>JAJHZJ010000737.1:4047591-4486097 GCA_023548195.1 Bettongia penicillata ogilbyi
GTTTTGCTTTTAATTGGAAGTCTTTTTTTTTTGCATTACTGTCAATTCCCAATAACTCTATCTATCATAGAACCATCTATCATAACACAGAGCTTAAGTACAATACTTGGCACATAGTACGTGCCTGATAAAAAGGTTTATTGACTAACTGACATAATCAAGTAAAACAGATCCAATCCTTGTTCCTTTCTGAAAATATATGCTTTATTCCTCACCTATGGTCTGCCACCTCTGTTGAGATACAGAAGACATTTCACCATCAGTCTGATTGCAGACTGCACTGATCAACCATCTGAAATTTTTTAATGTTGTTTCCATTTACGTTACAGCAATCATCATGTAA
Source organism: Bettongia penicillata ogilbyi (assembly GCA_023548195.1). Lineage (NCBI taxonomy): Eukaryota > Metazoa > Chordata > Mammalia > Diprotodontia > Potoroidae > Bettongia > Bettongia penicillata. The sequence continues at coordinate 4,047,935 of JAJHZJ010000737.1, forward strand.
ATTTTTCTTTTGGATATACTTACTTCATTCCGCATCACTTCACAGCAGCCTTCTCAAGCTTTTCTGAAATCTTCACATCTATCATTTCTTATAGCACAATAGGAGGCAGTTAGATGGCTCAGTAAATAGAGCATTGGACCTAGAGTCAAGAAAATCTAAGTTCAAATCTGACCTCAGACATTTGCTAGCTGTGTGACGCTGGGCAAGTCACTTAGGACCAACTGCACTGCAGAGTGATATCTTGATTTGTCAGTGAACTGGATTTAAGTGAGGCAAAACTGTACAAAATCTTCAACCTCACTCTCTTTAAGAGAGTCCGCTAGAAAGACGAAAGTCAGGATGGCTCCCAGTACGGTGGATGATCTTGGCATCTTAGATGAGTAACCAAGCTCTAAGTGCCCCACAGCTCCCACTTCGGCTGCCTTCATGGCAATTGGAGCATGTTGTTTTCATCTGCCTATTCCACCAGGAGAAGTCTTCACATACTTGGGGTAGATACCCCCTAACTCATCAATGGATCTGAGACCTGTCTGTTACTCTCAACCTAGTTTAGCAAGTCTACTGAGATCATTTTACCAGGGTATAGTCAGCACACATGCTACAGTTTCTTGGAGCTGGCTTAATCCACTAGAAAAGGAAATGACAAGCCACTCCAGTGTCTTTGCCAAGAAAACTCCACAGATAGTATTGGTGTGCCCATGAGGTCATGAGGAGCCAAACCTTACCGAATGACTGACCAACAGCATGATACAAGAATAATTCATTTTTCACAATTTATTTAGTCATTCCACAAGAAATGGGAACCCACTTTCCTCCCAGTTCTTTACTGCTACAAAAAACGCTGTCTACATGGGACCTTTCATACAGGGAAATCTTTCTTAAGCAGAGAGGGATAATGAAAAAAACATTAAATTGACCGGGATTCTGAAGAACAGTATTCTTATATTTGCTCCCCTACCAACTAGCTGCGTGAACCTAGGTAAGTGACCTAACCAGCCTGGTCCAAAGTTTTCTCACCTATCAAATGAAACAGATGGAGTATAAATAATCACTTAGGTCCCTTCCATCTCTAACATTCTATGAGTCTATTGAGTGGAGATACAAGTGACTTAGAAATTATGCTTGGATCTGACTTTGCATTCACCACGAGTGAATTTTTAACACAGCTGTGTTAAAATGTGTCTTTAAATGTGTTAAAAAATGTCTTTTGTTTTATGTGATTAAACATGTGTAACCTTCATCAAATACCTAACTGTCTCAGGGAGGAGGGAGATGAGGAAGGGAGAGAAAAAATTTGACCCTCGAAAAAATTTTTGAAAAGAATGTTTAAAATTGTCTTTATATGTAACTGGGGGGAAATAAAATATCATTTCAACAGTATCTTTTTTTAAAAAAAATCTTGAGATTGAGTTAAAAAGGCTGATCTTCCAGATCATTTATATTCTTAATCCATAAATAGCTAATTCTTGCCATACCAAATGTTGCTTCCTTTGTGGCTTTAAAAGTGTGGTATGTCTGGACTCCTTGGAGTCTTGGGGTTGCAGAGAAAGTGAAAGAAGGAAAAAAACCTTAAGATTAATGTGTTATTAATTTGGATGGTTATATTTGAGAGAACAGCAGCAAGACCACTTTTTTAAAGTGAAAAGACAAAAGATTTAGAACTAGAAGGGACTGAGAAATCATCAGGGTCAATCCTCATTGAGTCCTTGTGAGAAATAATAACTTGACCAACATCATGCGGGTAATAAGTATCAAAGGGAAGATTCAAACCCAGGTCCTCTAATTTCATTTTTTATTTTCTTTTTTCTAAAATAGAGATCTTTTTATAAAATGAATATAATATATAAAATAATATAATTTCAAAATAATTATGTATTTTATATATATTTATATATTATATAAGTAATTTATATTATATATACATTTTAAATATATGATAAAATATCATATATTTAAAATGTGTACACAATATAAATATAAGCATAATATATTTAAAATATATATTTGCAGATATTTCTGTGCAAAGAAAGACCTTCCCCAATATATAGTTAACTTTATAGTTACAAGTTCAGATATGTATAAATATTTTAAAGGAGAGTCTGTTGCCTCCAAACAGTACTTCCAAATTGTGTCATTTGCATTGAAAAGTCTTTAGTTGCACAACGTCTATGACTGAAGGACAAATAGTTCACGGATTTTAACTCTCATGCTCAGAGTAGTGGAAGACAGAAGACAATATGGGTGAAAGGTTGGGGGGAGATTGGTAGTGGGGTCCTATGTGGATTGATTCTCTTTAGCACTTTCCACTGAGGCTTCCCTCTCACAGGGTCAGCCAGCCCAGGTGAACCATGAGGATAATAAAGCTTCTGATTTCTTAGAAAATAATATTTTTCATAGTGCTTCAAAGATAAACCAAATTCAATTCAAAATTTAGCTTTTTTGCATTTTGGTTTTGTCTTATTCGGGGGTTGGAGAGAAAGGCAGGGTACGTATCTGCTTTGCTTCAGAATGTCAGGAAACATGACTAATGGGAAAATGTGTTTAATAAGAATGTATGTGTAGAACCCATATAAGACTAGATGCCATCTCAGGGAGGGAAGAAAGAGGGAGATGGAGAAAATTTAAGACTTATGAATGTGATTGTTGAAAACTGAAAACAAATAAATTAATCTAAAAAGAAACACTACATCAAGAATATTGTACTCAATCCTTATTCTACATTTTAGGAAGAACATGACTGAGAGAGTATGCAGAGAAAGGAAACTAGGTGGGGAAGAGACTGGATATCTTTCCATGTGATGGTCATTTGAAGGAATTTGGGATGTTTAGCATGGAGAAGACTTAGGAAGCATATAAGTCATCAAACATTTAAAGGACTACTTGGTCTCAAGCTATAGAAATAAAAGAAATGGGTAAAAATTGTAAGAAAAAAGGTGCAGGTCCAACATAAGGAAAAACCTTCCTAATGTTCCTGGGAAGCAACCTGTGGCCACTGCTCCTGCAGGTGCTCTAGCCATGGCTACCACACACCCAGAAAAGAGAGTTCTTGCCACAAAAGTCCTTGGCATTATCAAATGGTTCAACCTCAGAAACAGATAGGATTTGATCAGTGTAAATGGCATTATATCAAAATGCTTACTATCTTAGGAAAAAGGGAAAGAGGGAGGAAGAAAAATTTGGAACTCAAATTTTAATTAAAAAAAGAAAGTTAAAAATTGTACATATAATTGGAAAAAAATTAAATACTATGCTGAATTAAATACTATGTTAAAAAAAAAAAAAAGAAGAAGAAGCGTGACCATCTGCTTTGCCAATGGACTTTTAGAAACACTGGGGCAGCTAGGTGGCCTTGCAGTCAAGATGACCTGAGTGCAAATCTAACCTCAGACACTTGACACTTACCATCTGTGTAACCCTGGGCAAGTCATTCAATGCTGATTGCCTTGCAAAGAGAAAAAAAAAGAACCATAAGACCTTCCTACTGGAAATCTTCCATATGGGTTGTCTCATCCATTAGATTGGATTTCTCTTTGAGATGAGGAATCTCCTTAATTTTCTCCACAGTACTTTGCACATAGTAAACATCTGACAAATGTGTATTTTTAAAATTCATTCATTCAATGATTAGAACTATCCACAAGTGGAATGCTACTGTATAGGTGGGTGGTTTCCCAACAATTGAAGGTCTTCAAGCCCAGGCTGGATGACCACTTATCAAGAACACTTGCAGAGATTAAATATGGATTAAATTAGATTCTGTCTCTTCATTTCTGAGATTCTATTGGTTAATTTAGGCAAATTACTTAACCTCTTAAAATCTTAATTTTGCCCTCTCTAAAATAGCTAGCATTTATACAACACTTTAAGGTTCATAAAGTCCTTTACAAATATTATCTCATTTAATCCTTACAACAAGCCTGGGAGGTAGAGATTAGTATTATCCCCATTTCATAGATGAAGAAAATGAGGAAGAGAGAAATTAAATGACTTTCCCAAAGTCAGGGAGCTAATAAGTACCTGAAACTGGATTTGAACTCAGGTCTTTATCTGACTTTAGGTCCAGAACTCTATCCACTCTACCACACACAACATGATCCCTAAAATTCCTTTGAGCTCTACAATTTTATGACCAAGGATACCCACTGTTTTAAGAGGCTCGCTAAAAAGCCCGTCTTAATGTTACTCTTAATACATTTAAGTAAAAGGAAGTACAGTGGGACATGACACTGAGTTAGGTCATTGAGATTTAAAGGATAGCTTCCCAGAATCTTTTTTTCTAAATTTATTCATTTATTTCTTTTCAGTTTTCAACAATCACCTCCATAAGTTCCAAATTTTCTCCCCCTCCTGGCCTGCTTCCTCCTCAAGATGGCATGAAATCTTATATGGGTTCTACACATGCATTTCTATTAAACACATTTTCACACTAGCCATGTTGCATAGAAGAATTGAAACGAATGGGAGAAATCATGAGAAAAACAAAACGTAACAAAGGAGAAAATAATCTGCTTCATTCCGTGTTCCCACCATCTCTTTTGCTGTGATAAAGATTTGATCATTTTGTCCTGTTGTTATTCCATAGATTCTATATGCTCACCCAGCCAAAGGTGTAAGTACAAGATCCGTAAAAACAGAAAGACAAATAATTATGACCTCCAACTTCCTCTTGCTGCTTTTCATTCAGTCAGGGTTCTTTCCGGCTAGCATCCTGTGTTTTCAAGACCTTAGTAGCAAGCAGCCATTCCATTGGGAGGCTGTTAGCCTCTCCTCCACAGGGCACAATCCTATCCCTGAATGATAAGGACTGTAAGTAGTAATCACTCACCCACTCCTGACAACAAGGGGTCAAAAGCAGGGATTAATCAAAGAGATTTGGAGTCAGAAGTTAAAATTGGATGGAAGTATATCTCAGGGTGTATATATTGGCTCATATGTTTGTTCTGAGAATGGAAGGAAAGCCTTGTCACTCATCTCTGTGGTTGACATTGGTGATAACCAATATACTGCATTTGGAATCAGGGGTCCTGTTTCAAATTCTGATTTGGCCACTTACTATCTATCTGTCTGACCTTAAGAAAAGAGATCCAGAGCTCAGGGTCTCTGTTTTCTCACCAATAAAATAAGGATTGGAGTAGACAATCTCCAAGGTCTTCCTTCCTACCTTCAGATTGGATGATATCACTCAAAGCCTCCATAAAGGATCCTGGCCAACCATTGTTGTATCTCTAGGATGCCCTCTGGACTTTCTTTATTATGCTTCTGAACTAGATAACTATCTCTCACCATCATATCCCCACTGCTGCAGGCGTACACACACACACACACATGCACGCACGCACACACACACGCATGCACGCACACACACACGCACGCACACACACACACTCACACACATGCACGCACACACACACGCACGCACACACACACACTCACCTCTTTTAGCTTTCTTGTGAAATTCCCCATAAGGATGTAATCAATCAATCAATCAACCAATCAATCAATCAATCAGTCAACATTTACTAAGTGTCTGCTGTGTGTTAGGCACCGTGTTAAGCTTCCAGCATACAAAAAAAAAAGGGCAAAAGACCATTCCTACCCTCAAGGAGCTTACAATCTAATAAAGGAGTTTACAATCTAATATAACCTCCTCCATTTCCAAGGACTGTCTTTCTACTTGTATTAGCTTCTCAATGCTTAGAACAGTGTCTGACAGGAAGCACTTAATAAATTCTTAATTGATTGACTATCAGTAATAGGAGTAGTTAGGATCCAGTCTGACCACATCAAGAAAGTGTTGACATACTTTAAAGTAACATGGCTTAAATGATTAGGAATCAAGGTGTGAATCTTAAAAAATATTTTCTTTTTTGACCCATTCCACGGCCTTGAAGGAACCACTTCTACAGAGTACAAATATTTTGGAAGGGGGAATAAAAGATGGACTTGGAGATTTGGTAATCATTAAAAGTCACCAAAAATTGCCTCCCAGGCATGGTGGTACATCCTTGTAGTCCTTTCTTCTCGGTGGTTAAGGCTACTTATTTACTCAAAGTTGAGATTTCTGAGACAGCCTGAGTGAGCTAGGGAGCACCAGTCTCAAAATAATAAATAAATTTTTTTAGATTGCCAAACACTTCGAAATTCCAGCCTTGACCAAATTCACTGCCTGTGGGTCCTTCATCCTTAAAAGTGACATATTCAGTCAAGTTCAGAAAAGCAAAGTGATCTTATTTTTTTCCCATTTAATAATAAACTTGCTGACTAAGAACTGACTGTAACAATGACTGATGTATATGCACAGCAATACAGATCTTAACTGTGGGGGACCACAGAGCAGTGGACCAAGAGTAAGAAAACCTTGATTCAAGTCTTAAATCTTTGACACTTCTTGTGTGGCCTGAGGCAAGTCATTCCTGCAAAATGCAAGCTTTTTGATATCTGGGAACTGGTTTATTTTTTACTTTTTAAACATTATTAAGGACTTAATAAATGTTTCATCATTTGAACCATTGATTAATGATATCTTTCTGTGCCCAAATTCCCTCATCTGTACAATGAGGGTTGTACTAAGCTCTCTTTCAGCTCTGAATCTCACAGTCCTATGTTTCTATGCTCGCATCCTATGAGAACAATAAATTTCCACTACTAGTCTCACAGATTTGTTAAAAGGAAAGTGTTTAGAAGGTGAGTTATTATTATTATACAACTCCTTTTTGGATCAGTGCTTTAGACAAGATTTAATTAATTGGAAAATACAATTCCATTCAATTAAATAAACATTATTAAGCACCAAGTTTATGCAAGGCATCATGGTGTGATCCAAAGATACCAAAAATAGTTCCTTCACTCAAGAAGCTAGCAAACTAGAAGAGGTGATGAGACTTGGATAACTATCTGAGTCTTTTATTGGAAGTCTTCTCCAATCCCTCCGAAGTGCCTCCTCTCTGTTAATTATTTCCAACTTATCCTGTATATAGCTTGCTTTGTATATATGCATATATATGCACACATATATACATATGTGTGTATGTATATATACACATTCATGTATACACATATATATGTATATACATATATGTGTGTATATATGTATATGTTTGTAAGCTCCTTGAAGGCAAGGGCTCTCTTTCACTTCTTTGTGTACCCTCAGCACTCAGCACAGTGCCTGGCACATAGATGACACTTAATAAATATTAAATAATTGACTGATTGATTAGGAGAGAGACAACAAGAGACACATGAAAGAATGGAGGCATTATGGATCACTTCTAGCTGAGGAAAACAAAAGAATGCCTCATGGAGTAAGTTGAACATTGAAAGAAGAGGAGGATTTCAACAGGTTGAAGAAGTCCAAGTTCAGTGTTGAAGAAGCCCAACGTTAGTGAAGAGGACAACATGAAGTAATTCAGGAAGTGGGGAATAACAGGATGAGAGAAAGGAATTGAGAATATAATAAGAGGAACAGGATGAAAAATTGGAACCAAACTATGGAGGACCTTGAATACAGAATAAACTAAGTGGTTTGCATTTTATTCCATAAGCGGTAGGAAAGCACGGGAGATTTTTGAAAAGGGAAGTACTATGCATTAGGAGATTCCTTCAGCAGTTGTATGAAGGATGGTTTGGAGAATGGAGAGAAAATTCAAGAAGAAAAGATAAAAGTCTGCCATACTGGTCCAAGCTTTACTGAGCTAGAGTAGAACTTATGTGAATGGAAAAGTCAGAGTAGAAGGAAGTTTGTCAAGATGGTTTGAAGAAAATAGTACAGTGTACTAAAGAGGTAGGAGAAAGCGCAAGAAAAATTCTTCTGCCCAGAAAAGCTCCCTGGACAGAGTCAGAGCCACTGCTATAAAAGGGGGTCCCCACCTATGAGTCAGTCAGTTTAGTGGTTTTTTTCAGTCATGTTTGACTCTTCATGACCCTGTTCAGGTTTTTCTTGGCAAAGATACTGGAGTGATTTGACATTTCCTTCTCCAGTTCATTTTACAGATGAAGAAGCTGAGGAAAATGGAATTAAGTGACTTGCCCAGGGTCACATAGCTAGTAAATGTCTGAGGCCAGATTGAACTCTGAAGATGGGTCTTACACTGCACTACCTAGCTGCCCCCAGCTTATGACTGTGTGAGTGTAAAGTCACCCAGCCCATTATACCTAGGCAGCCCAAGCCTAGACAATGGGTCATATCCCATTCGGCCATGCACCTGACCATCTTCTCTTTCCCCAAATCCTTTTAGCATCCCTCCTGCTTTATGAGTCTCCCTTCTCCTAATTTTCCATCTCTTGCTCTGCGATGGGAGAAGGCCCCTCGGGGTTCCTGGATAAAAGAGAAACAATTTCTATTTAGTATTTAAATCCACTCTAGGCTAGGTGGGTAGGGACTTGTCCAGTCTACAAGCTCCAGAGTGAATTGAGTTTGAGGCTTGATCTCTGAGCAAGAAATGTAGCCAGTAAACCCAGAGGCAAAAAGGCAGCTTTGGGCATGGAGTGAACAGTAATCGAATCAATCCTCCCACTGCTTCTGAAAAGAGCATATTGATAGGCTTCCCTATATATCAATTCGCCATCTCGGTGACTGGTCAGACCAATCTATATGTATTTCATCCTCCTATTGGAATGTAAGCCCACTGAGATCAAGGACATCTCACTTTCATATTTGTATTTTGATTACTTAATTGCAGAACACTGATACATAGAAAGCTTTTTTACATATGCTTTTTCGTTCAGCCAGTCATATATTCTTGTCTGTGATAGATGTAATTGGGTTATATAAGCAAAGCAGGCAAAGTGAACATTGCTGGTGTCTCTTGAAAAAAGATGCCATTATATTTTGCAAGTCTACAAAAAGATTCTATGTCATCTTCCACCTCCTGCGAGAGAGGCGATGGATTTAAAATGCAGAAAGAGACACATTTTTAGACATGCTCAATGGGATAATTTGTTTTGCTGATAATGTCTAAATGTCTAAAATGGGTTTTATTTTCATTTGTTGAGTTGATTTTGTTGTTTTGGTTTTTTATTTTTTAATTTTTTTAATTTGCTCAATGGTGAGGAGGAAAGGTATTGGGATAGGCAAATTAATCAAAGAAAATAATTTTAAAGAAAGATTGTAGGTGAAGATAGAACAAAGGAGGAGCCAGGTGATATTTGCAGGTGGGATTGAATAGCATTGATGTGAGTCAGGGCTTGAAGGCACATTACTTGAATGCACATTCATTTTCTCAGCTGATTTTCCTCCCTTTGGAAACATTGACAGGGGAGTTACTATGTGTGTCTGTGTATATACTATCAGCTATGTATACCTAGAAGCATGCAGAGATGCCAGTGGTCAACTGGCCTTCCGCAAATAGACTTCTAACTGTTCTCCCTGACTTTTCTTTCCATTCTCTAATCCAACCTCCATGCAACTGCCAAAGTAATCTCTTAATACATTTGTTATTATTCAGTTGTTTCAGTCATGTCTGTCTTTTCATGACCCCATTTGAGGGGGTTTCTTCACAAAGATAATGGAGTGGTTTGCAATTTCCTTCTCTAGCTCATTTTACAGGTGAGGAAACAGATGCAAACAAGGTTAAGTGACTTGGCTAGGGTCACATAGCTAGTAAGTGTCTGAGGCCAGATTTGAACTCAGGAAAATGAGTCTTCCTGACTCCAGGCCATGCACTCTATCCACTGTGCCTCCTTGACGCCCCCTAATGCATAGCCCTGATCATAACACTTCCCTCTCCCTCCCTGAAGAAACTCTGAGTCATTCATCTCTTCTTAAGGAACTTAACTGTGCAATTATAGTAGAATTTTGGCAGTGAAAGGTAGCTGGATCCTGCTGCAGTGGTGGGATGGGTAACATTTGATGACTGATTGGATATTGCCATTGAAGGAAAGTAAAGATTTCACAGCAGCATCATCAACAGAATTAGGGGAGTTAGGAGGAAGGAAAGGTTTTTGGCAAGGTAAACTGATGAATTCAAGTTTGGGCACATCAAGTTTGAACTCCACCAAGATGGAGCTGTACCCAGACTGGAGCCTGGTGTTTGTTATATAGACATAGAAGTCTTTGAAAAAGAAATGACAAGTAAGGACATTAAAATGGATGAGAGCACCAAGGGAGAAAGTGTAGAAAGAAATGAAGATGGCTGAGAGAAAAATCTCAGAGAATACCCTGATTTAGGGAGAAAGAATGTGAGAAAGAAATAGTTATGGAGACCAGAGAAGAGCAATCAATCTCTTGGAAAAGAACCAGAAAGGGACGAAGTTGTGGTAGTCAAAAAAAGAAGAAAGCATCAGAACGAGAAAGAGGTAGTCAACAGCTTCAATTCAATTTGCTAAGTGCCTGCTTCTTACAAGATAATAACAAAACAGTCTCTACCTTAGAGGTTTACACTCAACTGGTACACAAGTAAATCAAGGAGGGAGAAAAAAACTGATAAAAAGCACTATTGTACAGCATTTAGAAATTAAAGGATTGGGAACAATGCCACATGTTACATATTCATATCCTAGCTAGCCTGAGTCATTGAATTAATCATTATCAGCTTATAGAAGGAACAATCCTCAAAAGTGTTTATTTGCCAATGGAGAAAAAAAATGGAAGGAAGGATTTAAAAGATATTTTTGTACCAAGGAGTGGCAAAAAATATTTGACTGAAAATGCCTGGTTTGGTAACACAAAGGGTCAAGTCAAATGATCCCTCAACCTTGGACACAACCCAAATGCTGATTTTATCTAAGGGATATTGAAATGTAGCCAAATCGGGCAAAATTTGGGGTTGTTTGCCATCAAACAAATAAAGCATTTAGATAACCAACTCACTGGCATGAATTTTTTTATACCATGCTGCCACCATCTGTGTTCCCCTTTTGATAAAATGAGGATAATGAGTCATGGTCGCATATCCCTAATAGAGATGTTATATGGATGGGTGGGGCAGTCTGTAAGCTTTAAAGATCAGGTCTGTCTCTCTATGTGGAATTACCATCATAAGACTGAGCCTTTCTCTCATATGTTCATTTTAATGAAGTATATTGCTGTTTCCTGTAATAACAGTATACTTTGAAAATGTTCCAGAAGTTGTTCTAGCCTAGAATACCCCAGAATACCACAGATGCTAGTCTACATGTACTGGTGAAAATGACATAGTTTCAAGAACAGGAGTGAGAAATTTGATGACTTTTTTAAAACCACTCCTCAGGTACCAGCTGTGAGTTCCTTTACTAACCTCTTTCCGCCCCCCGCACCCCCCATAACTTAGTCAACTAATATATCACATTTTAAAATTTACCCTCAATGAACTCCTGCCCAAATGAAGACCTAGATATGAGTATAGAGAAAATGATAGACAGACAGACAGACAGACAGACAGACAGACAGACAGACAGACAGATAGATAGATAGATAGATAGATAGATAGATAGATAGATAGATAGATAGATAGATAGATAAGGGACTGAAAATACTGGAGACTTTCTTTGTGGTTCCAATGGTTCTAGAATTTCTTACTTTAACCTAATTTTGCTGCTTTGTGTACTTCTCCGTCTTGCCTCTCATTCCTTTTTAGTTGTTAGTAGAGCCTGTAAGCAGAATATAAAGTCAGCATTATTTGGCAATGAAACTAAAGAATATAGAAGGCTATAAATCAATATTTTTCTTCCAGAAAAGGTTAATCCAGTCATGTATATAAGAGACATATGAAATTAACCTAGGTTCAGCAATGCAAGGATCTAAGACAACCTTGGAGTCTGAATGCAGATGGAAGCATGCTATTTACTCTCCTTTTCTTTCATTGTTTTGTTTTGTAGCTTCTTTCCTGTGGTTCCTGCCATTAGTTATAATTCTTCTTTACATCATGACCAATGTGAAAATATATCTAATATGAATATATAAGTAGAGCTTATATCAGATGGCACCCTGTCTTGGGGAGGGAGGAGGAGAGGAAGGGAGGAAAATTTGAAACTCAAAATCTTATGGAAGTGAATGTTAAAAACTAAAATAAATAAATTGATTTTTTTATTTTAAAAATTAAAAAAAAAAAGAAATTAACCTAGATTCCTTCCCATGTACTCTAAGATACAGTGACACTGTCCTCTTTGTTCTTCCTCCCACAGCACTCCATCATCAGACACCGGGTATTTTCACTGGCTTTTTCTCATGCCTTCTCATCTCTGCCTCCTTACTTTCCTGCCTTTTTCAAGTCTCGACTAAAATCTCATCTTTCACTAGAAGCCTTTCCTGATCCCCATTAATATGAGTGCCTTTCCCCTTTCCATTATCTTCAGTTTATCTTGTAACCATCTTGTTTATACATAGTTGTTTCAAGTTGCCTCCTCAACTAGACTTACAATACAGGTACCGTCTAACCTTTCTTTATAGTCCCAATGCTTTGCACATAGTAGGCATTTAAATGCCTTATTAACTGATGGTTGACTGTTATATGACTCCTCAAAACTTAGCAACAATCCCACTGGTTATTGCTACTAAGAGAAATGTATGAAATATGTTGTAGGATGCCCTTTCCCCCAATCCCTGCCAAAACTGTGAAAACAAGATAGTCGTTTTATAAGCCAAGATATTAAATTGAGTTAACTGCTTCAAGAAAGAATGAAGAGGATAATGCATGAGAGAGGAGAGGGACTCAGATTGAAGCATATTTTTCTTTTCTTTCCTTTCTTTCCTCCTTCCTGCCTCACCTCTCTTTCTCTCTCTTCCTTCTTTCTTTTCTTTCATTCTTTATTTCTTCCTTGCTTCCTTCCTCTCTCTTTCTTGTCATAGTTAATGAAGGAATTCTTGCCTTCTTAATGAGTTGGGGAGGGAATGAGAAGAGAAGGGAAAGGATATGGAACTGAAAATAAAGTAAAATTGAATTTTAAAAAAAGAAAGAATGAATGAAGAGATTCAAGGAAAGATAAAGCAAAGAGAGAAAAATAGAACATGACTCCTAATTCCCTAGTTATTCTGAAGGCATACAAGGTCAAGGATTCATGTGTCCAAAGGTAAATAAGAGAAAGTAAGATGAGCCTGATTCCCATTTAGAACATTTCAGTCCTATGCACCCCTGCTCCAGCATACAGAAGTGACCTGAATTTGATGACTGATCAGGAAACTAGACATTCAAAAGATACCCAGGGGAGCAGAAGTGTTAGAAAGTTCCACTGGAAACGTGAGGTTGGTCCTGAATAGACACTAATTAATATAAGCAAATCTTGCTAAGAAAAAGAGTTTAGTATAAAACATTCTGGGAAAGTAGAAATACTAGCAGTTATTCCAATAAATGAGAGAGAAAGGGAGTGAGAAAGAGTTCAAAAGAGGGGGGAGAAAGAGGGAAAGGGGGAAAGGGAAGGAAGGAGAGAGAGGAGAGGAAAAGAGAAAGAGAGATTCAGAGAGAGCTTAAAAAAACCACAAACTACCACCAAGTTAAAGAAGGCCTAATGGAAAATGATTTTTTCACACTCTGAAATGGCTATATCTATACAACAACAAAGCAATTGCATGAATTTTTTTTAAAATTCAGTCATTTTTGTTTTGACTACACATTGCCCCAAACAGTCTGACTAATTCTTTTCCACTAATTTTTTTTTACTATTTTTTTTTTTTACTTTACTAATTTGGTACCACACAAGCACAGCCAATATCTCCACATCCAAAAAGAAAGGAAGAAATAAATGATGAGGTCATTAGAGGAAGGATACCAGCATTCAAAGAATAATAAACTGGACAAGGAAATACATAATGTGAACCAGACTACCTCATTGCTCAGATGACTGAAGGTGTTAAGGCTATGGTGTTTGGGTGACAGAAAGGCAGACAAAACATGAGCATGTTTTATTCATGACTGTGTTATCTTTGTACCATTCATCCTCTGGCATTTACTAGCTATGTGACCATGGGCAAGTCATTGAGTCTTCCTGAGCCTTAGTTTGCTTATCTATAGAAATGAGACAATAATAATCTCTACTGTAGCTACCTCACCAAGTTCTTGTCAGGTTCCGGTCAGAAAATATAAATAAAGCACTCAGCAAATTTGAATTTTTATGTAAATATCAATTGTTCAGTTCCATTCAACAATCATTCATTAAGATCACTACTGGGTGTGTACATTTCTAAATTCTGGAGATACAAAAAAAGTAAAATAAAATAAAAAACCAAGCCAATCCCTGTCTGCATGGAGCTTATATTCAGAAGCAGTGCTGATGGTGATCCTTTTGTGCTACATTCTTGAAAAGGACCACTGACATCATGAGAGTGATGTCTTGACTTGTGCATGAATTGTATTTAAGTGAGGCAGATTGGGCAAAGTCATCAGCCTCAATTTCTCCTCTAGAGTCATTGAAGTCTAGTGACAAGATGTTAAGATGACTGGTGATGGCCTAAGAAGTACAGGAATAGAGAAAAGTTTGGGAACAGGGTTTGGGGTGGAGAATGAGGAACACAAGTACCCAGATGAGCAAATACAAAATATATACAGAATAAATATGAAGGCGTTTCTGGAGGGAGGAAATCACAAATGACTGGGGAAATTATGGAAGACTTCATGTAAAACACAACATTTGAGCTGAGCTTTGAAGGGAGGTAGGAATTCTAAGAGAGGTAAGAGGGGGAAGGGGCAGTACTTTCTAGGCATGAGCACCAGCTCCTGTAGAGGCACAGAGATGGCAGCTAGAATATTCTAAGAGGAGTCACAAATAGTGCAGTTTTAAGTGGAAAATAGAGTGTATGAAGGAGGACAATGTATAATAAACCTAGAAAAATGGATCATATTCAGATTGTGAAGTTTTACATACCAGGCAATGAAATTTATATCTTATTCTAGGACCAGTTGGGAGTCACTAGAATTTTTTGAGCAAAGGTGTATGGAAGAGGGATTGGAGAGGGTGGATTATTAACAATGAGAGCAGGAAGTAATTAATTGGAAAAAACTAAATACTTGACACAGTAAGGACATGTATATAGAAATGTTTATTGTCAATGAAGGGAATGTGAACGTGGTGTAATGAGATCCCTAGAAAGTACATACACACACACACACACACACACACACACACACACACACAGTAAGGTAAGAGGAGAAATTTCTGTTCTTTCTTTTGGCATCACGGCCTTAGTGGAATAGTATCCTGACTGCAGTTCAGGATTTAAAAATAATAACCACTGCTGTAATAACTCTGGCAAAAATGATGTGTTTCTTAGCCATTTTACCCAGAGGTAAGAAGCAAGCATCGAATGCCCTTCTGAAGGGTGTATGAAGGATGGGAAGCCAGGACAATGCATCCTGTTTGTACACAGGCCTTCAGGGAGAGCTATTATCGCTCTGGATTTGGCAAAGAGAACAGCTCTTCACAAAACACCCCAAACAGACACTGGGGAAGGATCATATTACATTCATTCCACACATTCCACAGGCTTCTATTTTCTTCCAGTTGTCATCTAAGCTGGGCCTTGGTTACAAAGGAAATTCTCCATTTCCTCTCTTTCGAGAGATCTTGCCTGTGTAATGTCTGTAGTTAGTCAAAAAGCAAAGACTTAGAAGAGAGATGATCCAGTCTTTATAAAATCTTTGGTGCCATTTTTAGACTATTGCAAGACTGCAATTATGAAGGAAATAGTCTTATAAAGGAGAATTTTTCTTAACAAAATTTAGTACTTTCCACCCCCTTCTTCTACATTTGCCACATTCTATTTTTCTATCTTCTTTCTCCAGTACGTGAGCTATGACAAAGCATAGATAAATAGAATGAAAGCCGGGGGGGGGGGGGGGGGGGGTGGGGGTGGGGGGGGGTGAGAGGGGGGGGCATCAGTGGGAGAACATGGATAAGGATTGCCGAAAAGGCATATGAGTAAGCCACAATTCAAGCCAGTGGAGGCCATATCAACATAGACTGAATCATATGATTCTGTATGTATATCCTAAAATCTCCAATAGTTTGGAATCACCTTGAGGGAAGGTTCTATGTCTTCCCTTCCCCCAAACACTTTAGCACAGAACATGGAACAGAGTGGACAGTTTATTGACAGAAGTAAGTTTTTGTAAAATTTAAGTTAAATTAAACTTAAATTTAAATGATAAGAGTGGAGTCCCAGTATCTAAGATTCTCTACTTCCGACTAACTTAGGTAGGACTGCATTTTACTTAGAATGAAGATCATTTTCCTTTTGATCTAAATAAGGTGATAATATGTTGACCGCCAACATTGTTGGTCCATTGTAGGCTTCTCCACAACAAGTCTGAGGTGTTTTGTTTTTTTTTACTTTGTCCAAAAGAACAAAAGGAAAAGTGTATAGCAGAGAATGAAAGAAAACCTACAAGAGAGCAAAGAAAAGATAGACAACTTTCAACAGCACACAGTATTTAATATACAGGCTTTCTTGAAATGATAAGTTGTTACTATGCATTTTGAATCCTCTCCTGTGTTCTACTATGCACATGGCATGGTTTTCTTCTTTTCTTTATATTTAAGTTTATAACGTTTCTTTTTCTTTTCTTATTATGTATTTAAGTTTTAGTGTTTGTCTAAAATTAAAAAAAGAAAAAATATTTCCTCTACAAATCTGATCAATCACCAGATACCTCTGAAACCAAGCAATAGGAGTAAAAAGTGATGTGTGCTAAAAGGAAGGTAATGGTCCTTATAATTTAAAATAGAAGTAGGTGAATGTGGTGGGGGGGAGCGGAAATCACATTTTCCTCTCCCTTATAAGAGATACCATTATTCCCTCAGTTCAGGTTCCACACTAGGTCAAAATGAGCCATTTACAAGATACTGATAAGTTAACAAAAGGAAGTTTGCTTTGTCCTTACATAGGAAGGATACAGTGACATAACTTCTCTGGAAGTGACTCCCATATGGTCACTCCATATGGGTCATCAGGGCAGGACATCATGGACATGGTGACTCTCATGGTGTTCAGAAATCTACCAGTTTGGAAGGGTGAGACTTCATATGGCCTGATGAGACCAAGAAGCCGCATGAGGAAAACAATGGTTAATCAGGTACTGGGACATTTTTCTCTTGTTTTAGGAAAACTAACTTCCCAGGAAGGACAGGGAGAGGTGGACTTAATCCATGTTGTTGGGAAACACTGCTAGATAATAATCTTATCACATAAGCCTAAGGGATGTAAGGTGAAGGAAAAACTGAGTCAAACACAACAAAATTTATCCTTGTTATCTCTCCAGAATTAAAAGTTGCAGAGAAGGTCTGCATGGACAGAGGGAATTTCTTCATCCTGGAGATACCTATGTCAATGAAATCATAGATTGTCTCTATTTCCTTTCTCTATCTTTCTCTAATCTTTCCGCTTCTTTTTTTTTTCTATTTTTTTCCTTAGTTTCCACTTTAGCCCTCCCTTGGCACTCAGAGTAAGCACCACTCTTGGTCTTTCCATTTAAAAGAATTATGTACCACAACCTCTCAGCACACCCAGACAATTCTCTAAGAATTTAAATTGCAGACAAGCTATCCATCTGTACTGGAGGAGGGAATTATTTCACAGAGGAATTCTCTATACTATGAAGTCACAGATCCAGTTCTATCCCCATTCTCTCCAGCCAATTCCCCACCCTATGATCAAGGAACTTTACTAAGCATTAGGGGCATAAAAGACCAAATGAAAAACAGCCCCTACTTTTAGGGAGTTTTCATTCTCCTGAAATGACAGAATAGAAAAGAAGATCTACCTCAATGGATGTCCTCCCATTTTTTTCATGTCTTTCTTAAAACATGGCCCCCACAACTAAAAACTATGTTCTAGATGAAGTCTGATCAAGGAAGAATAGAGCAAGTCTTACCGATTCTCTGCTTCTGAACCCTAATATTTCTACTTATGAAGGATAAAATTTGCATTTGAATTTTTAGTAGCTATGTCTCACTGTTGACTCCTCTAATCTGCATTCACTAAAACTTCAATGTGCTTTTTATACAGAATGCTGTCTAGCTTTGCCTCCCCTGTCCTTTGCTTGCACAGTTGATTTTTTTTGGACTCAAATGAAGGATTTTATATTTAATCCTATTAAATTCATCTTAAAAGATTTGGTCCTTCATTTTGACCTACTGAGATTTTTTTTGGAAATCTGAGTCTATCATCCATAGCATTAACTTCTCCTTCCAGTTTTGTGTCATCTGAATATTCCCTAAGCATGTCATTTATGCTTACAGGGCCAGTGACAAATCCCTGAAGCTCTCCACTGGTGAGGTCCCTCCAAACTGATGTTGATTCCTTAATCCCTACCCTTCAAGTCTAATCATCCAACCAGTTCCAAATGTTCCAAGAGAGAATAGCAATTTCGGCAAAAGCTAGAAGGATTTTCACAGGCTTAGTGAAACTTTGGCCTTCAAGAGCTGTGTTGCAACACTGGATTTGGAGTCAGAAAGCCTGGGTCCAGTTCTTGATTCTGCTCTTTGTGTGACTGTGGGCATATTGCCTTACTTCTCTTGACCTCAGTTTCTATATCTGCAAGATGAGGGAATTGGACTAAGTGGTCTGGGGGCACAGCAGAAAGAGCAGGGGGCTTAGGGTCAAGAAGACTCATCTACATGAGTTCAAATCCAGCCTCAGACATTTACTAGCTGTGTGACCCTGGGCAAGTCATTTAACTCTGTTTGCCTCAGTTTCCTCATCTGAAAAAAATGAGCTGCAGACAGAAATGGCAAACCAGTCCAGTATCTTTGCCAAGAAAACCCCAAATGGGATCACAAAGATGGCTGAACAACAAAATGCCTTTTAATTCTAAAATTCCTATTAATTTAAATACAAGACAGGTTAAAAAAAAGGATGATATGCAGACAATGAGTTCATGTTACCTGAATTGGGCAAACCATATTCCTGGATCCTGAAACAATTTACAAATGTTATTTCTGACCTGCTTCTGGTGTTCTTTGAGAAACTATGGTAAAAAGGAGAGGTCATAAAGGAAGAAATCTCCTTAATTTTCAATAAGCAGAAGCACAAATGATCATTTAGTAAGTTTGGTACAATTCCTGATAGAACTCTAAAATGGATTATTAAAAGGATGATTTGTGAGTGCTTGAAAGGAAATGTGAACACTGTGAGCCAGTGAACACTGGGGCCCACACCCAGACGTGGAGAGCCAACATAGCTTCATTAAGAATAACTCATGCCAGGATAAACTCATTTCCTTTTTTTTTTTTTTGGTCTAGTTTACCACACTGTGCCATGTACATTGTATACCTGGATTCATTTGACTAAGACTCTCAAGTCATCTTCTAGAACAAAATAAAGATTTGTAGGTTGGATGGGAGTATTTTATGTAGATTTAAAACTAGTTAAACAAATCAATTTGTAAATATCATTAAAAACCTACTGTGTGCCAGACAATGTGCTAAGCCCTGGGGATACAAAAAGAGGCAAAAAATAATCCCTGCCTCAAGGATCTCTCAATCTAATGGGACAAACAACATGCAAATGAATATATTTTAAAATGAATATATAACAGAAGAAAGGCACTGACATTAAGAAGGGGTGAGGAAGGCTTCCTGTAGGAGATGGGGTTTTTGTGGAGATTTTGTTGGTGTTGCGTCATTTCAGTCATGTTGTACTCTTCCTGACCCCATTTTGGGGTTTTCTTGGCAAAGATACTGGAATGGTTTGCCATATCCTTCTCCAGCTCATTTTACAGATGAGGAAAGTGACTAGCCCAGGGTCACACAGCTAGTAAATGTCTGAGTCCAGATTTGAAGTCAGGAAGATGAGTCTTCCTCATTCCAAGTTCAGTGCCCTATCTATTGTACCACTTTTGTTGAGACTTAAAGGAAGTCAAATAGAGATAATTAGTACAATAATATTAACCTGGGAAGTGAGGCAGGGAGGGAGGAGCTGATCCATTAGTGGCAGGTCACACAACTTTTCAATGGCCCTGTTCTACTCTACATGACTTAGATGAAGACTTTGATAACATACCTATGACAATATAGCTGACCTGAAGCTAGGACAGTTAGCTAAGGATGCCAATAGAACTGAGATCCAAAAAGATCTTAAGGATTGGCTGAATCTAATGTGATGAAATTGAATAGAGGTAAACGTAAGTGACTACCGTGGAATTTTCTTTTTAATTTATTTTTTTGTTGCATTTTAAGTTCTCGTCTTTCTCCCTCCCTCCCCATCCCATACTAGAGAAGGCTACCATATAGATATATAGATATATATATATCTGCATAGATATAGATAGATATATAGATATATCTATATCTGCATAGATATAGATAGATACACATAAACACATATATGTATAGGTATACATACATATATGTATATGTAAAACCATACCATGTATACCTTATCAGTCTTTTCTCTGGAAGTGTTTAGCACTTCTTCATTGGTTCTTTGCAGTTGATTTGAATATTTATAACACTCAGAATAGCTTAGTCATTAACAATAATTCTTTGAACAATATTGCTGCTGCTGTTATATACAACATCCTTTTGGTTCTTCGCACTTCACTCTTGGTTATTTTATGAAAGTCTTTCTATAGTTTGCTTTTTTCTAAAATCAACCTGCTCATCATTTCTTACAAGTTAAGGTAGATGATGGTGATGGAATACTATGGGTTTAAAAAAGATACAATTATACAAGGATAACATGGAAGACAGTAGATTCTCATAAAAAAAAAATTATAGTTCTTGTGGAGTGCAGAATCTAGACCAGGTGGTCCAACTCTTTTATTTTACAAAAGAACCTGAGACCCAGAAAGGGGCAGCTGGTGGAGCAATGGAGGGAGCCAGGAGTCAAATTCAGCCTCAGAAAATTACTAGCTATGGGACCCATAACTCTAAAATGGGGATAATAACAGCATTTCCTCACAGGGCTGTTGTGAGAATCAAATGAGGTAATATTTGTAAAAGTGACTAGCGGAGTGTTCTATAAATTCATGTTTCCCATCCTCCTCTCCCAAGTGTGACACAGGTAACAAGCCATCAGAGGTAGGATTTGAACCTTAGTCTTCTGAGTCCACAGTCACTGCCTTTTCTTCTTATAGTTGTCTTAAGTTGGCAGTGAGCTATCAACCCTGCCAGCTTAGTAACCCAGAAGGTGCATTTGTAAGATGGAGACCAAGAGGTGGCTGTCAGACAGTAACTATTAAAGAGGGCAAGTCTATGAACGAATCTAACTGATCTCTTTAAGGGCTGAGCTCAGGACCTCATTAGCACCATTTGGTAAACAATTAGATCAGACTGAGTCTTAGATCATAATACAGTAGAAGGATTTAATGTTCATTTACCCAATGGAGGGTAAATAGGGCTAAATTTGCTTCCAAGAGCAAAATATCCTCTTGCTTTCTGGAAAAATACTATAATATTTAGTCTTTCTTTTATGAGTTGGTTTCTTCTTTTTGCCTACAAAAAGTACTCCATTCTTCCACTTTCCTGTATTATTCCCCATAGGAATTATTTCAAACCTTTTCTTCACAACTGAACCCTACCCCCCACCAAAAAAAATGTATAGAAGATGCATTAAATTCTACTTTTAATAGAAGATTGGGAATGTAATTTCCTCTATAAAAGAAAGCATAACGTTACTCTTCACTAAGGCAAATTCTGCTACTTGTACACTTAGTTCCATTCCTAGCTGCTTCTTCAAAGACTTTAGTAAAATTCCCTCTATCTCATTCATCTTGAATCTCTTATACAATCAGCCTATAAGTATAGTGAGATCCCCATTCCAAAAAACCAAAGCAAAAACAAAAACAAAACCTTCCCTAGACTCATACTGTATCCAGCTGCCATCCCATCTTTTCTTCCTACACTACATTCAAATTTCTTGAAAGAATGGGTTAAGGCTGTTGCATTACTTCCTCACCAACCACTTTCTGCTCATCCTGTCACAAACCGATTTCTATGCACATTAGCCTTGACATTGTTCTCTCAAAGATCAACGATATCACAAAATTTGAAATTTAAAATTTAAATTTTAAAAAATGTCCTCATCTTCCTTATCTCTTTGTAACATTTACTACTATTAACTAGTATCTCCTACTGAAGGCTTCATGCTTTCATCATACTATCTTGGTGCCCCTACCTCTCTCAATATCTGCTTTTTTCTCTTCCTATACACCCTCTACAATTCAACAATGACACCTCCACCATGAAGCGTTCACTGATACATCCTTTGTCAAGGATGACATTCTTCCTTTAGATCTTACATATTTCTTTGGTAATTCTCTGATGAGCTTATCATACAGGATTGTATACTATAGTTATCCATGTATGAGTCATTCTCTTACTAAACTGCGATCTCTTAAGAACAAAGGGGGTTAATCTATATGTTATATCTCCCCCAATACTTAACGCAATGGTCTGCATATAGTAGGTGATTAATAAATGTTTGCTAAATCGAATTTTAAAATCATGTTTTCAGTAATGGAAGTGTACCACATTCTCCTTGCATCTTTTCTTCTTTTATACAAGGAGATGAAATGGTCTCATTTCCTACACAATTAACAACTTATGCCAAGTTACCTGCAGAGCTAAATCTCTGATCCTTTAACGTTGTTTAGCTTCTCCATCTTTCTGTCAATTTCATAGAATTCTAGCATTAAGTAAGCTCAGGAAGGACAGAGACCACTTCATCTTTTTTTGTCTTTGTATTTCCAATGCTTAGCACAATTCCTTGCACATAGTAAGCATTTAATAAATGCTTGTAAACTGACATATTAAGAGATGAAAAGACCTTTCAGGACATCAAGATTTAAAGAGGTTGTGACCTGTCCAAGTTCACATGGCCAAGACACGATTAGAACCTTGGATTCTTACTCTTAGTCCTTTCTACTTCTATGGAAACTCAACATAATTGATCCTTGGCCGTAGAAAGAACCAGTAATACCAGAAAGAACAGAATAAAGTATCTTGTTTGTAGTACTTAGAACTGGAAAGGGTTTTTAGGGATCAGTCCATACTCCTTTTATAAGTAAACTGAGCCCCAGAGAATTTGGAACTTGCCAAGATCACACAGGCAGTAAGTAGAAGAGCCAAGATTTGAATCCAGGTCTCCCAGCTGCAAATCCAGTGATCTTTCCCACTTGTCATGCTTCTTCTCTCCTATCCTTCCCACTAAATCAAAATCACTTTGCCTTGAATAAATTTTTTAATGCTATGAAAATAAATGCCATTGACTTCCTTTAATGATTCCTTGATTTTTAATTTCTATGCTTGACGTCTTCTTATATCTATTTATCTAAAAGACTATTTTTCCATTTGATGAAAGGCAATAGAATTCCAGTATTCTGCATTCTATATTCAGTATTCTCTTGTGTAAAGATGGCAGTAATGGTAAAAAAAAAAAATTCTTCATTTAAAATGATTAGTTTTTTTCCATTAGGATCAACAAAGTAAGAATTCCTCTTTAGGGACTCTCTGAAATAAAAACACTACCCAGAAGTCTCATGAGACACTGCTATTGTATTCATTTCTCCTTCCTTTCTTCCCTCTGTCCTTCTCTTTTTCTTTGTTTTTATCAATAGGTCTGTCTGTCTCCCTTCCTCTCTTCACCCTCAATCCAACTTCTCTGGCTATGTATGTGTATGTATGTGCACTTGTGTACATAGATATATGTGTGTGTATGTGTACCCACATATACATTTTATATATATATGGTATTCCATCTTTGCAAGGGAAATTACTCCATTTCCTCAATCTTTCAATTCAATAACTGCAGCAGCTTGGGTTTGTTAACCAACAAGTTATTCTTTGATAAATAATAACTGCTTAAGTAGCATAAACATCAAATTAAATGGGGAAATCAAAATTTCCCAATCCAACTGAAGCAGCCAGAAAGAGACAATAGGAAAAACAGAAGGTTTGACTAGCAAACAAGGAATTGGCTTCTTTCTAGAGAAAAGGGGGCAGGTGGGATAAGGAGATGTGGAAGGACATCATCTTGCCCTCCTATCTCATGTTTGGCCAGAAATTTGGGTCCTGACTAATAAATAGAAAGATCACACTCTGAATAATTCTGGTTGCTGTAGCCAGGCCACTCCTCAATATCCTCCCCTCAAACCTACCTCACGGTACTGCTATGGGGGAAAAAAACTCAGGAGAAGCATTAGAGATGGTACTTTCCCATCTTCTCTCCTTTGCCTCTTCTACCTGGAGCAGGATATGTCAGGATTTGAACTGCTGGACCACTTTTTAGGGAAGCCTTCACCACATACTAAATAGGAGAAAATATTATTTATTAATATTGTTTGAGCCTAGCTTTATGTGACTAGAAATTGCCTAACCCAAAGTTTGCTGAAAAGGTCATGATGACCTAAGCGACCTTCCAGAGAAGCTAAGTCTCAGGTCTGCCAAAGAACAAAAATATTGGGTTCCCAAATAGCTTATGTTTTAGCTTTGCCCAAATTTTATTGACTACTTATATTTACCTGATGATGTACATCTCATGCAGCCTTACCTGGACACTGCCTAACAAACTACATGCTGCTTGTCTTCATATCCCTATTTATGCTCTGTATAACGTGAGGCTTACAAAGCCCGAAGTAAAAACCACATCTATTTCCAGCCCTTTCTTCTGCCAAATGACCCATTAAACTTGTCATTCAACAAGAGCTGTATGCTTTCAACCAGTTTACTCAGTACTCAAATATTCCAATCAGTCTATGATCTAAGTGATTACAGATTGTAATCCATCTGTGCCTGCTCATCCTATGAAACTCTTATCTATGTCTTCCTGAAAGTTCTCCACTGAGAATCTATCCAACTTACTGAAGGGGCAGGGGGTGGGGGAAGTGGGGGAGATTCTTAGCTTTCTCCTGACATCAGGAGGGTCCAAGTGGAACACTGGCTGTCCACCTGTTTTGACATTACCAACCCATGTTTTCATCCTGTTAGGCATTTCTTTTATAACATCTCTCACTGCTGTTCCTCCCAGGTACACATGGGTACCACAAGGTGGTGCAGTGAATAGAGAAGGAGTCAGGAGGACCTGAGTTCAAATCTCACCTCAGACACTTGACACTCACTAGCTTTGTGACCTTGGGCAAGTCACTTAACCCCAATTGCCTCATCCTGGGTCATCCCCAGTCATCCTGATGAACATCTGGTCACTGAATTCAGATGGCTCCAGAGGAGAAATGAGGCTGATGACCTGCACAAGCCCTCCCTCACTCAAAACAAAGTCAAGTGCAAGTCATGTCATTATTTCTCTGATGGTATGGTCTTTTTTTGGCAATGAAGGACAAACACACATAGATTATATCTTGCAGCCTACTCACACCCCCTATGTATCTCTTCCTTACACCCTTTGTTGACAGAGGTCACATTCCATGAAGCTGCTTCAACTGACTGTTCATATCTCTTCTGTCTCCACTGTGTCTCCCTCAATTGTGCCTTGAGCTCTCTCAAACTGACTCTCTGGCTGCTGGATGGAGTGTCTCATTCTGTACTAGAAGCTACACTGCTAGCTGCCATGGATGATGGAGGATGATGGAGAATGGAGCGTAGAAGAGAAAAACCCTCATCTACCCTAAAGAAGTGAATGGGTAGGTCCTTCTCCAGTTGCTGGCTCCTGCCAAACTGCCTCAAACTAACTGCACTCTCTCTTTTACTGATCACTGGGTATGTCCATCTTTTACCAGCCTCTCTAATCCAATCAAGGGTTTCCTACTTCCTATAGTGTTAACACCTCCTCATTTTGTAATTAGATCAACTGTTCTCAGAAAAGAGACAGAAAAAGGGAAGTGGGGAGCAAATTTCACCCACCTTCCGCTACTAAATCCACTGGGTCCAAAAGGAGGACTTCTGTGCAAACCCAAGTTCTCAAGATGAAACTGAGAATCAATCGATCAGCAATAATTCACTCAGTCTACACAATATAAAATAGTTGGGCATAAACTTGCCAGAACAAGTGCAGGAACTACATGAACATAAACATAAAACACTTTTTTATACAAATAAACTCAGATCTAAATATTTGAAGTAATATTTATTGTTCATGGGTAGGTAAGGCCAATATAATTTTTTTGATGACAATTTTATCTAGCTAATCTATTTATTATTCAATGTCATCCCAAAGAGGAGAAAGTGAGCCTGGTGACTTTGCACAACCCTCCCTCACTTAAATCTAATTCACTTGCAAACCATAGCATCACTTTCCTGAAGTCATGGTTCTGTTTCAAGAACAAAGGACAAGTAATGATTCAATAACTAAAAAAAAATATTTTACTGAGTTAGAAAAAAATAACTTAAAAAGTTCCTTTGGAAGTGCAAAAGGTCAGGAACTTCAAAGAAACCAGGAAAAAAGATGTAAAGGAAGTAGATTCAGCAATATCAGATATTAAACTATATTAGAGCATTGTTGAAGTGCAAAAAGGATACTTTCAATTATTTTAAATTAAAATTTTCTTGTATATATAAAACCTATGTAGCCCAGAGTAGAAGGAATGCAGAAAATTGGAGAAAAAGCTTTCATAGACAATATCTCAAATAGGATATGATTGAATTGGAATACTGCTCTGGTATAGGAAATGATGAGTTGGTTGATTTTAAAAAAAAACAGAAAGACTTGGACATAGGAAGGAAGATGCTATTCACTTCCAAAGAAACAGATGACAGAAATAAGCACAGTATGGCCTTACCTATATATGTATCTGAGTGTATATGTGTATATATGTGTATGTTTACAGACTTCTATGTAGATATATCCACTCTTAATTATAGCCTTCTGGCAGGAGGAGGAAAGGGAGAGGAAAAAAATAAAGTAAAAAGTGCACAGCAGAGAACAAAAGAAAACTAATAAGGAAGCAAAGAAAATCTGGGCAGCTTTGAAACCAATGTCATACTTACTATATACATTTTCTGAAAATGGAAATTTTTTTTTTAACTTGAATCCTCTCTGATGGTCTATTGTGTACATGGCAATGTTCTTTTTTTCTTGTCTCATTTTGTATTTGTTTAAAATTTTAAAAAATTTTACCAAAAAAAAAAGAATTCATTAAAGCCCTTGTTTTGTAGTAGTCTTAGAAGAATTCGATCCTTGGTTAGACTGAAATCAAAAGATGTTTTCTCAGCCCTTGAAAAAACAGTTAAAAGGCAAACTATAAGAATTTGTAGGGTATTTTACACCAACTTCAAGTCATCTCATTAGCATCTCCCCATTATTTAGACTGAAGGCAAAGGCCAGTTGCTTCTACTCATTTTAATGTGATTGTCCTTGCAGCCATGAGCCACACTGAAGGCCAAACTAAAGATTTCTACAATTAATTAGACCTTTAGAAGAAGAAGAAAAAACCTACAAAATAGAATTCTTACATCTAGCTCATTATTTCTTCGCCTCTGTCTCAGGACTACAAAAGCTGCCCTGAACATATAAAGATGACTTCCTTTAAAACAGAAAGTGAGAACGGTGCTAAAATTCATGCTCTCTACAAACAAGTATGTTAAAGGACTGGTGGAATGAAGCAAGATTGATGCCAAATATGGACAGAACATGTTCAAAATGCCTGTCTTTTGATTGGCTATTAGCATTTCCCCCGAAGAAGAGCTGTGAGGTTTCAGCCTCCGCCCAGGAAATCGTGAAACCGCAAGAATGCTTATTAGAACTTTCTCCCGACTATGCCTATCGTGCCTGGGTGGGCTCCCATTGGTTGCCAGGGAGAAGAGAGGTGGGCCCTGTCTATTTCTTCAGGTGGGGGTTGATTCTAGGATTTTATTCAGAAGCTGTATATGGGAAACGTTGGAGACCAGAGGGCACTGTTTCAGTCGGTTTTCCACTCTGGTTCCTTATACTGTTGTAAGTTTACTACCATAGTCTATCAAATAAGCTACATATTAGTTGATTTAAAAAGGTAAGTGAAACCACAGTTTATATGAAAGGATGTGAGCAGAGCCTCATGTCAATGATGGCCTCAGATGATAAAACACTAGGCTGGTTTGGATTTCTTCACAGTATTTGAAAACATTTGGTATTTATCCCCTGCCTTATGGAAGGATTTCTTATCTGCAAGGCAAGCAGACATGCAAGCTCTTTTTCTTTCTGGTGATCGGGTCATAAGTCTCTTGCACAACCAAGAAAGGAGATCTGTAAAAAAAGAAAATAAACCGACACCCCACTTAGCCAGCAACCTGAGGCCTCATTTAGTAGGCTAAGTTTTGGTTACTCTGGCCTCTTGTCTTATCAGACATCTAGACAATTTGCACTTCAAGGACACACTGACAAAGACTCCCTGGCTGCTTTATAAACATTAATTCCTCCCCACCCAGCTTCTGGGAAGTAGAACTGCCTTTTTATCAGTCCCTCCAGGGAAAAAGGAGACAATGACAAGATCCCTGCCTGGGATTCAGAAAGAAAAGCTGGAATTGCTTACTAGCTGCTTGTCTCAAAAACCTGCTTAAAAGTAGGCATAACACAATTTGTGATATTCTCATTGCACTCACACATGCTTTCCTCAGTCTCAAACCTTTCTCTCTTGAGTTTCTGCATCAAGTGCTCCATCTTTAATGGAGAATTATAGATTAATTTGAGTTTGTATCCATCTTTATTGGAGAATTATAGATTAATTTGAGTATGTGTCCATCTTTATTGGAGAATTATAGATTAATTTGAGTTTGTAATCAAAAGGATGAAATAAGTTTATCTCCTAGAAAACTGGCCTCAGAGTCCAGAATATTTGTATTGAAGCCTACTGGGTTCATACTGAGCTGGTTGATCCACTCCATCCCTCACCCCTCTTTCCACTCTAGGAGAAAGTTCTCAGACTATAAATTGAAGATCAGTTCCCAGTCTTCATAGGTGGAGGGAGTTTTCTCAGTGGGATTTTACAACATGGAAAAAAAATCGATTCCAAAAAAAATTATATAATTTGTTCTGTTCTAGAAAAGTTAAGTTCCTCTGTTAAAAAGGCACTTGAGAGGTCATTTCCTTCTTGTGCAGCCTTGGAAAGTACCCCTTTGTTCCCATTAAACCACACTTCTCTCCTTGGTTCCTGAAATACCAGGCTAAGAAGTCAGTCTGCCACTGTTTCAGGTAAGAAGCCATATGACTGTTTACTGGTCGAGGTTCAGAGTCAAGTCTACTTTGTGGATATTTAAGAAAGCTCCGCCATGAGCAGGGTGAGTCAGCTCACGCAAGGTGATGTGTAAATTGTTTTACTTCCCTCAGCCTCCTTTATTTCAACTGCAAAATAAAGAAATCAGATTTTGCGATCTCTAAGGTCCTCTGCAGTATTGTCCATCACCACCACCAACACCTTCACCACCATGTCTTGGGTTGTTGATGTAAATTCTCTTTAACAGTTATTTTCTATTACCCACTGAAATGCAGTAACTCTTTTTAAAAAAGTGACTAACAAGATCCTTCCCAAATTAAATCCATCCCATAACAATTAGTCACATCCATTTCTCTACCTGAAAATGGGTCATCAAAATCATATGAAATTATGTATTTCTACAAAGTCAAATAAAAAGCCAGGTTCACATTCTCGAGAAATGACAACAAAGTTTGATTAGACAAAGACATGAGAGGCAAATACCTCCTCTGCTCCTGGGTCCTAATTAACCATCCCTTAGGAGATCTTTCTCCTCGTTGATTGAAAGCTCACAGGAAACCCTTAACTGCCAAATATGAGAGGAGCAGTAAGTCACTCACTGGTGTCCATTTGAATGAAAATTTAGTAGGTTGATGAAAACTTTGTGAGAGAAAGCCTGGCAAATTTTAACAATCTACCATCAAGGTTATGTGACATCTAGCAGGGAAAATGTTCCTGAATTATGTGACAACAGGAAATGAGAATAGTAGCTAGCATTTAGATAGCACTTTAAGGTTTGCAAATATTATCTCATCTGACCCTCACAACAACCCTGGGAGATAAGTGTTATTTATTATCCCCATTTTACAAATGAGGAAACTAAGGTAGGTAGTGATTAAGTAAGTGGTCCAAGGTTACCCAGTTCCTAAGTGTTGGTGGTTGGATTTGAACTCTGGTTTTCCTGGCCCTAGGCCCAATGTTGTATACGCTCTATCCACCATATCACCTAACTGGTAAGCCTGCTAGCCTCAGAAGTTAAGAAGACCTGTGTTGGAGTTACAACTTTGATACAATCTGACTGTATGATCCCAGGCTAGTCTTTTAACTTTCTCAGTGTCCTAAGTGAGGTGGCTATCTGCACCGGTAGAAGAAATATTTTTTTTAAAAATTATGTTGGTCTAAAGCAAAAGTTCATAGCCTTTGTTTTCTCATGAATCCCTAGAAATCTAGTGAAGCCTATAGACCCCTTCTCAGAATGTGTTTAAATTCACAAAATACATAGGATTGCTAAGGAAAACAATTATATCAAA
The DNA here is from genome assembly GCA_023548195.1 of Bettongia penicillata ogilbyi. NCBI lineage: Eukaryota > Metazoa > Chordata > Mammalia > Diprotodontia > Potoroidae > Bettongia > Bettongia penicillata. Next base: position 4,078,209 of record JAJHZJ010000737.1, read on the forward strand.
GCACAGTTACCAAAATATTTATTTAAACAAACAAATTCACAGGCACCAGGTTACCCTGGAGAGGTAACTTTTAGAACTTGCAAATGTAATAACTCTATAGGTGAGAGTTGCCATTTAAAGATAAAAGAACAAGAATTTAAGGTGAATGTAGAAGCTCCTGAGAGCCTATTTCTGGTCTGACTGCTTGTCATCCCTCATGTGACAGACATTTCTTCACCTTGTCTTTCCTGATCCTCTTTCTCTCTCCCCATTCCCCATCACCAAGGAGGGAAAAATTACTCTGCATTTAATTTGCATGTCTTCTGTCTGTTCATCTGTGCAGAGGACAGTGGGCAGAGAACATTTTGGCCTCAGGGCCAAAAAGACAAGTTTAAGTCCCCTTCTAGTATTTGTTAAGTTTCATTATGTTGTAAGTGCTGTGCTAAACCCTGGCAAACCAAGAAAGACAAAAATAATCTCTGTCCTCAAAGAGTTTACCATTTAATTGGGAGGGGCAACTTTTTCTAGAAAAAATAGAGACACAATAAATTGAAGATAACTTCAAGTAGGAAGGTACTAACATTTGTGGGTACTGGGAAAGGCTTCTTGCAGAAGGTGGGGTTTTAACTCAGTCTGGAAGGAACAAAGACATGTAGATGAAAAGCAGTAGTATTCCAGGAAGGGAAGACAGTCAATAAAAAGGCACAGACTTGGGAAACAGATTGTCATATGGGCAACAGTAAGTGAGCAGTCACAATCATGGAGCTCAGGGAGGGGACTGAAGGGGACAGAGAACTGCAAAGAGAGGAAGGGGTCAAGTTACACAGGGCTTTAAAGGGTGATACTTTATCTTTGATCCTGCAAGTAATAGGGAACCTCTGAAATTTGTTGGGGTGACAGTGGTCAGATGTTGCTTTGGGATAAGATAATCACTTTGGCAGCTGAATGGAGGATGGATTGAAGTGGAGAAAGACTTGAGCCAGGGGAACTAACTCAGAGATTAATGCAATAGTCTAGGGTCTATTATAAGGGGCAGCTAGGTAACACAGTGGATTCCTGGGCTTGGAATCAGGAAGACTCATCTTCCTGAGTTCAAACCTGGCCTCAGAAACTTATGAGCTGTGTGACCCTGGGCAAGTCACTTAACCCTATTTGCCTCAATTTCTTCATCTATAGAAATGAACTGGAGAAGGAAATGGCAAACCACTCCAGTATATTTGCCAAGAAAACCCCAAATGGAGTCACAAAGAGAAGGAAATGGCAGACCATTCCAATATATTTGCCAAGAAAACCCCAAATGGAGTCAGAAAGAATTGGACACAACTGAACAACAACCAAATTAAGGTGGGAGCTGTTTCAGTAAAGAGAAGTCTATATACAAAAGATGTTGTTAAAGTAAAAAAGCAGCAAGATTTGAAAATAGATTAGATTTATGCCATGAATGATAATGAAGTATTGAGAAACACACCAAAGTGGTGAGCCCAGGTTACTGGGAAGGTGATGGTGCCCTCAAGGGAAATGGAGAGGTTGGGGAAAGGGGAAGGATTGGGGGAGGGGAAGAAGATAATGAAAGACATTTTGAATTTAAGTTGCTTAGAGGACATCCAGTACGAGATGGCTAAAAGTCATTGACATGGAACATTGACATGCTTAGGATGTTAATGCTGGATAAAAAGGTCCAAAAATTCTTTTGTAGAGAGATGATAAATTGAATCCCTGGTGCTAATGAGACAAGAAAGAATACTGAGAGAAAAGAAAGATGGGCCTAGGACCTCATGCTGGATGACAAGGTTAATGGGCATGGCCCGTATGAAGATTCAGCCAGGGAAACTGAGAGCCAGGAAAGATCAGTGTTATAAAAACCAAAAAAAGAGACCATCCAAGAGAAGTAGGGTCAAATACTGCAGAGAGAAGGATGGGGACTGAGAAAAGTTTATTAGATTTGTCATTTAAGAGAATATTGTGACCCTGAGCAATTTACTTAACCTCTCATGCATCCAGGAGGTTGTCTAAAAATATGTTAGGGGAGGAGCCAAGATGGCGGAGTAGAAGGACTTACGTATGCTAGCTACGAATCCACAGCCCAGAAATTTCCTGTAAAAAGAACTCCCCACAAATTCTGGAGCAGAGCAAGCCATGCAGAAACACAGTGGAAGAGGTTTCTGTTCCAGAGAGCCATGGAAAGCTGTCCCCAGGGGTCTGTCGTGCTCTGGACACAGAGCCCACCCCTGCACTGCCCTGGCTGTGCGGCCTGAGAAGAGCAGATCCGAGCAGGCTTCAGGGACGGAACCTCCGGTGGCCACGAAGGTCCCTCCACCCACAGGCGTTGCAGGTCAGTGAGAGAGACTTCTGGGCTGGCCGAGAGGGGAGCAGGGTGTCTCCGTGGCTCGGGCCCTCTGGGAGGCAGCGGCAGAGGCAGCGGCAGAGGCAGCAGCGGCCCAGGACTCCCCAAGAAGGCAGGAGCTCAGGGCCATTACCAAAGGTCTCTGCATAAAGCCCCTGAGGGAACTGAGCCTGGGAGGAGACTCTGCCCCGACCCGAGCTCCAGAACTTAAGCTCACATTGAATAGCAGCCACTCCCGCCATGGAAAGCCCTGAGGCTGGGGAGCAGCATTTGAATCTCAGACCCCAAGCACTAGCTGGGCGGATCTAGGTGGAGGTGGAGAGGAATCTCAGAAGTCAAGTAACTGACTGGGAAAATGCCCAGAAAAGGGAAGAAAAATAAGACCATAGAAAGCTATTTTCTTGGGGGACAGATGTTCCCGCCTTTCAATTCTGATGACGAGGAACAATTCTTACCATCAGGGAAAGATGTGGAGGTTGGGGCCTCTCTATCCCAGACATCCGAGGTGGATGTCTAGTGGGCTCAGGCCATGGAAGAGCTCAAAAAGGATTTTGAAAATCAAGTTAGACAGGTGGAGGAAAAACTGGGAAGAGAAATGAGAGAGATGCAAGAAAAGTATGAAAAACAGGTCAATACCTTGGTAAAGGAGACTCACAAAAATGCTGAAGAAAATAACACCTTGAAAAATAGGCTCACTCAATTGGCAAAAGAGGTTCAAAAGCTCACTGAAGATAATAGTTCTCTCAAGATTAGAATGGAACAGATGGAGGCTAATGACTTTATGAGAAACCAAGAAATCACAAAACAAAACCAAAAGAATGAAAAAATGGAAGAGAATGTGAACTATCTCATTGGAAAAACAACTGACCTGGAAAATAGATCCAGGAGAGACAATTTAAAAATTATGGGACTACCTGAAAGTCATGATCAAAAAAAGAGACTAGACATCATCTTCCATGAAATTGTCGAGGAAAACTGCCCTGAGATTCTAGAACCAGAGGGCAAAAGAAGTATTGAAGGAATCCATCGATCACCGCCTGAAAGAGATCCAAAAAGAGAAACTCCTAGGAATATTGTGGCCAAATTCCAAAATTCCCAGGTCAAGGAGAAAATATTGCAAGCAGCTAGAAAGAAAGAGTTCCAGTATTGTGGAAATACAATCAGGATAACACAAGATCTAGCAGCTTCTACATTAAGGGATCGAAGGGCATGGAATAGGATATTCAAGAAGGCAAAGGAACTAGGACTCAAACCAAGAATCACCTACCCAGCAAAACTGAGTATAATACTTCAGGGGAAAATATGGTCTTTCAATGAAACAGAGGACTTTCAAGCATTCTTGATGAAAAGACCAGAGTTGAAAAGAAAATTTGACTTTCAAACACAGGAATGAGAAGAAGCATGAAAAAGTAAACAGCAAGGAGAAGTCATAAGGGACTTACCAAAAGTGAACTGTTTACATTCCTACATGGAAAGACAATATTTGTAACTCTTGAAACTTTTCAGTATCTGGGTAGTTGGTGGGACCACACACACACACGCATGCACACATGCACACACATAAAGAGACAGAGAGCACAAAGTGAATTGAATAGGTTGGGACCATACCTTAAAAGAAATTAAGGTAAATGGTGAGAGAGAAATGTAGTGGGAAGAGAGAGGGTGAAATGGAATGGGGTAAATTATCTCTCATTCAAGAGGCAAGCAGGAGACTTTTTAGTGGAGGGAAAAAGAGGAGAGCTGAGAAAAAATCATGAAGTTTACCCTCATCACATTCGACTAAAGGAAGGAATAAAATGCATACTCATTTTGGTATGAAAATCTATCTTAGTGGGGAGTGGGGGAGAAGGAGATAAGCAGGGTGGGGGTGATGATGGAAGGGAGGGCAATGGGAGGAGGGAGCAATTTGAAGTCAACCCTCTTGGGGAGGGACAGGATCAAAAGACAGAATAGAAACAATGGGGGGCAGGATAGGATGGAGGGAAATACAATTAGTCTTACACAGCATGACTATTATCAAAGTTATTTGCAAAACTACACAGATAGGGCCTATATTGAATTGCCTGCCTTCCCAAAGGGAATGGGTGGGGAGGGAGGGATGGGGAGAATTTGGAACTCAAAGTTTTAGGAACAACTGTCGAGTATTATTGTTGTTGCTACTAGGAAATAAGAAATACAGTCAATGGGGAATAGAAAATCATCTGGCCCTACACGGCAAAAGAGAAGATGGGGACAAGAGAAGGGAGGGAGGATTGAAGAGAGGGCAGATTGGTGATAGGGAAAATTAGAATGCTCAGTGTATTTTGGTGAGGGGAGGGGACAAATGGGGAGAAAATTTGGAACCCAAAATTTTGTGAAAATGAATTTAAAAAGTTAAATAAATAAATTAAAATAAAATAAAATAAAAAAGAAATAAAAATATAAGTTAAAGAGAAGGTGTTTGCATAAGTAGTTCTTCTACCAAAGAAATCACATTCTGGTTTCTGTCCCCTTTGTCTAGGGACATATATTTCCCTCCCCACCTCCTCATCTCTCCACCCCTAGAATATAAGCTGTTCTGAGGGCAAATGCGCTTTCATTTTTATCTCTATCTCCCTAGCTCTTAATACAGGACTGTAAAATGGTAATCCTTCAGATTAATAATTGAGGTAGTCCCCCAAATTTAATTGGGTTGAATGCTATCTACAAAATGGCAATATTCTCTCCTTTAACTGCACTATGTGTCAACACAGAGTTAGGGCTAATGCTTTAAAAGGTGCAAAGACACTTCTAGGGGAGGAGGGGCATGCATAATAAGGGACTCTTTTTTATAGTACTTTACATAAAAGTACATATTTTAATGTCATATAATTACCCTCTCCTTAGGACAATTGTTTGCTAAGCCAAGTGCATGTGTTACATTTAAAGCTCAAAGCCTCTTCCAAGTTGTAGAAGGGTGCCATTTTCAAGCCTTGCTTGGGATATTCAGATGCACGGTCTCAGTTGGGACACCTCTTACAACAGCTAAGCAGAGAAATCGTGCAAGTTGTACCTAGGTTCAGAGAATTAATTCTCTAGAATGTGAAGCGGCCTCAAAGGCCATGTTGTTCAACCTCCTCATTTACCAGAAGAGGAAACAGCCCCAGAGGAGTTAAATGATTTGCCTGAGGTCACCAAGCTTCTAATCTAGACAGAACTTGGAGTCAGTTCCTTATTTGTGAAACTTTGCGTGAATGTCCTTTCACTTGGACTGGGTAAAATGTTATTTTCTGATTCTCTGAAAAATTCCATTTGTCTTTTAGACTGAAATCAGATCCAAGATGTTGGTTTTCAATTGGCCTTTTCCAGAAGCTGGAGATCAGCTGATCTCATGTACTGCTCCACCACAGCCTAAGCAGAAAGCTTATATGCTTTTCTGGTTCAGTCTTGGAGGACTCAAGACCACCTCTTCACCATGAGGAGGCATTGGACATGGTAGGAGATGGTCCATTACTTGTACCAGATATCTGAAGCCATTATAAATAACCCAGTCTAAAGCTACTTGTGTATTATTCAAAGAGGGGAGGGGAGGCCCTCCTTCCTAGCAGCAGAAAAATAGCATTTATATGAACAAAATACACAATGTGCAATCTTTCTTGTGAGCTACGTGAAACAGGAAGCTTGTGTGGGTTTTCTTGCAAGGATATGGCTTTCAGAGTTTCAGTGCAACAGTCAGGTAGATTATGCAGCAGACAACTTCCGTGCAAGATACCAGTTTAAGGCAGTTTTCTGAGTGGTTTCCATTAGGGTATAGTATTTATCTGAGTTTCTTGGAGCCTCTATCTTTGCAAGAATGAAAACATCATCTGACGGCTTCAATATATATGATGCTTAAGGGAAAAATCTTTGACTTAGTTTAGGCTAAGGAAAGCTTTGGAGAAGATCTTTCTTAAGTAAGTATGGTTGTATAGCTTGCCCTCAGTTGCTTTTTCTCAATAATTTATTAAGGCCTTGGGAATAGGAAGACACAAAACAAAACAGTCCCTGAGCTCAAGGAGCTTATGTTATGCCACAGAGAGGAAGGAAAGAAAGAGAGAGAGAGAATAAGAGAGAAAGTGTGAGAGAGAGGGGAAAGGAGGCAGGGAGGGAGGGAGAGAGAGAAAGGGAGAAAAAAAGAGAGAGAGAGAAAGAGAGAGAGAGAAAGGAAGGAAGGGAGAGAAAGGAAGGAAGAAAGGAAGAAAGAAAGAGAAAGGAAGGACCACACAGGAAGACCGGGAGAGGGAAGAAAGGAGAAAGAGAAAGAAAAAAGAGGAAGGTATCTTTATTATACGACTAAAAACATTTTCATCTCTTGCATTGTTTCAGTGGCTAACGGCTTGTAAGATTATGCCTCTTGAGCAAGGGGACTATAGATGGTGGGGAAATATCCAGCAAGATAGTACCATAGTTTGTCATATTGGTCAAGGAATTGAGTAAGGGAAACTCAGTCTCGCAGTTTGCATGCCGGACTCTTCCACCTGGTCACTAAAGATCAAAATACCTTGCAATGACAGCGATTTGTCATAGAGTCTGAAATACATGATTCTTCCTCACTGCTCTTTGAGATACCTTCAAATCAATTCAACAAACATTTACTAAGCGACTGCTTATGCTTATGACATATAAGACACCGTGTCAGACACTGGACAAAAATGAAATTGTACCTGCCTTCTAGGATCTTGCCTTTTAAAGAGCTCATACAACCACTCCTTAAAATCACTGCACCTTAGAACGGAAGGGACCTTGAACATAACCTCGCCCAACCCACACCTCAGTCTCCAATTGAAGACTGCCAATGAGGGACTCTGTGTCCTACCCTCTGTAACAAGGGACAGAATATAAGGAAAACTCACAACAGTTTTTAAAAATTCATTCTAATCATTAGTTTCAACTGCCTTCCTCACTGAATCTTTTTTGATCAGAGTTGCTGACACAAAGAACAGAAGCAACCTTGGGTTTCTTCCCCTTTCACTTCCTATTGTTGTTCAAGTCATGTCTAACTCTTTATAACCCCATTTGGGGTTTTCTTGGCAAAGATACTGGAGTAGTTCACTATTTCCTTCTCCCACTCATTTTACAGATGAGGAAACTGAGGCAAACAAGGTTAAATGACTTATCCAGGGTCACACAGCCAATAAGTGACTGAAGCTGAATTTGAACTCAGGAAGATGAGTCTTTCAGGCCCCAGGTCCAGCATTCTATCCACTGTACAACCTAGCTGCCCCTACACTTCCTCTGTCTATTCTCAACTCCAGCACTCCCCAGAGTAAAAATAACCTAGAGTGAAGCCTAGGGTGTGAGGAAAAACAAGGAAGGCTGGAGAGCCTGGATGAGTCCTAAGCTGGATAATTAGCTCTCCAGAAAATGAGAGTAGTTGTACTTAGGGGTTAGGAGGGTATGAATAGGCCAAAAAGATCAGGCAACATTGAAAAAAGCCAAACTCTCCCTTCCCCCTTGATCTATGGGGCACAGGGTTGTCTAAACTGTCTTCTCAAAACTAGATGTGGTTGACTGTGGCAGCCCTTTCTGCAAAAGATTTCCTGTAGAGGGAAAAAAAAAAGACACCAGTCAGTGAAGAGGACTTTTTTTTGGTGGTTTTTTTTTTTAATTCTGGTCATTTGTTCTTTCCCACCCAGATCTTTTCAGGGAAACTGCTCGATACATATGACCATTTCATTGGTTGATGTATGTTCCATGAATTTTGACTGGAGACAGTCTGAAATTCATAGAAGTACTATAATGTTTAATGGGGATTTGTAAAGTTAGATTTGGAAATGGGACAATCCACTATAAATAACTGAACATTATGGAAAAATAGAGTGAGACCAATGCTGAAAAAAATCAATCCTCTATCATAGAACATACTGTGTTCAGTTATTCTGATGAGGATATTAGGTTCAGAGTCTTAATTATTTATCATCCTTGGGTAGAGGTACAAGTGATATGCTTTCCTATATTTCATAAAAAAGTCATGTGAGACTACTACTTATCTGCTTTTAAGCCTATTTAAAAAAAAAACAAAAAACCATGAACCAAGACCACTGGTGATTTGGTAAGCATGACCAAGGTCATAGATTGCTGAACTCAAAATTAGGGAAGCTCTATTGTTTGCATAGACTGTTGGAACTGGAAGGGAACTTGGAGTTTGCCTAATCCAACCTTTTGTTTCATAGAGGATATAAATCAATTCAACATATACCTATTAGGTGCAAAAATACAAAGACAAAAAATGGACCTGAAAATCCCATAGGGGAAATACGATATGTACCAATAAATATGATAAAACATGAGTGATGCAAGCAAAGGAGAGATACAGAGTGCTCTAAGACAACTGGATGGGAGAAGAAGCATGATGTAGCTTATTGGAGCAAGCAAAGGATTTTGAATCGAGACTTCTGGATTTTAGTTCCAGCTCTTGTATTTACTAGTCATGTGTCCTTAGGGAAGTCACTTAACCCCTTCGAACCTCAATTTCCTCACCTGGGAAATGAGGATAATAACATTTACCCTCCCTACCTTACCAGAGTTTGTTGTAAATAAAAGTTCAAATGAGACAATGGATACAAAAGTATTTTGTAAACTGAAAGAACTATACCCATATAAGGCATTATTATAGATGGAGACACCAAGATTTCAACAAACTGACTTACCCAGCACAGCTGGATAGTAGTAGAAACAATGCTGGTTCATTCATAGATTGAAAGCTAGAAAACCTTCATTTTACCAGGGAAGTACTGAGGTCCACAGAGTTTAGGACTTGCTTAAGGTCTCCCAAATCCTCTGACTCCAATTCCAATTTTCTCTCCACATTATCTCAAAGTCACATGACTTACTGTGAATTGGTGGCAGATACTGGCCAGAATCTCAGTCTCCCAACTCGTAATTCAATTATTTTTTCTCTACTCGTCACTCAAGACCAGCGTATTGAAATATGATTTTTTTTTGATATGCATTCTCAAAGCAAACCCAGACACTGAGCTATACTAACAGTCATATAACTTCATAACATGGAGAAGCAATAGTTCAGTCACATAACCTAATAGATAAATTGAAAGAGAAGTTATTGAGTTATCTACTTGTTAAGCCTTTGTGTGTACATTTTATACATGCATGTATATATACACATATACTATGTACATCGACATGCATGCACATGTGTATATACATGCATGTGAAAATGTGTGACCTGTATTTATGTGGCAAGTTCAATTTGTCTCCCTTCACTAGCTTTCCTTTGGGGACATAAATACATCATACACCAGACAAAAAATTTACTAAATCTCTCTCCTGTCTTTTTTCAAGAGATTGAAAGAAGTGAAACTTGACCAAGAAATCATTACTTTATTCACATTCATGGAACAATCTCCTTGTGACAACGTTTAGTTAAGCAAAGTGTGTGCATGTATGTGTGTGTATGTATATATACACATATGCAGTATATACAGTCTGTATTTATGTGACAAGTTCAATTTATCTCCCTTAACTAACTCTCCTTTGAGAACATAAATACATCAGACGCTAGACAAGAAATTCACCAAATGCTCTCTCTTGTGTCTTTTTTCAAGGGCTTGAAAGAAGTGAAACTTGACCATGAGATCTCTGCCATATCTGTACTCACTGAATAATCTCCCTGTGGCAACTTTTAGTTAAGCAGAATATGTGCGTATACACACACACACACACACACACACACACACATACGTACGTACGTACATACATACATATACATATTGTGTTTAGATATGTACACACATATCTATAGTGATATGACACTGGACATAAAATGTATGATTCATAAAGTCAAGTATTGTTTCTTTTTTGTCTTGGTATCTTTAGTGCCTAGCACAGTGTCTGGTACAGAGTTGTCACAATAAATACTCTTTAATTGGTTAATTAGATAAGTCACCTAATTAAAGATGGATAACTCATTTATTAATCTTGTTTCCTCATCTATAAAAAGAGCTGAATTTGTTTATTAGATGACCTGGGTTCTGAGCTCTGGACCTCACTTTCCTCATCTGTAAAATGAAGATATGAATATAGATGATAATTTAAACAGTCTATGATTTTAAATGGAGATCATAGTACTTATAGCACCTACTTCTCTCAGAACTGCTGTGAAAAAAAAGAACTTTATAAACTTTCAAGTAGTTCTGTATAATTGTGAATTGTTAGGAACATAGGAATTTGCTTTATACATCTGCATTCAGTCTATATGGTCACCAGAGGCTCATGCCAGTTTGTAAAATTTAAAAACACACACACGATAGCTCCCTTCCCCTCTCCTCCCATCAAACTTTCCTAGATATTACTCTACCTTATATGAAATACGTCAGACACATACTTATCTATAAAAGCAATTGTAGGAAAATGGAAGGTGTATTAACATAGCATTTCCCTGAGCAAAACGAAGAACTGGTAACTGTATGACACCTTAAAACTTTTCCCTTCTGAAATCTCAGGCATTTTATTTTGTACAGCAATCTTCCCAGAATATGGTCCTAAATATCAGATTTCTGACCAAGTACGGGACTAGTACACTTGATTTTGCTAATGATGGTGAAAAAATAAACCTTTCGAAAATGTCAGGTATCATTCTCATCAAAACAAGAAAGGGATTGGGGGAAGGAGAGGTTAAAGGCATTTGCATAGAGGCCTTCCCATCCAAAAGCTTGCTCTCTCAGGGGCCTACAACTTCAATAAAATAATCAAACTGCACCATCTTAAAAGTTTAATGCTAATGCTTTCTGAAGGAATGGTTCTATTTTCTAATCACAGAGTTACTTATGCAAGGACCATGTGTAAGAATTTGTGGCTTGGCCTCCTGAAAGAGACTTCCTGCTCATGTACAAAAATACTTTGGGCTGAGAGCTATTTCTAAATTCTGGTCTTTTGCTTTTTCTGTTCCTTTTTTGTACCCCCACCCTCAGCTTTAACCTCTTTCTGATGAGTCCATTTATCATCCTTTGAATACCTTCATCTGGAAACATCAGTTTGTCTTTGTGCTTTCCCAGACCACTAAACAGCCTAGGCACTCACAAAACTGGTGAATGAGACTATACTGAAATACATCCTGGCACAGACCTCTCCCCTACCTTAAATGCTCTATCACAGCCTAAAGCACAGCTGACCATGTATTATCACACAATTTCCCATAAAATAGGAGCCCTTTCCAAGTAGAAGCTATTGGGCAATTCTTTGGCAACATCTTCTGTAATCAATAAATGCATACTTCATTCTCTACCTCTAGGGCCTGGATAAAAATAAAATAAAAAATTAGGGCACATGATAAAGAGCATCACAGAGGATTGATCCATTTCAGAACCAAGAAGTATTTCATTTAAGACGAAATGAGATTTTATGCATCCATGAAGTATAAACATATTGGCAGAGTATCATTATTGGATTCGAGTCTTCATTTTCCACAGGCGGCCGTTTCCAAATAGACTCAAATTAGCATCCTTTTTTAGTTTGCGGTTTTTTTTGTTACTTGAATTTATAAGGACTTTTAAAAAAAATGTCCTTTGCACTGGGTATACACAGAAATCGAGTACAAAAGGGGGAGATATATGAAACTACCTCTTGCAATTACTTTTTACTAATGCAATTTGAAAGAAGTGGAAAAAATCAAATTAACTCTCAAGCAAATCCACTTGTGATTTGAATTTAGAAAAAAAAGAGAGCCATCTTTAAACATTTGAGGCTCGTGTATAAGAGAAGACTGGCTTTGGGATTACAGGCAAATCATTTCTTTTCTGTCTCAGTTTCTTCACATCTCTAAAAAAGTGTCAGTAATATTTGCCCTACTTAGAATTATAGACTTTTTAGCTAGAAAGGAGAGACCACAGAAACCATTCAATAGGTGAGAATATCACATGCCAGTCACTGGGTTGATTTATTTTGTTTTATTGTTTTCTTTGTTATGACAGAGTTTTCATTCATTGGGAGAGGAGGGTGGTGTGCATCTGGAAAAGATGCAATGTAAGAATAAAAGACATCAAAATGACTTTAAAAAAAGATCATCTTGTCCAACCTACCTAATTTTATAGATAACACATTTTGTATTTAAAATTATTATGAGGCAGGTAGGTGATGCAGTGGATAAAGGCTGGGCCAGAAGCCAGGAAGACTTGAGTTCAAATCTAGCCTCAGACTCTTATGATCCTAGACAAGTTACTTGTTTGCCTCAGTTTCCTCCACTGTTAATATGAAGATAATAATAGCATTTACTTCCCTGGGTTATTGTGAAGATCAGATGAGATAATAATTGTAAAGCACTTAATATGTGTGGCACACGGTAGGTCCTATATGAATGCTAGCTATAATTATTATTAATCAATTTTATAGGCAAGGTCCCGATCATGATCTCATAACTGGTTAAATGGCAGAACAGGAGCAATAATTCTGGTTCTATCCAGTTCCTCTTCATCTTGCTTTGTAAGATTTTGTACTTTCTTAAAAATTTCAATTTATCATTTATTTATTTATTATTTACTTATTTTTAGCATGTCAAGTCATTTTATTGGAACTAACACTATCAGGAACTGTTGTGAGGACTAAATAAGATAATGGATGGGAAAAACTTTGAAAATATCACAGAGTTATTTTGTTTACGAGTATGTGGTCCCAGATACAGGCCCTTCCTGTCCCCCTCTGCATGGTAGACGACCAGAATACAAGAAGCAGACAGGAAGGATTAAAGCCCTATTCTCCTTGAATCAACACTCCTTAGAGACTGAGCTTAATTATTCACCTGTCACTTCTAACAATCTCCTGCCACCTTTATCCCCTTTTATCCTTGTATTAATCAATTACTATCAACATAGGACCAAAATGTCCGCAACTCTCACCTCTAGTTGGACATCTCCCTCTTTCTCACTGCTATCCCTCCCATGACTTTAATGTCACTGTGCCCTTTGAAAGCCCCATTCTATAGTGAACAAACTTCCCTTCATTCTGGACTTTCATTCTCTTTTCATCTATTTGCCCTGAGAAAGACCTGGCTCCCCCAGATGGCATTGCTTCCCTGGACATATTCTATAATGTTGGCTACACTTTCAAACCCACCAATACACTATTCCTGGAAGAGAAAGGGTCAGAATGTTCTGCTTCCCAATGTCACTTTCCTTTTCCACCATGCCTCAGCTTTCTCTCTGCCTTTGAAATTCCCTCATTTAAAATTTTCTAATCAAGCCATATCATGTTGACTATAGTGTACCAGTCCCAGATCATCCTCAATCCTTTTTCAATGAATTCAGCATCTAGCTGACAATTTTCCTCCCATACACAACTGCTACTCTTGCACTAGGGGACTTCATCACCCATACTAATGCTCCTCTAACCTCTCTAGTCTCCCAATCTATTCCCCAATTTCCATAAATCCCATGACCTACTTCTTCACCCTACCTTAGTCACACATAGGATTGCTATACCCTAGATCTTATCATTTCCTTCATTTATTCCATTTCCTTAATTTAGAATTCTAAAGTTCCCTTTTCTGACCATAACCTCTTGTCTTTCCATTTCTACTCTATCTTACCCTCCCTCCTAGACTATTTGCCACCTTTATTATCATGACTTCCAATCCCTCTAGTATTTTCTTAGTTCATTACTCTTGCTCTGACTTTAATTTCCAAGATTTCCAGTCTCAATTCTATAGTTAATCAATTTAACTCTATACTGTCTTCTACTCTCAAGCTCCTCGCACATCATTCATCATAGCTAAACCTTAGCCCTGCATAACTCCCACTATCTGCTTCCACCACTCCTACTCACATAATGAATGACAAATGGAAGGATGTCACTTAATCATTAATACTAGTCATATTATAAATTCACTTTATCCAACTTCAACCAAAACTTGCTTCATGAAAGCAATTCTTTTATTTCTCTCTGATTTCCTATCTTACTCCCTGTGGAAATTATTCCAAATCTATCTTTCCTACCCAAGCTTTCATATATTTTTTTCCAAACAAGAATCTTGACTCAGGAGACCTTGAGGCAGCTAGCTAGGTGGTACAGGGGATAGAACACTGGAGATCAAGTCAGGAAGACCAAGTTTCAATTCAGCTTCAGCCACTATCTACCTATAGGATCTTGAACAAGTGACTTCACCTCTGTCAACCTCACTTTCATCATCTGTAAAATGAGGATAAATAATTGCACCCACCTCACAATGTTTTTGTAAGAACAACACAAAATAATACTTGTTAAGTGCTTTGCAAACCTTGAATAGCTATATAAGCTATTAATCTTTCTTTACTGAGAAAAAAACTGAGACCTTTTGGCATGAGCTTCTGGTTCTCCCCTTGTCTTCATCTCAAAATCTCTCCTTTCCCTTAGTTTCTCCTCCTACCTGTTTCATGGTTTCTTCTCACTCTCCTTTCCTGGCTCAGCATCTGTATCATTTTATCATTCCTCCAAACAATAGGTTTTCTTCCATCTATTTTTATATTCTCTCTGTCTTGATAAATCAGATTCCGTGGATTTAGTTATTATGAGTCTGCAGATAAATCACAGATCTATATACCCTGTTCCTGAACTTAAGTGCCTCATTACCAGTTGACTATTACGTTTTACCAAGAATGTCCCATAAGCAACTGAAACTCATGTCCAAAGCAAAGGTCATTATATGCCCCCAAAAAAAGCCATCTCTCTTCCAAAGGTCTCAAAAGTTTCTGGCTTTAGAGTCAACATTCTTCCAGTCTCCATTTTGTAACTTTGGTTTTATCTTTGACTCCTCACTCACCCCACAAATACAATTACTTGCCAAAATTTACTATTTCTAGTTCCACAGTATTTGTCACACTAAATGCTTTCTCTTTGCTGATGTAGTCACCAGCATAGTTCCTTTTATCAGTTCTCCCCTAGATTATTGCAACAGTCTCTGAATTGGAATCCCTGTCTCAGTTCCCTCTCCCTTGCATTCCATCCTCACCTCTGCCTCATAGAATTCCTCTCTTTCTTCAAAACATCATGAAAGCACCACCTTCTACCTGAGGCTTTTTCTGATCCCTCTATTTGCTGGTGTCCTATCTCCCAAATAGCCTTAACGACTTTGGATTTTATGTGTTCATCTTTTGTTGCCAAAGAAGACCATACCATCAGAGAAATGATGACATGACTTGCACTTGACCTTGTTTTGAGTGAGGAAAGGCTGTGCAGGTCACCAGCCTCACTTCTTCTCCAGACCATCTGAATCCAGTGACCAGATATTCATCAGGATGACTGGAGATGATCCAGGATGAGGCGACTGGGGTTAAGTGACTTGCCCAAGGTCACATAGCTAGTGAGTGTCAAATGTCTGAGGTGAGATTTGAACTCAGGTCCTCCTGACTCCTGCACTGATGCTCTGTCCACTGCACCACCTAGCTGCCCCATACTTTGGATTAATTCTTATTCTGTATGTACTTAGACATGCATTTGTTGTCTTCACCATTAGAATGAAAGTACAGAAAGTAGAGGTTGTTTTATTCTTTGTGTTTATATTCCTACCACCTAGCTCAAAATAGGTGCTTAATAAGTGTTGTTGATTGATTGCATTAGGAAATAGATGGATGACTGGGTGCTAGTTTGGTACCCCCAAGGCATTAAAATAATAAAGAGCATAGTCTACAGTTCACTGAGTGTCTCCTGTTTCGGGAAATGATGGAAACAAATGAAAGATGACAAATTACAGAGAGGTTTCTTTCTCCCTGCCTCGGTGGTGGGAATATACATTTACTATGTCAAAGTATCAATCCATCAAGGTAAACTATTCTAATGTTTTACATGATCACACATGTATAATCTATATCAGATTGGTTACCATGTTGGGGAGGGTGAGAGGAAGGGAGCTAGGGATAGAATTTGGAACTCAAAACTTAAAAAAAAAATGTTTAAAATGCTTTTACATGTAATTGGGGAAAAATAAATGCTATTTTTTTAAAAAGCAATCTATCCTATTCAAGCTCTCAGTGAAAAATGTGAAGGAATGATTAAAAAATTTGGTAGCCCCTGCTTTTTAAATATAAATTTAAATATAAAATGATGCTTCTGCCATTGAATCTGAATGTTCTGCCCACTATTTTGCCTTTTTAAATTTCTTTGAAGCTCAGGGTAAATTATTGCTTTAAATGTTTGCATATTCTAATTTGAAAAACTTGGAAAAATTATGGCTTAGAAATATTTGAAATTAAAGGACCTGGGTAACAATAATAGCTTGGTTTACTTACTACCCTGGTGACCTAGGATGCAGACCTCTCTCCAGATTCTGTTTCCTCATCTATAATATGAGGAAGTTAGAATAGATGACCTCTATGTTTTCTTCTAGCCCTAAATCAATCATCTTATGATTCTGTAATTACATTTCTGTAATCTGTCTGTTTTTCCTTCTAGGGAAGTATAAGAATAAGTTGTCAAAGGCATTCTGAGAGGCTTCTAAATGCAGGTTCTATTAGCAGCCCAAGCACAATACAGTCAAACATGCATAGCTATTGTACCTCAAGCTTTACTCTTAGCTGGATTTTTAATATTGCAGGAGAATGTCATCTCTTGGGAGAATAAAAACAAAGGAAAGGAATGTAACTGACAGATATGTTTTCAAAAAAATTTCTACGATAAAACAGGGGAAAATAATAAAATGAATAACATTTTCCGGTCCTAGTATCAAATGCATGTGGTAGGTGTTTAATTCCCTTTGGAAACATCTGTATAATCTCTGGAAAACTAGCTTGTTTTTCCCATCATCTGATGTTCTAATTGCCACATCCATCTTTAGTTTGTGTAACTGAACATGTGAGTATCAAGCTGACACCTTCTCTGTCTAGAAGTATAGGAGACTTTGGTGACTACTGGAGGTAGAAGGGGAGAGAAGAACAGAGAGGATGTATTATAGAAAAGGTCCTTAGACTATGAGCTCCATGTTGATAATTACACCTAATGGTACACTTCCTGCATCTCAGGAGCCCCTCAGGTACTTTAACTTCCTGAGCAGTAATGATAGAAAAGAACAATGTTTCAAAAGTATCAGCAATTAAAGGACATCACAGGAAAACTGTAGTGTCATTTCTCTCCCATTTGTGAAAAGGGAAGATAGCTTGGGGCCTTTAGTGTAGGCCTCATTGCACCTCTGTTCAGATGGAAGCTGCTGGAGGTTTTTGAACAGGGAAATGATATTGCATTGAGATGATAAAGTCATGGATATCATAGATTGATTGAAAAGAGAAGAGACTGGAGACCAGAAGAATAGTTGGGAATCTACCACGGTAGTTGAGGTTGGAGAATGGAGCAGGGAAGAAGGAGGGATGGGTGTGACAAATATTACAAAGGTACTACAGCAGCAAACGGTGTGGGAGAATATGTTGGAGGACGGAGCTTTAGGAAATACTCCCTTGTCTAGGGAGAAAGATGAGGAACAGGCAAAGCAAAGAGAAAAAGTTGTCAAAAGGAACAGTGTCTCAGAAGCCAAAGGAGGAGGGCCTTTCAAAATGGAGGAGGGTAATAGTATCATATGCTACAGAAACATATTAGAATTAACTTCTTAAGGTATCTCTCTCATCATCATTTTCATCATAGTCTATCTTGAGGGCAGGGAATTTCGTATTTGTCACAGGGCCTAGCACAGTCCTTAATAGATGCTTGCTAACTGGGTGACTGATTGATTTGTGTTCACAAACTTCCAACACTTGCTTCATCATTACAAAAAAGCTTATGTCTTAACTCCTCATCCTGCAATTCAGTGATCTTCCAAATCCGACTAGACCCTACTAAGATAACTTTATTTTCCAATATGACAGAATAAAAGTTAGACTTGCAACCTGCATATGCTATACTCATTCCCAACCTCTTAATGTTGCTTATTTAATTTAAAAAAGGGGTTGGGGGGAGGAGGAGGTAAGGTGGTCATGTAATTACCCCAAGGAATAACCAATAATTAGCCTCTATGTGATCCATTCCGTGGTAAAAGACCCCAAGGAAGGCCCCCAGCATTTTGGGTAGACACTTTGTTGTGATGTTATGACAGAACACGAACAAGAGTCACTGGATAGCCAGGTACGAATTAGTTGCCGTTGACATTATGAGAGGAAATACCCACATCATTGAGATCACCAATTCATGGCAGTATTGGCATTTTAGTATCAAGACCATTTCTGACTTTCCCTTTCTTCCATATCTACACATTTAAATCCTTTATATCATCCCAAACTCTGATCAAATCTCATGAAGTGAGTGAAATCTCTTCATGAAGTCTTCTTGAGGTTTTGCTAGGTTTTGCTCTCTTTCTGCTTTTTTCTCTGTTGGTCTCTGTCCATGTCTCTCCTCTTTTGCCCTCTTTTTTGCTTTCCCATTGCATGTGTTCATAACAATGTTCATAACAAATATTTTGGCATTTAATTATTTTTTCATATAATGATTTATATTGTCTTCTAATTGTACCTTGGAGCATGGCAGCTCCACAATGAAACTGTAAACGCCTTGAAGGCAGGAACTGTGTTTTAAATGTTTTCTTCTCTTTATTCTCAACGTAGCACAGTGCTAGGTCCATAGCTGCATAATTCAATTGATTCTTTCTCACTAGCATCTTTAATGTAAGATTTGAGCTCCAGAGCAAGTCAGAAAAATCAGTTGCTGAAAGTGACATTTTAATCACATTATGACTCAAAAAGCTGTAGAAATTACTTAAAAGTTCAAGTTGTACTCACAGGAGAAAATTACTATTTCTCACCTGCCTAATGCATTTGACTTTCCCACTGAGATTTCCCCACTAAAAAACATGCAAACTTTAGCTTCATTGTTAATTCTGCCCTATTGGTCAGACTGGTCTAATCTCTCTCCCTACTTTGTGTATCTAGTTGTCTGTAAATTTCCATATAATCATAGAATGCTATAGCTGAAAGGGGCCAGAGAAATCCATTAATCCAGTCCCTTGGTTTGTGGATGACAAAAGTGAGGCTGAGGTTTGAATTAAATAGTTTACAAAATGAATGTTCAAAAGAAATAGAGCCAGGAGATATGTCACACCAATTAATCAAATGTACAATCCCCAGTGTCTTTGTCAATGGTTGGGCTCACAAAGTTTGGGAGTCATTTGCATAAAAATGTGGGAGCTGATGAGATAACCCAGAGACAGGGAGTGCAGCAAGAGAAAAGAGTGAAGACAGGGCCATCCTTTCACTGCCAAATCAAGAGAACTAGGCTTGGGAGATGAAGGGTTTAGAACAGACATTGGGTCTATCTTCACAATCTGTCAAGACAATTACCATCTGCCAGAAGAGCCTTCTCAGGAGCCCGTGGGACTCCCAAAGAGGCTGATAGAAGACATTTTTCCATAAGGAGTCTCTGATTCCAAAATTAGCCTCCTTTCTCTCCTTTGCCATTCATTGAAGTCTTTGTTAGTGGAGCTTCAAAATAAAATCAAAAGTATTGTTTAAATTAGTATTATTAATTACCGCTTATTGCCCTTAAGATTTTCATACCGGGGAAGATCAGTCGCAAAATTGATTTATATTGTATTTTTAAATAGGTATTCACTGGCAATAGAACAAAATGTGTTTTTAATAGCTCAAATGAAGAATCCTGTATTTTTAGTTATTACTATCACCTAAGATGATATTATTAAATCTTTTTGGTTTTTTGCACTCAGATTCCCAAATTTGTTGAAGTCACTACCCCGTGAAATAACTATACCTCACGCCAAATTCCTACTCTGATCACAAGTCATCAAGGAATATGTGTACGCATTTGAGCAAATTAACTAATTTATTAAGCTAGGTAGTACAGAATAGGTGGTATAGAAGCCAGGAAGACTCACCTTTCTGAGATCAAATCTGACTTCAGACACTCCTAGCCATGTAAGCCTGGGCAAGTCACTTAACCCTGTTTGCCTCAGTTTCCTCATCTGTAAAATGAGCTGGAGAAGGAAATGGCAAATCACTCCAGTATCTTGACCAAGAAAACCCCAAAGGGCCTCACAAAGAGTCAGACATAAATGAAATGAGTGAATAACAGTCATGAAAGATGATATTGTTAAATTGCTCATTTTTGCCCTCAGATTCCCAAATGTGTTCAAGTTACCTTCACCCCAAATTCCAGTTCTGATTACCAGTCAAGTAACATGTATGAATTTCAGCAAATTACTGCTTCATCAAGCAGTGCTATAACATCTGGATACATGATATAATGTAAAGAACATGAGATTTGATGCCAGGAGACATGGCAGCAAGTCCTAGTTTCTCTGATAATCTAATCCTGAAATTCTGAGCAAGTCACTTAAATTCTCCGAGCATGGGTTTGCCCCTTTATAAAACTCTAGATGGCTCAATGGATAGAGCCCTTGCCCTGGAGTCAGGAAGTGTCATTTTCTGAGTCTTCCTGAATTCTTCCTGATTTCAAATCCTGCCTCAGACACTTACTAGTTGCCTGACCCTGACCAAATCAGTTAACCCTACTTGTATTAGTTTTCTTATCTGTAAAATGAGCTGGAGAACATAGACGAAAGAAAGAAAGAAAGAAAGAAAGAAAGAAAGAAAGAAAGAAAGAAAGAAAGAAAGAAAGAAAGAAAGAAAGAAAGAAAGAAAGAAAGAAAGAAAGAAAGAAAGAATGAGAAAAACTCAAATGGGGTCATGAAGAGTTGGACAACTGAACAGCAACAAAAAATTAGAATAATGATATTTGCATCGCTTATCTCACATGGTGAGGAAAATCCTTTTTAAGATCTCAATGTGCTATGGAAACATTTTTTTCTTTAAAAATCTTCCCATTCTGATTTTCCTATATCTGTTATCATCATCATTCCCTAACACTCCAGACTTGAAAAAAGGATCACAGATTTTGAGTGGCAAAGGATATTAGAGGTAATCTAGTCCAGCCTCTTCATTTTACATATAAGAAAATTGAGGCCCAGAAATGTTTAACAATTTTCCCAAGGTCACAACAATTCTAAGTGAAAAGGTTCAGGATTCTAACACCAGCCTTCTCACTCCAAATTCAGGGCTCTTTCCTCTAGACCTTATATCCATCATCTTTGACTGCTTTCTTTCCTTCAAGAAATTCCTCATCCAAGCAGTCGCCAAGACTTATTGATTCTTCCTTCCAAATCTATCTGTCCCTTGTTTTTCATCCCCACTACTGACCTGTTGCTTTAGGGTCTCCTTGTTGGGAAAATTGAAAGCTAAAGGAAAAAGGAATGGCATAGGATGAGATGGATAGATAGTGTCATGAAAGCGATGAACAAGAGCCTACACAGACTTTCTTTGGGAGATAGTGGAGGACAGAAGAGTCTGGCGTGCTATGGTCTGTGGGATTGCAAAAAGTCTGACATGACTGAGCAAATCAACAACAGTAATGATACCTTTGACCTGCACTTTCAAAAGTAATCTCCCAACCAGCCACCCTATCAGTCTTTTAATCCATTCTATACATCATTGCCAGAATAAGTTTGCTACATAACAGATCCAATCATGCCATTATCCTTTTCAAAAAGTCAGTTGTTACTCATTGCCAATCAAATAAAAGCCATACTCAGTTTATCCTTCAAAGCTCTAAATGAACTTTCCACCAACTTATCTTTCAGCCTTATCTCACACTAGTTTCCTTCATGCACCAACTAAATCTTCTTGTGATTTCCCAAATGTATCTGTTTTTCTTATAATCCTGGACATGCCTGAAAGCCTTCCCTCCCACTTTTGCTCTCAAAATCCTACACATCCTTCGAGGTCCAACTCAAAGGGCACCTCTTTCAAAAAAAAAACAAAACAAAAAAACTCCAGCTCTTCTGATCATTCCAGTCAGAGTAATCTTTATTTAGGGAGTCTGTGTTTTAAGATTTTAAATGTTGGAACTTGAATAGTTATGAATATAAAGGTTGTTTGTATGTTTTTTAACAGTACCTGGCAGAAGTATTTCTTCTCCCTTTTTCTGACTCCTGACTCCCACTGTAGAAACCTGTAAATTAATGTGTACACACATGGTGCATAGATATTAATTAAAGAGTGTGGGGTGAGTAGAGCATTGAAATCAGGACTATTTGTCCTTTTGATCAAGAGGTCTTCAATGCCTAAAACCAAATAATTAAAATAATAATAACAATAGCTAGCATTTGTATAGTGCTTTAAGATTTGCAAAGCACTTTACATGTTGTCTCAGTTGCTCCTCACAATAGCTTTATGAGGTAAGGTGCTACAAATATCCCCATTTTATTATTTATGTCTGGACTCCATTTGGATTTTTCTTGGAAAAGATATTGGAGTGATTTGCCTTTTCCTTCTCCAGTGGATCCATTTTGTCAGGGAATCAGAGGTTAAGTGATTTGACCAGGGTCACACTGCTAGGACATGCCTGAGGCTAAATTTGAACTTGGATCTTCCTTTCTCCAGGCCAAGCCATTCCTATGTTACAGATAAAGAAATTGAGGCTAAGAGGTTAAGTGATTTGCCCACAGTCACATAGCTACTAAGTATCTGATGCAGAATTTGAACTCAGGTCTTTCTGACTCCAAGTTCATTCTTCTATTCATTGTGCCCACCTAGCTCATGTTCCCACAGCTTTTTTTTAAGATTTATGAAGTTTTTCTTCAAATCAATCTTACATAAATATTATTATCCTCATTTGATAAGTAAGGAAACTTGGGCAATATGATATATATATATATATATATGTCATATATTCCACTGTCTAAATTTCCTTACTTGTCAAAAGGAAATGATAATACTTGGATAGTGGACTTGGGATTGAGATACCCTGTATCATATCCTCATATCCTGTTTCTGATGCTTGCTAGCTATCTGGTCATAAGCAAGTTATTTCACTTCTCTGAAACCATAAAGTAGGAAGGAAAAGAAAAACATTTCCTCATATATAAAATAGATAGAAAAATATTCACATGCCTACCTCATAGATCTGCTGTGAGGTGAGCACCTTTAAAATGATATACGTAAGTGTGAGTTGTGACTTTTATTATTAGGTTCAAAGAGACTAAGCAATTTACCAGTAGTCGCATTGTAGAACTGGGTCACAAACTCATATGTTTTCATTCTAAGCCCAATTACTCTTTCCATCCAAAATGGTGTGTGTTTGGGGTCTTGGAGAAGACTAGCAGGAGATAACTTGGAGTAAAAAAGGTATTCTATATCCCTGCAAGCATACCCAACATCCTATTTTGCCTATGCCTACAGCCTATCTAACCATCAGTCAAATGTATAGGGTAGAGGGTGGGAGAGGGAATCCCATATCCCAGAAGAATGAAGGAACCATAGCAAATTTTTCTATAGCACTTTCTTCTTAGATGTTCACACCCTGAGGTGTGATCACACTTTTTGCTTTTGTTTTCTTCTGGTTGTACTAGAAGATCAGTTGACAGTTCCACGACAGAATTATGACTTGGACAAGATAAATTGGAGCTTTGCCTAAGGGACTGAATTTTATTCAGGTCCAAATTTAGGGGGTGCAGACAACACTTTCAGTCCTTTAGTAGTACAAAAACAATGTAATATAGCATCTAATTAGCAGGAATAATTAGGTAAATGAGTAAGCTACCAGATGCCAAGCTAGAGTAACTCTGTCTTGGGGGTGTTTGGGCAGCCCACACAATGTAACCATCTCCTCAGCAGCGCCATGACTTCATAATGGTGCCCTAGGGTCTCTATATACCCCATACAGGGCAATGATCTCTTTTACCCTCCTTATAAACTGAAGGTGAACTTTGCATCACTTACTCATGGCCTAGTTTGTGGTATTTGAACTGGGTGCAAAAATTCCTGAATATACCTTTGATCCCAGCTAAACTGAATATCAAAAAGGAAAAATAGCCGATCAACAGTTTGTTAAATAACATACTGTATAAGTAAGCACCCCGACATACACAGGGTGTCCTGTATCACAGGTTCTTTGAACTGCTTTTCTAAAAGGAAAGGCAATTTTTGAGGAGTTGGAATCTCCTTTAATCAAACACATATATCATTCACCTAGTTCAGGGGGAAAAGTCAACACCCTGAACTTCAGAGAGAAATCAAAGATCAACAGACATGGCTTCCAATTGTTTGATCATAATCAATACATATATCACAAATCAACAGAAACATCCAACTGTCTGACCATAGTTATGAGAGAGAGAAGCACCAACACCCGGGTTATCAAAGCCAGGGGGGGCTCGTGAGCAGCTTCCCAGAGTCTCATCTGACCAGACAAAACAGTAAGCCCCAAAGTAAAACCTCACCCTCAGAGTACTTATACATTTTTTAGAGCCAGAGAGCATCACAACCCTTGAGAACCAGTGCCTCGTTAACAAAAGGTATGGGCCTTCCTACAAATCTTCTCAGGTGCATTAATGGGTGGGAAGATCTTTAATCACTTTAACAACACAAATACATATGTATTGTTTCTAGGTAAAGAAACTTTTGTTTCTGTACTTTATTCCTACTAAAGACATGGTTGTTTCAATCAGGGGCACTTGACTATATTAAAATGAGAACAGCAAAAGATTCCACTTTGCTTGCCATCACACATGCCCAAAATTTATTCTAAGAAGGTCATAAAACAGTTTTAGATCTATCTCATTGCCCTATGCAACTCTCAAAGATGACTACAGAGAGATAGCATACATCATATTTCCCTTCTCATGGTACCTGGAGGGTAATTTCTGAAGGCACTGGAGATGTATCATAAATAATTCAGGAAGTCCAAATTGAATTTTCAGGAAACTTGATTCCTTAATACAAATGTTCCTTCCATACTACAGTGGAGAACTGGAGTTTTTAACTGAACTCTCCATGTCCCCAGTGATCTCAAACTCTCAGGGAACCCATTTCAAATGGAACAGGATTGCCTAGCACTGTTCAAAGTTTCTAGTCAGTGCTTCTTATAAAATTTATTAGCTGCTTTGCAATCAACTGAATCTATTTTGGAGGTCCTTGTTAGGAAATCAGTACTAACACAAGTGGGAAAGAATACATGTCCACTTAATTTACACCCCCAAACAGCTCAAGGTCAAACAACTATAGGATAATTTGAAAGAGCTTTACTTCCCACCATTTTGAACTTGGATTTTCTTTCTTTTCCTTAATTTTTGTTGCTGTAGGGGTTGATGTTTTTAGTAGTCCCTACTACTTGTAGCTACTTCCTTCTGTTATACTTTAACCCTTTAGGGAGCCATGATTTAATCTCTGTAGTTATTTCCCTAACCATGTAAATTCTTGTGAACCTCCACACTTTGGTTATCATAATATTAGCTAATATTTATACAACACCTACTATATGTCAGGCACTGTGCTAAGTACTTTATAAATATTATTTTCATTTGATCCCCACAATATCCCTGGGAAGTAGGTACTTTTATTATCCTCATTTTACAGATGAGAAAACTGAGGCAAAGAGAGGTTAAATGAATTGCCTAGGATCTTAGAACAAGTATATGCCTGAGGCTCCCCATGTTGTATCAGCAGCTCTGCTTGCTTTAGTGTAATGGTAATTTAAAGAATGTAATGGTCATTTAAATGAGAATATCTTTCCCATTCATTAGTAGGTCCATGTGACCTGCCTGGGTCACAGGGAAATCTGAGTCACATGGAGCCGGTGGTGGGAAGAGTTTGCTGAATGGGTGAATCAGGAAGGGGTGGAGCTAGAGCAGAGCTAAGAGGAAGTGAGTCAGAGAGCAAACAGAACTAGGAAAGGCAACTGGCTAGCATGAACGGGAGAGCTTATTTGTGGTTTTGTTTAAGGGAACTGGTTTGTGGAAAGCCTATCAGAGGGAAGGCTTGGGGATGGTAATGTTCCCAGCATTGTTATTGTGTATAGCCTTCTTTGTTACTATGATGGATTTGGCTTTCTGGTGTCTGAATAAATGTTTTGGTTCTGTCTTCCATGTGGAGAGTCTGTTGTATTTTGTGATTCAGAATTGTGCTATATTCATGGCCTCTGTAGCCGCTGTGAATATCATGTTGGCACTACATATGGTCTCCTTAGAACATCATGGCCTATCCAGGATAAGCTGATCACCTGAAATCTCAGATATTGACTGAGTTTCTGATACTCAACACCTTCTCAAATCCAGTGGCCTCTCCTCTCTGATTGGAGGGCTGGAGGGTAAAACACTAAAGTTATCCAAAAGCCTTTCTTCATAGAGGGCTCTGATCTTTTACAACTTTCTAGTCCCCAATTTTTCAGTTTCCTGTTGTGTGTTATCTACCCTCCACCACATTAGATTATAAGCTCCTTGAAGACAACTTTTTTTCTTATTTATTTCCCCAGTGATTAGCACATAATAAGCACTTCATTCACTCATTAAACATTTATTAAACATCACATACAACTGAAACAACAGCAACAACAGCCAAAAGCACCTACTATGTGTCAGGTATGAGGCTATAGATACAGTCCCTGCCCTAAAGAAGCTTGCAGTCTAATGGAGGAGACAACATGCAAATAAATACATACAAAGTAAGCTACATAGAGACATTTAATAAATGTTCATTGCATTGACTTGATGGCAATCCCAGCTCTCCATCCACTGTACCACCTAGCAACCCCACGGAGGCCATTTTTATGAGTTGTGGCCTGTGTTGGAAGGCTTTCTAGCTTGTACTCCTATTAGGCATCAAGAGCCCAAGGTCATCACATCTGCTGGAGAATGGTTCAACTGAGTCTTACAATAAAATATCTACTTCTATATCTGCATCTAATATTATAAAATATTAATGTATAGTCAAAATGATAAGGAATATGAGGAATTCAGGGAACATGGGGAGATTATATGAATTGATAAAGGCAGTCAAGTAAATAACAAATATTTAAGTGCTTACCACATGCTTGACAGTACAAATATAAGGAAAAAGAAAGACAATCCCTGTCCTCCAGTAGCTTAATATGTGACAAGGGAAGACAACACCCAAAACAGAATTGAAAAGAGGTGAAGTTACCTAGTTCAAGGAGTGGTGTTGAAGTCTAGAAAGTCAAGCTGGTTGGCCCCAAACCCTCCACAAAACGGAGGTCCCAGAAAGGAATTCACCAATGAAAGAAGGAGGCTAATACAACAGAGAAAGATTTCAAGGTAAAATGGAGGCAGGGACTGATGGATATTCCAGGATGAGACTACAACCAAGGTGTGCAATCATTCAGAAGCCTAAGTGAAACAAGTCAATCCAAAAGAACAACGAACATGAAGACTACAATGGACAAGCAGTTCTGGAGAACAGATAATGAAACTTGCCTTCCTTTCAATACACAAGCAAAGGGCCTAGGAGGAACAAATGAGGTAAGTGTTATCTGAGGTGATAACAATATTGGTTGCTTTCATTTTTAATTGTAATTCTTTGTAACAAGGATAGTTTCAATTGAGGGTGGAGAGACTGGGAGGAGACTATATCTAGAAATGACTTTAGTGATAAAACTTCTAACAAACAAAAAAAGAAAGAAACCAAGGTCACCTCCACAGTTAGAGGAGGCATCCGAGTAGGACTTTAGTGGAAAAGCCTGCCATTATCTCAGGTTAGAACATTACAAGTGCATTCACTGTCTCCTCTACCTAAAATGTTGGTTCCTCTAGCACAGAGATCATGTTTAAGTCTTGTCTGTACCCTAGAACTCTGCACAGTTTCACATATGCTAAGTCCTTAGATGTGTTTATGATTTATAAGCAAGTAGAAAGAAATTGCTATCTGCATTCTAAATTGTGCCAAGATTAGACATTCTCTTTTAGAGTTTATTTTCAATTAATCAATACATGTTTACTGAACACTTGCTATATTCATAACCCTGGACTAGATGCTGTAAAGGATATGAAAGTATAAAACTTAATTAGCCTGCTTTTAAGAAACTGACAGTCTAGTGTGTAAGAAATACCTAATATGCTTAATACAATTATACAAAAAAAAAAGTTCAGAGCATTGATAGAAACAAATTTGAGAACTCATATGGACTTAATGCTTTCCCCTACAATAACTGTGTGAATTGGGTATTGTTGAGTCATTTCAGTTATGTCTGACTCTTTGTGACCCCATTTGGGGTTTTCTCAGCAAAGATATTGGAGTGGTTTGCCGTTTCCTTCTCTTGCTCATTTTACAGATGAAGAAACTGAGGAAAATAGGATCACATAGTAAGTGTCTGAGACTGGATTTGAACTTAAGAAGATGAGTTTTCCTGACTTCAGCCTGGTATGCCATCTAGCTGCCCCTCTGATGTTGGTAGTACTAATATTATTGGCTCTCATTTTATCAAGTGAGCAATGTGAGACTCCAATAACTTATGTGACTTGTCATGTCATGTTACTGTCAGAGCCAGGATTTAAATCCACTGATTTCCTAGATTCAGCATTCATTACAGTAGACAAGAGCACTCTACTGTGAGTGGGCACAGGAAGCTTCATAAAGGTGGTAGCTCTTCAGGTGGGCTTTGGATGATGAATATATTTGAATACAAGTCGGAGGTGAGTTATGAGGAAATGAGTATTGTGAGTGGAGGAAAGAGATAACTGTCTTGAATGAAAAGAAAGTATACAGGAAGAAAAGTGAGAAATAACATTAGATAGCTAGAGTGGACCGCCATGTCTTGGACATTATAAATAGTAAACGCTTGTTAGGATGAATTAAACGGAATGAAGGGCTATAAAAATCATTCCAGAAATTAGGACTTAACCAGTACAGCAATAAGCAGTCATAATCATATGAGTAACTATTCCAAGCATAATAACCAGGGAATTGATAACTCCAGGTTCAGGCAGAGTAATGTAGTGGAAAGAGAAATTAATTTGGAAAGAGATGACTAAGGCAACGAGGTGGCACAGTGAATAAAGTGTCCGAGTTATGAGTTAAGAAGATTCATCTTCTTGAATTCAAATCTGGCCTCAGAAACTTACTAACTTTGTGTGTCTCTGGCCAAGTCACTTAGCCCTCTCTGCCTCAGTTTTCTCATTGGTAAAATGAGCTGGAGAAGGAAATGGCAAACCATTCCACTGTCTTTGCCAAGAAAACCCCAAATGGGGTCACAAAGAGTCAGACACCACTGATGACCACAAAACAACAAAAGGTTAGGGTTCTAATTCTCATTCTGCTACTTAATTCTAATGAGATCAAAGGTAAGTCACCCAACCTCCTAAGGGCCCTATAGCTTCAAAAGTAAAATGAAGGTGTTAAACTAAATGGCCTTAGGTTTACTTTCAATTCTGAATTCTATGAAATACCAAATTAGGATAATCTATCTAACAGGGACATGTGGTATTGATTAGGGGGAGAGAGTTGGGAGGCTATTGCAATAATTCTAGAGAGAGATAATACATCTGTATTAGGGTGATAGAGGAGGGGGAACCTGAAGGAAAATTTGTTGTGAAGAGTTTGTGAAGGAGAGATTCCATGAGATTTGTTGACTGGCTGACGGTGAGGTCCAAGGAAGAAAGAGAAGTCTAATGAGAACAAGCCTGGGAGACTAGACAGTAACATTGGATAGAAGTGGGATAAATAGAAAGAGGAACAAATATTTTATGCTTTGGGGAAGATGATGAATTCAATATGAGTTTAAAGAGATAAAGGAATATATTTACTTGTTTTACATGATTAAACTTATGTATTATGAGAAAAGGTTTCTCCTCAGTTAGGGAGTAGGTTAATGGATAGGGATAGACACAAAAAAGAAAAAGAAAACATATCAATAACATGCTAAGCATGCAGAGAAAAAAATCAGAAAGGGATTGAAAAGGGGCAATTTTGTTGCTATTAGAGTTAATATGCACTATTTAAAACCAAGTTGCTTGTAACAAATTCATTTTCCTTTTTCTTGAAATGTCTATGGATGATTAAATTCATGATAAAAGTATAAAATAGAAAATAAAAAAGTAATAATAGGACATCCAAGTGTAGATCCCATAAGCAGTTAAAAGCAGATTGGGAAAGCCGATCACTTTGCATTAGAGAAATAGACTTCAGAGTCCCATTCATAGAGATCATAGTGGAAGATGAATAAATAGGCATGTAGAGACATAAACATATCAAAGAAACAGCAGATCTCAGAGTATAAACGCCACTTCCCTTTTGAGGCTCATCAACCTTGTTTTCTAATCCAGGGTTTAGTGGATCAGCCAGTTGAGTCTATGTAGAGATGTAGACAGCCTAATCAAGAATAAGCCTGTTTGCTTCCCTTAAGCTAATATAAAATGACACTTAAAAAAAAGCAAAATATACAGAAAGAAGAAAATAGTCAGCTTTAGGTTAACAAGAAAAAGTTTTCAAGGACATTTGAGTGAAAAATTTAATATGGACATTAATTCAATCCCAGATCATATTGGTCAATACACCAATGACCCCTTTTTGAATTAACAATTGCCTGGTCTCTGCTAAGTCAGATCGTGACAACTGACTTACTACATTATATTACATTTGGTCTATTAAGATGTAATGCCTGGTACTAATTTAATTATATTTTGAGTTCAGAGGATAGTTAAACCTTAACACCAGTTTAGGACTGTACTTAGTTTGACTATGGCCCCAGATTAGTCTCAAGATGGTCTAAGAGTAATGGCTTAGACTAGGGGGAGGGAGAGATATTTCAGAGATGGCTTTTTCTGCCCCAGGGAAGAAAGGATGAAGGATAAAGACAATGCCTTCTGTTGCTTTTCAATGACCCCCAGGGATTGTCACTGGAGTAGCATTAACAATCTCCACCATGTCTGGCCACCTTCTTGAAGCCAGACGGGGAAAGCAAATGGTATACTTAGTGCATGGGGGAGGGGAAAGAATGAGAAAGACAGACCAGGGTTATTTTATTAGCTGTGTCTTTAAGTCAGATTTATAAATTCATTTGCAAATAGCCAAAAACAAATAAAAAACAACCTGTTTTCCCTTTTGCTGTTTGCTTTGCTTTTTTAAATGCTTTAAAAAGATGAAGTGGTATTGCCCATTTCTAGCCCAGCTAGGGAGGTTGAACAATAAAGTGTCTTTGTACGCTGGTAGTAACTTAAGCAGCACAGGAAGATCACGACAACTAGTTAATTTTAGAGCCTTCTAAGAGGATGAGTTGCCAGATGGTCCTCTGATGCTTCGATGAAATGGATGGCTCCCTAGTCGTGCTTTAATATTTAGTCACTGGAGAAACCCTTATAATGAAAGTATAAACTGGAAATCACTTAAGGTTCATTCCCAAGAACCACGATGGGAGGGTAATCCATTCAAACCAGGGTCTTCCTTTAATTCTTATATCAGACTTTTTTTTTGGAGGGGGAGCCTAAAGGGAAGGACCAACCTTGTGATTCATCAGTCTAGAATACAGACTACCATTGTGGAAATATCTTCCATTGATACAAATCAGAAACTTATACTCTTAGAGAATTGCCTGGAATACTGAGAATTTAAGTGACATTCCAGTAGCTACTCTACACAAATCATAAGTCCAATCCCCTTTCCTTGTTACTTGAGAGTACTGTGTTAAGGCACATAGGTGGCACAGTGGACAGTCTTGGAATCAGGAAGACTCAGCTTCCTCAGTTCAAATACAGCCTCAGATACTTACTAATTGTGTGACCCTATGCAAATCAACTCAATTTTGTTTGCCTCAGTTTCCTTATCTGTAAAATGAACTGGAGAAGGAAATGGTGAATTACTCCAGTATCTTTGCCAAGAAAACTCCAAATAGGGTCACAAAGAGTCAGACATGACTGAAAATATGTGAGAGGTAACACAAACTCCAGAAATTCCTGACTCCCAACTCAACCCTCTCCCCTCATGGTACACTGCCTTTCTTCTTTATCAGATCAACTACAAACTATAGACCCAGACACTAGACTTCCATCTTAACAGTTGTCATCCAATTCATAAACATAAAACACTCTTATAAGTGGAAGAGACCTAGTCCAATCCCATTTTTTTTTAACTTTTGCAACTTTATTTCTCTTTCACGTAACAAGGAAAAGGAATTGGACTTATGATTTAGTTTGTATAGGGAACTCTCTAGATGAGGAAACTCCTACTAACAATTCATTCACACACCATCACTGAAACCTATGGCCTTAGATCAGGGGTTCCTAACCTGCAGAACATGAGGGTCATTTTAAAAATATCATGAGAGCTGCAATTATTTTCCTTTAAAATTTAAATTTATCATTTAAACTTTATTTTTTATCTAACTAATAAATAAAATAATTACTTACTATTAAATTTTATCATTTAAAATATCATTCTGAGAAGAGGTCTATAGATGCCACCAGACTGCCAAATTGGTTCATGACTCAAAATGATGAAGAATTTCTTCCTTAGAGAGGTGCCCAAGGTCACACAGGAAGAATTTCTTCCTTAGAGAGGTGCCCAAGGTCACACAGGAAGTATTTACCAGATTGGAACCTTTTTGAAGTCACTATGCTACGTTATCCCACTGAAACACAATATATATTACTTCTGATCTAGAATCAAAGGTTGTTGTTCAGTTGCATCTTATTTCTTGACAAGGATACTGGAGTGATTTGCCATTTCCTTCTCCAGTTCATTTTACAGATAAGAAAACTGAGGCAAATAGGGTTAAGTGACTGGTCCAGGGTCACACAACTACTAAGTATCTGAGGTCAGATTTGAACTCAAGTCTTCCTAACTCTGGCCCCAGCATTCTATCCACTGTATCACCTAGCTGCCCAATGAACTTAATACAGAATTTACCAGATTTAATACAGATACTTAATTGAATTCAGTCCTACTGCAGTTCAGAACTCCCTACTCAAGGAGTCTCAGTCATCCCTCAGGAACAGAGATGACAGGTAAGAAAGAGCCATCAGAAATGGGGACACAATAGGATTTTCAAGGAAGCTTTGAGCAAAATGAAAGGAACAAAAAGAAGGTACTGCATTCAAGGGGAAACCACTTTTGGTTTTAGAAAAGAAAGTGAAATAACACACAGAGACTCCCTTATCTGTCAGTGGAGCAGAGCTTATTAAAGCTCTTTGGTGACAATGAAAAGACCACCCAGGCTGGAAGCTTGGAAAGAATGAAAGGATTTTGTTCCAAGAACAATTTTCCATCAGTGGCAATCATCTCTCCACACATCACATTCTCTGTTGAGCTGCAAAAATAAAATAGAACTAACTAAAAGCAGCTTTTTAGTATGAACAGAAGGGAAAGATGGGAAGAAAAGTCAGTTGGAACAGTTCCAAGTGTTTAATAAATACATGGATTGTGTAGACCTAGTAGACTAGACCTACTTCTACCAAACATAATGTTGGAACACCACTGCATTTATGACTTTGATGCCCAAATCATCTTTATTTATCTCTAACCATATCATATATTACTTGGATACAAATAGTAACAATCCAAAATGGCCTAATACTGAATGATGTAATGGAAAGATACCAGATTGGGAATTAGATGATGCTCAGGGATAGAGCACTAGGCTTGAAATCAGGAAGACTCATCATCCTGTGACCCTGGGCAAGTCACATCACTCTCTTTGCCTCAGTTTCCCCATCTGCAAAGTGAGCTGGAGAAAGAAATGGCAAACCTCTCCAGTAGGTTTGCCAAGGAAACCCCAATGGGGTCACCAAGAATTGAACATGACTGAACTGAGTCAACGACAACTAGTTAGATAGGTATGTGAGTTGGTCCTTGGACTTTACCAGATTGCCAGAAAGGTCCCTGACACAAAAAATGTTAAGAACCCCTGGAGTATTGGTCAGTTGGAAGGAGTGAGAAGGTTCTTATCACCGTTCTTCCACTTAGTGATACTTTGAGCAAGTTATTTATCTTCTCTGAACCTCAGTTGTCTCATACATTTAAAGAAGACTAAGGCAGACTAAATGACCCCAAAGACCTCTTCCAGCTCAAAATCTGTGATCCTATGAGCCTGTGGCCCCTTCCAGCTCTAAAATTATATATGTTAATGGGTAATTCTGGCCAGGAATGAAAAACAACTGAACTGGGCTACAAAGAAGACCTGTGCTTTGTGACAAAATGCAGCTACAAAATCCCTCCCTCAAGCCAATGCCTAATTTCTCTGCTAAATATGTCACTCACAGAATACAGTTTGTTAGAACTGGGGTAAACTTTAGAAATGATCTGGGGCAACTTTCTCTTTTTCAAATAAGGTCTTAATTTTTACTTTTTTTCATTTATGAAGTATTAATTTTTTTGCTCCTTTATCTCGTTGTTGGTGAGTCATTTCAGTTGTGTCTGACTCTTCGTGACCCCCATTTGGGATTTTCTTGGCAAAGATACTTGGCAAATAGGGCTAAGTGTCACACAGCTAGTAAGTGTCTGAGGCTGGATTTGAACTCAGAAGGCTAAGTCTTCCGTTTATTCACTGTACCACCTAGCTCCCCCTCTTCCTTTACCTCCTATAAAAGAAAAAAAAACAAATTGTAACAAATATTCACAGTCAAGAAAAACAAATTCCCATACAGGTCAGGTCCAAAATATATTATATATATATATATATATATATATATATATATATATATATATATATATATATATATGTAATGTAGTAAATATATAAATAAAATATATATATTTCTCATTCTGCATATTGGAAGTCATTACTTCTCTGTCAAGAAGTGGGTAGCATTTTTTTAACAACAGTTCTCTGGAATCATGGTGGATCATTGCATTGAGTAAGGTTCATGAATTTTTCAAAAGTTGTCATTGTTATTATGGTATAAATTATTCTCCTGGTTCAGTACACTTCATTCTACTTCAATTCATACAAGTCTTTCCAGGTTTCTCTGAAATTATCCCTTTTGTTGTTTCCACAATTAAATTGATATACTATAACTGTTTCAGTCATTGCCCAATGGATGGACACCCACTCAGTTTCCAGTTCTCTGACTCTACAAGAGAGAGCTGTTAAAAAATAGTTTTATACATGTAGAATCCTTTCCTGTTTCTTTGATCTCTTTGGAGACATAAGCCAAGTAGTGGTATAGCTGGGTCAAAGGGTATTCAGAGTTTAGTGGGCATAATTCCAAATTCCTTTCCAGAATGACTATACCAATTCACTGCTCCAACATCAGTACACCAATGTTCCTGTTTTCCCAAAGACTCCCTCATACCACCCAAAC
Source organism: Bettongia penicillata ogilbyi (assembly GCA_023548195.1). Taxonomy (NCBI): domain Eukaryota; kingdom Metazoa; phylum Chordata; class Mammalia; order Diprotodontia; family Potoroidae; genus Bettongia; species Bettongia penicillata. Next base: position 4,113,524 of record JAJHZJ010000737.1, read on the forward strand.
AACCCTCACTTTTAATGGTTGATAAAATAGAGGACCGACCCAAGGAGGTAATGAGGCTGGCCCAAGGTCACATTAGTAATTAGTAAGAGGGACTTGAACCCAGGTCTTTTGATTTCAGGATCTTTGCTCTTTCCACTGTCACGCTGATTTCTTTATGTACTTATGAATCATCTCTGTTTGGATCTGTTGCCACACATCAGCAAAAAGCAACTTGAGGTTGAAAGCTTGAAATTTTTCTAGGCAAGAGGGGAAAAGAATTTCAGTTAATTTGGGGGTAAATTATTCTGTGTACTTCTTGACATTCCAAAAAGAAGGTTGTATTTTTGTAACTTGCAAACAATGAGTTGGGTGCTATTTTAAGGCTGTGACAGGATTAAACAGGAATATTTAAAATAGCAGTATTGTATTTTGTATTTCTTTTTTATCATGGCTACTTTTAGCAGTTTCCCCAGTATTACATCCTCTCTGACTTTACTTTTATATCCCTTGATTAGAGGCACATTCTTCACACTACTGTCCTTGAAGACTAAACACAAAGCATCATTGTATAACAGAAAGAGTGCTACGTTTAGAATCAGAAGCCTGGATGCCAACAGTGCCCATTTAATAGGCAGTTAGGTGGCACAGTAGAAAGCATCCCAGACAGAGGGTCAGAAATATTCAAGTTCACATCCAGCCTCTGAGGATTACTAGCTGTGTGACCCTGTGCAAATCACTTAACCCTATCTGCCTCAGTTTTTTCATCCGTAAAATGAAGTCAAGAAGGAAATGGCAAACTACTCAGTATTTTTGTCAAGAAAACCCCAAATGGGGTCATGAAGAGTCAGGCACAACTGACCAGCAATAACCTTTGACTCTAGCGTAGATTTAGTATAACATTAGTTTTCAAGGGGGCAACATAGCAAAGTGGATGGAGAGGGCTGGCTTTCAAAATATTCCAATCTGGTTCCAATCTGACAAATATTTCCTATGTGACCTTGGCCCGATTATTCCACCTCTCTAAGGAAGAAACGTAAAATGGGGATAATAATAGCATCTACCTCCCAAGGATGTTGTGAGATGAACATAAATGAGGTAATGTTTGTAAAGTACTTTGCAAATCTTAAAAGTAATTATAATTACTTTGGCTATTATTTATAACAGAAATTATTACATAATAGTAGTAACAGCTATTATTTAGTTGTTTTTACCATGTAGCTGTGTGAGTTTAGGCCAAGTCATTTAACCTCAGTTTCCTAAACTGTAAAAAGGGATAAATATTTGTACTATCTATATTACAGAGTTATTGTGAGGAAAGAATTAAATAATGTATATTCACACTACCTAAAGGCAAGAGATTATTATTTGCCCTTGTGTTTCTCTTTCCTTACCAATAAATAAAAATCTTCCTCTACCTTCTCCTGACCAGTAGCCAGGAAATGACAACAGAGCATTGATACTGGAACTGGTTCTCCCTTCTCTGATTCTGGAGTAAACAGTGATAGAACTAAACACCTACCTACCTGGGAAAATCATTCTACTATTAACTGACTACAAGTATGTGAGTTCATGCAATGGAATCTAGGCTTGAATTAGTTGGAATAAGACAAACTGAAGAATTACAACCTAGACCCAGTCTTCATGCCATCTTTGTGGATATCTCGTTCATTTTATTTCCCATTCAAGGTTGCTCTTGGGGTTTTATTTTAACCAGATGTCATCTATAAGAATGTTCACTTGGGAGGCAAGAAGAAAAGGGATGTCTAAAAATAAGATTTGTGGGGAATCCCAAACACCCCTAGCTTTAGGAACCCTAACAGGGATAGCCTTGCTTGTGGATAATTGTAGGAGTATGAGGCAGGGAGGATTTTGAGGGAGCCTCATGAAGGAAGAGCCAAATCATATAACCCAAGGAGGTCAATAACAAGGGCAAAGGTGGTGTGTGTGTGTGTGTGTGTTATTTGTCCTTCTTTCTTAAAGAGAACCAAGACAGCAGGAAGGTGATGCCATGACATGCAAATGAACTGGATTTAAGTGAGGGAGGACTGTGCAAGTCACCAGCCCCACTTTCTCCTCTGGAGCCATCTGTGTCCAGTGGCCAGATATAGATCAGGACAATTGCAGACAGCCCTGGATGCAGTGGGTGACCTTGGGCTTTTTAAACTAAGATCTTTAACATGTCTCAGTTTGACTGAAGCAACTGCCATTCAGTGATTAAGGTGAGATAAAAAATGAGGCAAAGAATGGCCTCTTTACCTAATTAAAAAAAAAAAATCAATCTTGGAGGAGAAGACCTTCAGCCTTTCTGACCAAAACAGAAACTACTACTATTTACATTTACTCTGAGACAATTAGGGCCCAAACAATAGCTAAGTAGGGTTTGGCCTGGGACCAATTGTTGACCAGTCATCGATATGTGTTTGTATGTGTATGTATTGTCTATATATTCATTTATTTATGTATGTATATGCATATATATATATACATACATACATATACATAGAATCACACACAGAGACACACACAATATTCATAGCAGCATTTCAAAAGGCAGTAAAAAATAAAATACAAAAACCATGGAAACAAAGCAAATGCCAATCTACTCGGAGAAGCTAACCAAATTTTGACATAGGAACATCATGAAATATTGCAACACAAGAAACAATGGAGATGAAGATAAGCATGACGAGACTCTGTGAAACAAAGTGAAGTCAGAAGAAAGAAAAGAACAACATAGACAGCGAATGTGTAAACAAATGAATGTGAGCATGCACGAAGGAATAGGTGAGTGGAGAAGAAAGCATTTAAGTGCTTACTATGTGTCAGGCGTTATGCTAAGTATAGGGGATGCAAATATGAGATAGAGAGACCTTAACCTTATGGAATTCACACTCCCATAGAATGGAAGACAGTACAGATGAGGAAGATGGCCAGGGTGAAGTATTGTGGGAGATCTGGGACCATTTCTTACTAATCAGGACAGCACTAGGTGGAAGTTCTAAAAGCAAGTTGTGTAGGTCCTGCAGGGCAACGGAGGCACTGGAAGGCAGTGGAGGCTACTGCAATAAGAGTGGCCTTCAGGCTACACGGTAGAATGACGATGAGGGTGAATGATCACAAAACGTAAAGGACTAAATCAGATCTCAAATCAAGTCCATGATCAATCCCTTTGACCCTAGAGGACTGATGATGAAACATACCTGCTTCTTCTCATTAGGGAGATGGAGAGCTACAGGCAATAATAATAGCCTTCATGTAGCAGTTTAAGATTTGCAAAGTGCTTTATCAATATTTTCTTCTTTGATTCTCACAACAACTCTGGGAATTAGGTGTCATTATGGCATGTAAATAGCCTATTTTAAAAACATTTATGTTAGACTCAAACGTTGAGTCAGGAAGTCCTGAATTCAAATCTAGCCTAAGACATTTACTAGCTGTGTGACACTGAGCAAGTCACTTAATGGTTGTGTGACTCAGTTTCCTTATCAGTAAAATGAGGATAATAACAACTCCCTTCCAGAGTTGTTGCAAAGATTTAATGAGATAATATTTGTAAAATGCTTTGGAATGCTATCATCATCATCATCATCATCATAATTATTATTGGCAGCAGGTGGTAAGTGGTTGGAGTGCCAGACCTGGAATCAGGAAGACCTGAGTTCAAATCCAGCCTCAGACACAACTAGCTGTGTGATCCTGGGCAAGTCACTTAATCCTGTTTGTCTCAGTTTCGTCATTGTAAAATGAGCTGAAAAAGGAAAGGACAAAGCACTCCAGTATCTTTGCCAAGAAAACTCTCCCCAAAGGGGTCATGAAGAGTCAGACATGACCGAAATTGACTGAACAAAACCAAAAATAATATTATTAGCTAACTATTATTAAGTTAGAATCCAGTTCTTCTGAATCCGTTCTTTGAATGCTACTACAATTGCACCTAAGGTTTCCCTTTGATGTTCATTTTAATATAACCTTTTTATTTGGTCAGGACAAATGATTTTATTGTTTCAAAGAATACCCTTTCTCCATATAGACAGCTAAGTGTTCTGCAAATTATCCTGTAGTTTTGGAGAGTTACCTGGACAATGAGATGTCCAGTGAATCAGAATAATACAGTCATAATATGTCAGTGGTAAGGTTTTAACCCACTTCTTCCTGACTCTAATGTTAGCTGTATCCATATCCCAAGCTGCTTCAAAATTGCTTAAAAAACATTCCAAGGGCGGAGGAGTAATGCAGTGGATAAAAAACTAAGCATGGAGTCAGGAAGCCATGAGTTCAAATGAGACTTTAGATACTTGCTAGCTGTGTGACCCTGGTCAAGTCACTTGACCTGTCCTAGGCTCAGGTTCCTCAACCGTAAAATCAAAATAAGTATACCTCCTACCTCCCCGGGTTGTTGTAAAGCTTTAATAAGATTATATTTGTAAAGTACTTAGCACAGTACCAAGCATGCTGTAGACATCGTATACTTCCTTCCTTCCCCACCCAGCTCACTCATATACAGACTAAACTAGGTAGCATTTGGGTTCTCTCCCCACTCTGAGATTCTGTGACTCTGTCTTGTTTTGGGGTATGGGTATGGATGTGGTATGAGAGGTCTGTGTGTATTTGTGGTTGGGGAAATGGAAGGAGCCAAGTGGGATTTGTCCCAGGCTCTGAACCATTCCAGGCTTAACACTACCATACTTGAAGAATCATAAAGGGCAGTCCTTCCCTAAAAGTGCTGTAATATTCCTTTCCCATTACCAGTTCGACTTGGACATTCACAAGGAGGAAATCTGAGGCAGGCACCCTGCAGATAGAGGAAAGTGCTTTTAGCTCCTGATCATTGCTTTTAATTAAGGGTCCAGCAGGGCAATCTGCTGCTGTTCCAAACAGATGCAGAGATTAGCCAGTTCAGAAACATGCCATAATGAATACTAAACATTTACTTTTTATCAAAATGATTTTATCTATTCAGAACATTTCAGTTTAGAAAGGCAGGGGAGAGGCATTGAACTTCACTGGTGTACTTTCTGACTCATGAAGTAGTTGTACTGTAAATATTTGTTTCTCATAATAATCCAGGATTTAGCACAGTGCCTGGAACACAGTAAGAGCTTAATAAGTGCTTGTTTATGACAATGGTGATCAACAAGTACTTTTTAGTGCCTAGTATGTAGCAGGAACCATGCTAGGTACTGGGGATAAAAAATAGAAAAATGGAACAATTCTTGATCTCATTCTAACAAAGAAAACAATATACACACCTCTAAGTACAGAGTTATCACTTACACCTTGTGACTTTCCCCATTATGGTTTCAATATGTTGGGGACTGGCATAAGAAATTAAGTGGGAATTTGGGAGGAATTTTACAGAAATTGCCAATAACACAGAGCCTATGACCAATACTTAATCCAGATTTTATAAGAAATTGTAAGCACCCCATAAAACAAAAAGAAAAATTCAGACTTCTCTGTATGAAGGGAGTGTCAAAAAATTTTACATGGATTTTCCAGATTGCAGGGGCACTGCACCCCTAACCTTGGTGATGTGGAAGGGATAATTTTATGCATAATATATAAAAATAAAATGATCAAGCAGTAGTTTATAGGTAGGAAATATGAGGTATGAGAAAATGGAATTAAAATATTCCTTGCCCTCTCTTTCATGAGTCTGATTTTCTGCCCTGATAAATCCACATAGGCAGCCCTCCTTTAATTGCTTTAAGATTTGCAAAACACTTTACAAGTAATATTTCATTTTATCCTCACAACAGCCCTGGGAGGTAGGTGCTACTGTTATTTCCATTTTAAAGATGAGGAAACTGAGGCACAAAGATCAGATAATTTATCCAGGGTCACCTGGCCAGTTAGTATCTGAAGCTAGATTTGAACTCAGGGACTGCCTGACTCTAATTCTGTCACTCTTTCCACTGTAACACCTAACTTCAGTCATTTAGCTCTCACTATTTAACCTCTCTGAGCTTCCTTGTTAAATGGGGCTAAGAATATTTGTACTACTTACCTGTGGGTGATTAAAAGGAGGAAAGCACCCCTAGACTATTGAAAGGAGCATGCAATTTCTAGCCTGTTCTTTTCCTCCTATTCTAGTTTTCATTGTCTCTCTACAGTGTCTCTTCAAGATATGTTTTCTGATGGACTAGCTCAATAAACTACTCATCTAACTCTGACATAGTCTGGCCAATAACCATCCTTCATCCACTGAGTGGAGCTCAATTGGGGAAGGCTTTAAGGATGCTTCTACCCACTGACTCCTGGACTCAATTTCCAAATATATGTCTAGTTCCCTATGAGTGCATCAGTCTTTTGTTATCTAGTTCCAAAAACCTAGGAACTGTTTGGCTTAGAAAGGAGACCTCTCTTATATATATCTAGTGTTATGCTAATGGTACCCAATTTTTATCTTCCCAATGGCATACATCGCTTCTTAATTATGACAAGAAGCCTATGAATATATTTTCCCACTGAAACAATGTCATAAATGGTACTTAAATGTCACTGAGCTAATACTACTAAGTACCATATTCAAAGATACCATACCAGAGATCAAACAGATGTGTCATATCCTTAATAATCCTGCAACATGCAAGAAGCAATCCATCAGATACTTGTTGCAAAAACTTTTCCCTAGTTTTCCACTTTCCTTTTCATTTTTGTTGCATTGATTTTGTTTGTACAAAAAACTATTTCATTTTATGTAATCAGAATTATCTATTTTACATTTTGTCATGCTTTCTATATTTTCTTTGGTCCTAAATCTTCCTCTTATCCATAGATCTGACAAATAAACTATGCCATGCTCTCCTAATTCGCTTATGGTATCACCTTCTATATCTTGATCATGCACCCATTTTGACCTTATCTTGGTATACAGTGTGAGATGTTGGTCTATAACTAGTTTCTAACATACTGTGTTCTAGTTTTCCCAGCAGTTTTTGTCAAATGAGTTTTTGTTCCAAAAGCTTGGCTCTTTGGGTTTATCGTACATTAGACTACATTGGTAATTTACTATAATGTAATGTGGACTTAATCTATTCCACTAATCCACTACTTTGTTTCTTAGCCAATTATCAGGTTGTTTTGATAATTAGTGCTTTATAATACAGTTTGACATCTGGCACAGCTAGACCAATTCATATATTACCTGTGCAACCATTAAATATGTCTTCATACAAGTTCATCACAGGGTTGAATACTCTCAAATAAGGCTCAGAGCCTGCCAAAAGTCCAGGTCTCTTAAAACTGTCAATTAATAGTTTTATTCTCCTTAGAATGGCAATTCTACAGACAAGCATTCTCTTTCCTCTCTTAAAGTTCTCAAGAATCTCTATAATCTTGGGTCTTGGCAACCAGGAAGCTCTCCAAACAACTAAGAGAAAAGAAAGATTGAACTGTTGTTGTTCCATCATTTTCAGTCATGTCAAATTCTTCATCCATTTGGGGTCTTCTTGGGAAAGATACTGGAGTGGTTTGTTTTCCTTCTCCAGTTCATTTTATAGATGAGGAAACTGAGACAAACAAGGTTAAGTGACTTGCCTAGAGTTACATAGCTAGTTAGTATCTGAGGCTGGATTCGAACTCAGGTCTTCCTGCCTCTAGGCCCAGCATTCTATCTACTGTACCAACTAGTTGCTCCTTAATGACTGGTATTTCCCATCCTCTGTATCTGTGGAATATAGAAAGTATGTATGTATGTGTGTGTGTGTGTGTGTGTGTATATGCATATATGTATATTTACACATACATACATATATATCTATATATCTCCATTTAATTGAAACTTTTGAGGGAAGGAGGGAAATAAAGCAAAAAGTACACAGCAGAGAACAAAAGAAATCTAGAGGAAAGCAAAGAAAAGCTTTGAAAATAAGTATCACATTTATTATACAAGTTTTCTCAAAATGGAAATTTTATTCTTTATATTGAATCCTCTCATGTTCTGCTATGTACATGAAAATGTTCTTTATTTTCTTTTCGCATTTTGTATTTAAGTTTAAAATAAATAAAATCTTACCAAAAAAAGTATATACATTCTTTTTCTCAGTTACCTCATCTGATATTTAGATCTCTTTCAGTACCAACATTCTATGACTCTGAACGAATCATGTTTTTAATGTGCTGTATCTTTTAAAAATTGACAGGAATTGTGGTTTTGTGTTATTTGATATTCTATTTAATGTAATATTTAATAGTAGACTGTAAGGTCCATGAGGACAGGAAACATATCCTATCTAAACTTCTCCCCCAGCACTTAGCATAGTATTCTCCACAGAGCAGGTGCTTTAAAAATATTTCTTGGTTCACCACCAGATGATATTGGTGAGCAGAGCAAGCTGAATAGTCAATTTTCCTTTTGGAGCTGACTGCAAATGCACAGAAAACTCACCACTTCTTTCAGTGTGGGTAGATCTTCTGTAGAAAGCAAGGGCATGATTTTCCCTTTCCAATCATTTCACTCCCCCTCCCTTTGTGGAAGCATGGCTTTCTTTTCAAGTCCTGTACGCAAAGCACGACTGAGCCCTCAGGGAAAGAGAACAGCCTCCCACTTGCTAGCTTAACTCTCTGAAGGGTTTTTACTGGCACATGTCCCAGGGGAATCTTGTCCCAAACATATTCTCTCTCTCTGTCTCTCTCTCTCCCTCTCTCTCTCATTTGTCTCTCTCTTCCCCCTCCCCTTTACTTCCCTCCTTTCTGCCTCTGTCTTTCTGTCTCTGGGAATGTTTCTTCCACTCTTTGTCACTCTCTGTTTCTCTGTCTCTCTCTAGTGAAATTCCATCTCAGTTAAATCTGTAGTTCTTGTATCTTCAGCCAGGTTGCTCTGCCAGCTCCAAACTAGATTAAAAAAAATAAAAAAATCTCACTCATTAAAACCAACCCCCTTGTAGTTTCCTGCCTTTCTTCTCAACTACTGCATGAATTCAAGCAGAATTCGCACAGATACCTATCTAGTTGTTAATTTTGTGCCACATTCTTAATGAAAAATAAAAAATACTGCTGAAAGAAATAATACTTCTAAAGGGGATAGCTTCCCAACAATTAGGGGCCGAGAGAGGAGGGGAACAAAAACAATGAATTTCTCTCAGTGAGAGAGACGAAAGAATGCATAGAAAGATCAGGGTGGGTACTGGGTCCCCATTCTCAGGAGAGTACAAAGGGAATAACTGAGTCAGTCACCAACAAACACCCAATCCATGAATGTGAGATGGGCACTGGCAGACTCCTGCCCATCTTTTCCATAAGGCAATATTCCTTCCTCTTATTGTCTTCTTTATGAGGTACTATAAAGCACTCAGCTCATAGCTTAACCCACATTGGAAAGGTTCAGCATCCTAGATTCAGCCTCTGTCATTCTCTTCTATCCTCAAGGCCAACCTCTCCTATCTTTTTGCTTTTCAAGAAGAATTTCTACCAACCTTCCCAAAGTCAGGGGCAGATCTTGATTCTCTCTGACCTCTTGGAACAATCATTATAGTTGAACGAATGAAAGGAAGAAAGAAAGAGAGAGAAAGAAAGCAAGAAAGGAAGGAAGGAAGGAGGGAGGAAGGAAGGAAGGAAGGAAGGAAGGAAGGAAGGAAGGAAGGAAGGAAGGAAGGAAGGAAGGAAGGAAGGAAGGAAGGAAGGAAGGAAGGAAAGAGAAAGAAAGAAAGAAAGAAAGAAAGAAAGAAAGAAAGAAAGAAAGAAAGAAAGAAAGAAAGAAAGAAAGAAAGAAAGAAAGAAAGAAAGAAAGAAAGAAAGAAAGAAAGAAAGAAAAGAGAGGGAAAGGGGGGGGAGGGAAAGGGGGGGAAAGTAAAGAAAGATACATTGGCCAGAACTTCTCTCATAAGCCTCTCACCTAGCAGTAATGAATACTTAAAAGACAGGATTTGGGATCCTTTTTGCTTTCTCATTGTATTGTTAAAGGAAAGTAGCAGGGTATTTTTCATTTACCAAAGGCTCTTTAAACATCTTTGTATTTGAAGAAAGGGGGCTGGGGCGAAGCAAGCCACCTTTACCTCCAACAAAAAGCAAACCCCAAAGACTCCCCTGAAAATAACCTTATTTAAAATACTAACTCACCTTCTCCTAAACAAACCCATCAATCATCACTTTAGTAGAACCCAGGAGTTGTAGCTCAGGAATACGTTGACGATGATTAGACCACATGGAATCTTAAGGAAGTTGGGTAATTTTAATCAAAACTAGCATTTACCATTAAACGATGATCATGCAGCAGCACATAACTAAAGCAATCTATAAATCTGGCAAGAGGAAATACAGTACCTCATTTAGCAATCACACAAAACATGGAAAATGTTGCTTTTTATTTCTACCATTAGCATCTCTGGCACCCCAGAAAAACACATGTACAGCATATTTTTCAGCATTTACTCTTTGCTAACAACTGTGATTGAGCCTCACGTGACTGTTTTTAAAATAAGTCATTTACATACCATAATAAAATGAGAAGAGAATGAGATCAGTTACTTTTCACAGCTATAGCCAAGAGAGGTTTCTTAACCAAATAAGAGGCAGTTCGCAAAAGGTATAATAGATCAGTTTTATTACATGGAATTGAAAAGCTTTTCTGTGAACAAAATCAGTACAGCAAGAATAAGGAAAGAAGGTATTGACTAGGAAAAAAACATTACATACCACTAAATAAAAGTCTACTGAGCAAGATAAATGATCATAGATTTGGAGCTATAATAATGTGATAATGATCTGTAATAATATATACATAAGAACTATGTAGTAATAACAACCACAGATTTGGAGCTATGGCAATGACCAACTGCAGTAGTGCAATAATGACTGTATTAATTTGGCAATAGGTCTAAAGAAGAGTCATAAGAAGACCCCTCCCTCCCTCCTTTGAAGAGATGGGGGATTATGGGTATAGAACATTGCACATAATGTTGTACCTAGTTTGGACGAACTCTTGTTATTTTTTCTTTCTTTTTTAAAACTTTTTGTCACAAGGAATAGATAGCTCTCTGGTTGGAATAAGAGAGGAGGAATATATTGAAAAATGAAGTGAGGGTTTAAAAAAGGAGTTCAATAAAAAAAATTTTTAAAGAAGAAAAAAGAAAATAAATATAACTTAAACTGTTCCAGGCTTCAGTTTCCATGAGCTCCTATTCCTTTAAAAAACAACAACCAAAGGAGATTATTGTATACACGTTTTCAGCAGGACACTGAATATGCATTCCTGTTGCCTGCTGGTGAGGAAAAACACTTTCATCTCACCTAAAAGGTCTTGAGCATTAATTCCCTTAAAAGAAAAAGGGGGAGGCAGGGGAGGGGACAGTTCATGTCCCCAAAAGCCATCTCTTTACTAAGAGATCAGTATAATTTATCATCTAATTTCCCTAAAAGGGGGGCAATCACATCAGATGAATCCAGATTATGTTCTTTTAATCACAGTGATTTTTTTTATACAAAGAGAGGCTCTTGTCTCACATTGCTGCCCGAGTAATTCCCTCAACCAAGAAGTCACCTGGGAAAGTGTGGAGACAAAAGTCTCAGTGGATTTCTGCTCTTACCTGATGAGTTCTGAATGTTCAGGACTCCTTTAATAGAAATGTTTGATATTTATAACTGTATCTTCATAAAAGCAGAAAAAAATGTTTTTTATCTGAAAGATATCCACTGTGCTGTTGATCCTTACAATGTAGGTGAAAGAGTTTAGTGATTTCAGTTGTGTCCAACTCTTTGTGACTCCCTCTGGGGTTTTCTTGGCAATGACCCTGAAGTAGTTTGCCATTTCTTCTCCAGCTCATTTTACAAATGAAGAAACTGAGACAAACAAGGTGCAGTGACTTGCCTAAAGTCACACAGCTGGCAAGTGTCTGAGGCCAGATCTGAACTCAAAGAGTACAGTCTTCCTGAGTTCAGTCCTGGCATGCTATGAGCTGCCCCACTAGCAGGATGACACCTCAACTCAAAGAGATCTGAGTTTGAATCCCGACTTTGCACAAAAACAAGTAAAATGATTATATGTTTAGAACTATAAGTAGGGGTGTGCTTAAGCCAGATTAAATATGTTTGCCTAATGTATTATTAAATTTTTAGCCTGAGCATTCACACCTCAGAATTTGGCAAAGCAAAGCTTGATTTATTGCTTTGCTGCTTGTCTACACTTCAGAAAGTGATGAAGAAAATATTAATAATGGAGACTGCAATGGCTTGTTTTCTTTCCTGAGAGTTGATCATTTAATATTCACCAGCACATCTCTGTCAGTTAGAGACTACATAGTTTTGTAGATGAGGAAATTGAAACTCCCAGACTTTAAGAGAGTCATCCTAGGTCATATTCATATTAAAAAAACTGGAAACAAAAGTCATGTCTTCTGACTTCAAATCCAATGCACTTTCCACAATGGCATGTTGACCCTCCATTTTTCTTCTAGTACTATAGAACCATCATTATACCTAAATTGTTGAATTTTCTTAGCTGAGAAAATATTTTTTTCTTTCTTAGCTTACCCCAAGTTGGGGGTGGGAAGGAGAACTATCTATATTGGAATTAGGCTACAGTTTTTAGTATTTATAAGCTCTTTATTTTATAGCACTTAGGTCAGGAGAGAAACAAAAATCATAATATATATGTATATTATTTTAATGATATGGCAACTGAGTCCTGGAGGGGTAAAATGACTTGACCAAGGTCACTTAAGTTCTAAGGGACAGAATATTGATTGGAAGTTGGGTCCTCTGCTTACAAATGTATCACCCTTTCAATCTCTATCATCGTTTAGTCTTATGGGACTCTTTGTATCCCATTTGGGGCTTTCTTGAGTAGTTTGCCATTTTCTTCTCCAGCTCATGTTACAGACGAGGAAACTGAGGTAAACAGGGCTAAGTGACTTGCCCAGGGTCACAGAGCTAGTATATATCTAAGGCCACATTTGAACTCAGGTCCTCCTGACTCTAGGACTTTGTTCTAGCAATTGTACCATTTCTATCATACCTCCTCTATTTGGATTGATCTAAGGAAAATGTTTCCTAACAATCAGGGCAATCCAAAAGTGAAATGGACTCACTGGCAGAATAATTTATTGGAGATATTCAATCAGACTGGGACACTGTGTGGGTCATTCCTGTACAGATCTAGTTGAACAATGGCCTTGGGAGTTCCTTCATACTTAAAGATTCTGAATTTGGCAGTTTATACTCACTAAGCTGTTGTATTTCGCATGGTTACTGTAAATATTTGAGGAATTATGCCAAACTTTGTGTTTTGCCTCCTCATACTCAAATTTCTAATGTAAACAAGGAGTAATATGGGAGCTATTGTTTATTCTTGTACTCTGAACATGGATTCCAATTACTTGAGTACAGCACTTACACCTGAAAATCTGGGACTGTAGGGAAAAGCATTTTGCTAAAGTAATGCTTTGATAATCAGCCAAAGTATGAAGAGATTTAGGTCAACCAAATGGGAAGAGTCCTCTCTATGGCTTTTAAAACCATCCATTCCTCTCAGGAAATAATATCAGCAAGCAATAGATGTCCTGGATTCTATTCATGGCTTCAGGATAGACTCAATGTCTGACCTCGTATCTGTCATTTTTCTTCTTAGCACTGATATGTCTCCATCCATGAAATAGACAGGAGTAAGTCTGCTTTGCCAATCACTATCTGTTATTGTGCTGTAAAATAGGAAAAGTCTTTAGAAAACCTAACTATCAATAAGCATTTAGTAACACCAGGTACTGTGATGAGTATAATTCGTCTGTCAGCGTCTGGGAAAGAGGAAGTTCATATAAATGAGTTTTCCTTATAACTAAAGCCTAATCTTATAAGTGATAAAACTTTCTTTATTTTAACCATATGGGATCAGTCAATCAGCTCAGGCACACACTGTGCTAAGTATTAGAGATACAAATAAAAAGAATGAAAGATTCTCTTTCTCTCTAAAAGAGTTTACATTCTAATGGGGAAGAAAAGTACAGGTAAAAACTTATACAGACCAAACGTAAAAAGTATAAGTATAAATTAATTAAATGTTGGGCAGTCAGATCAGTCAGTGGATTTATCAAACATTGTGGGCCTGGAGTGAGGAAGTCTGTTGTTGTTCAGTTGTTTTCAGTTGTATCCAACTCTTTGTGACCCCATTTGGGGTTCTCTTGGCAAAGATACTAGAGTGGTTTTCAATTTCCTTTTCCAGCTCATTTTACAGATAAGAAAACTGAGGCAAACAGAGTTAAGTGACCTACCCAGGGTAATACAACCAGTGTCTAAGGCCAAACTTGAAATCAGGAACATGAGTCTTCCTGACTCCAGACCCAGCACTCTATCCACTGTGCCACCTGAGTTCAAATCTGGTCTCAGACATTTAACATCTGTGTGACCTTGAGCAAGTCACTTAACCTCTGTTTGCCTAGGAGGCAACTAGGTGACTCCATAGAGTGCCAGGCCTAAAGTCAGTAAGGCTGTTGTTTAGTAGTTTTCAGTCAAGTTCCACTCTTCATGACCCTTTTTGGGGGTTTTCTTGGCAAAGATATTGGAATAGCTTGCCATCTCCTTCTCCAGCTCATTTTACAAATGAGGAAACAGACAAACAGGATGAAATAATGGTACAGGGTCACAAAGCTAGGAAGTGTCTGAGACTGGATTTGAATTCTGACTCCAGCCCACCCCTCCCCCCAACTCTATCTACTTCACCACCTAGCTGCCTGAAGCCAGTAAGATCTGAATTCAAATCCAGTCTCAGATGCTTACTAGCTATGTGATTCTGGGCAAGTCACTTAACCTTCTGTGTGCATAATCCACTAAAGAAGGAAATGGCCAACCCTTTGTGGTATCCTGGTCAAGAAAACCCTGGACAATATGGTCTACAGGATGATGAAGAATCAGATACTAAAGAACAATCAAACGTTTGGAACAATTAAAAGTTTGGAAGAGATGAGAGAAAAATCAGGAAAAGTCCTTACATAGAAGATGCTGAGTTTGGATGGAATATGGGATTTTCTCTGAGGTGAGAAGAAAATGCATTGAAAGTATGAGGACTGGTCAGTTCAAAGTCACAGAGAAGAGAGGTGGAGCGTTATGTGTAAGAAACTGAGAGAAGGCCATTCAGGCTACATTTCATAATTCAAGAGAAAGAATAACATACAACAATGATGAAAAGATAGGCTAGGGTCAGTCCATAAAAGACTTTAAAAACTAAACAGAGGAATTTATAGCTTATCCTGGGCCAATAGGATGCTACTAAGGTTTATTGAGCAGGGAAATGGAATGATCAGCTCTATACTAAAGGAAAATGACTGCCATAGATGTAGAGGATTTAGTGGGGAGAGACTTGGGGCAAGAAAACTAGTTTAGAGGCTATTGCAATATTGTAGTGGAGAGATGATGAGAGAGAGACTAAAAGAAGAATTTTGGCTGTGTGTGGCAAAAGAAGGAATAAGATGCAAAGAGGTTATGAAGAGGGAAATGGCAAATTTTAGTAATTTATTGGGTGAGTTCAAGTGAAGAAAGGTGTGTGACGTGGCCAAAATGATAAACCTAAGGCACTTAAAGAATGGCGGTGCCTTTCACAGAAAGAGGGAAGTTGGGAAGAGGGGTGAGCTTGGAAACAAGATAATTATCATGTTTAAGCTGTTTTGGAAATTGAATTTGAGTTAAGTTTGAGATATGCCTCGGATGTTCAGTTTAAAAAGTCCTATAAGCAGATAGTGATGCCATTCTAAAGCTTGGGACTCAATAGATGGATCTGTGAATAAGTCAACTAGCATTTATAAAGCATCTACGAGGTACTAGGCACTGTACTAAACATTATGGATACAAAGAAAGGCAAATAACAGTCTCTACTCTCAAGGAGCTTACAATCTAATGGGGCAGACAACATGTGAATTATGTACAAATAAGATAACAAGTAAGCAATGATCTCAGAAGGGAAGGCATTAACGTAAAGGGAGATTGGGAAAGCCCCCTTCTAGAAGAAGGTGGGACTTGAGCTAAAATTTGAAGGAAGACAGGGAAGCTGGGAAAAGGAGATGAAGAGGGAGAGAGTTCCATGAGTGAAAATACTCTGAGTTGGGAGATATGTCTTGTGCAAAAAATAGCAAGGAGGCCATTGTCATTGGATCAAAGAGTAGAGAGGGACATAAGGTATAAGAAGACTGGAAAAGTAGGAAGGTGTCAGGTTATAAAGGGTTTTGTGAGCAAAAAGAGGATTTTAATAATATAAATTATGTAATATAAAAATTATATATTATATAATGACTATAACATAAACTATATATTATAATTAACTATGTGAATTACAAAAATATGGAGTTATTAGAGTTTATTAAAAAGGGGAATCATATGGTCAGATTTAGACCATCCTGTTCATAAGCTTTTCTTGGCAAAGATACTGGAGTGGTTTGCCATTTCCCTTTTCTACTTCATTTTTGCAGATGGGGAATTTTGCAGATGGGGAACTGAAGGTTAAGTGACTTGCCCAGGGTCACAGGGCTTGTAAGTGTCTGAGGCCAGGTATGAACTCAGGTCTTCCTGACTCCAAGTCCAGCACTCCACACACTGAGCCATCTAACTGCCTCTTGACAGCTGAGTAGAGGATGATAATTAAAGCCAGGGGAATAGATGAAGGTTATAGTTTTTCATCTCACTCCAGTCCCAGAGGACATCCAATGTTTATTTATAATGTTCTGGGTATAATTCCAGAATTTCTAGCTGGTATTTCCTAGTCCTTGTAGCCACTTCAACAACAATTCCAACAGTTCTATCTTCTTTTCCACCTACAAGGGGAAAGGAGTTATAAAAGGGCATACAGAAAAACAATTAGAGAGGGAGTATACCCTCTTGGAGGAAATGCCAAAGTATGGGAAATGCCAAAGTATAGGGAATGCCAAACATCTTGCTTTTCTCACAACTTTGCCTCAGGCTCAGTATTTATTATTTATCATGATAAAGATAGATTGCTTTCACAAACCCTAGAGTTAAGGACATTGAGGAAATTAACTACGTCCTATGCTAGTACATAAGTATCTGATGAGGTAAAACACTATATCAAAAAATTCACAAACTATGTGCCCATTAAATTAGCACAAAACCCCCCACTAAGTCTCAAAGATATGAAATAAAAGCATGTAAATGTGATTCCCAGGTTTTATTTATTTACATTTTTTACACTACAGATTCCTTAACAAGCAATTATAGCAACTGATAGCTAACAGGTGTCTCCTCTCATGCGCTGTCAAAGTTATTTTGTCCTGAAACTCCTTCATCTCTGTTCTTTTCCCCTTTTCACTTTTTTGCTTTCTAATAACATCTGAAAGTGTCTCCATGCCATTCCAGGGAGGGGGTCTAAAAACTAAGCCCACTCAAAGGACGACTCTATGCTTGTCTTTAACCACACATTAGTAAAGGTCACAACACTGGAGATAGACTTACAAAATCACTCCTTTTGATGTTGGGCATATTAATTCTACACATTTACTGTGGTCGTCTACAATCACTCCCTTAAGATTTAGTGGATTTCTGTTTATGCTCCGAGTTAATAAAGCAACCTTCCACCTTTGTTGGTTATGCACCCTACCCACTTGTCAATGTCTACTCTCCCTTGCTCCACTCTCTTGGTACCAACTCATAGCTGTCAAGGGATCTTTCACCTCTCTAAATTTGCTTTTTATTCGTTCCACCGAGAGGCTATCCAAGCTCCATTCAAACACTCAGTGCCCCTGTATAAAAAAAGTTCTCTTGCTCCTCAAATATTTTTGGTTGTCCTGTGGATAGAGCACTGGGCCTGGAATTAGGAGGACCTGATTTCAAATCTGAATACACAAAGTAGTTAATGAATGCTTCTGAACAAACAATTGAAGTCATCTTTACTAAGGTATCAATGAGTGATGTGACTAATATGTTATTAATACCCTAGGGTGTTTTTTAAAAGTAGTTTTTTTAGCAAAAAGCGGTTGAGTCACTTTTCCTCTAAGAAAAAATTCATTCAAAAAAGTATCCATCAGAAGAGGAATCACTTTTTAAAAAATAATCGTTTTATTTATATATTTTTTAATTAAAAAACATTTAATTGATATACTTTTCTTTTTATATATTATATATCACATTTCCTTTATCTATCTAAACATATATTTATATCATATTGTAATTACATATATATGTATGTATATGTGTGTGTATATATGTGTACCCACTAACTCCGCATGCCACAGACCGGCTCTGGAGGAGAAGTGAGGCTGGTGACTGCACAGCCCTCCCTCACTCAAAACAAAGTCAAGTGCAAGTCATGTCATCATTTCTCTGATGGCATGGTCTTCTTTGGCAACGAAGGACAAACACAAAAACAAGAGCTAAGCAAATCAAATCAACATATTGGCTACATCTGAAGATATGCATCATTCTGTATCCTTAATCCATCACCTTCCTACTAAAAGGCATTAGTCCTTTGACATCAGGATTGGTGACTGCACTGACCAGAATTCTAATGTCTTTTGATGTTGTTTTCTTTTCCATCGTTTGGTTATTGTGTAAATTGTTCTCCTAACTTTGCTCTATATCAGTTCCTATGCTTTTTTCAAGTTTCTCTGAATTCTTCATTTTCATAATTTCTTATGGAACAAGAGCATTACATTATAACACAATTGGATCAGTCATTTCCCAGTTGGTGGCTACCCACTTTGTTTCCCATTCTTTTCTACATATAAAGTGCTGCTATAAATATTTTTGTGTATATAGGACCTTTCCCTTTGTCTTTGAGCGTGGGGTGGGGGAGAGGGGAGAGTAAATAGATAGTTATAGTATCCCTGGGCCAAAGGTTTGGGACAATTTAGTGACTTTTGGAATCAAGAGAGATCATTTTGAGTTGGAAAAATCAGGGAAGGCTTCATAGATGAGGTAACAACTGAGCTGGGCCTTGAAGAAAGGGAAAGATTCCAATATGTAAAAATAAAAATGCCATTTCACCATCCAATTGTCAATTTATCACACTCCCTCCCACTGAAGGAATCTCTTTAGAACTGATGTCCCTATCACCACAAATCTTGGCCACCAAATAAAAGTTCTGAGACGAAAGCAGCCTCCAGCTAAGCTTCAGTCAGGTTTCTTGGGCTAAAAAAAGCTCAGACAGACTTGTAATTATGCATTATTAATTGGCTCCCCCACTGGTGTTACTCTATTTCCAGCCAAACCCAGGCTCAGCCTCCTTATCTTTTACTCACCATACAGATTCATGCCCACAAGGCTGGAGAACAATTCTTCTGCAATAAGGCAACATTTGACCGAAAGTATTCACCACCAAGGCAGCTGCAGGAACACAGTCGCACTGTATCAGATGCCTTGACTCAAGAGGAGACTAGGAACTTCATAACGTTTTGCAGGACTTAGAACTCCAGCTATGAAAATGAGTAATCTGAACCTCAGTCCATGGAAGAATAACCTTGGTGAGGCGTGTGGAATGGCCCATGTGCTAGGTTTGATGAAATGACCAGTTCAGCTGTTCAGAGTTTGTACTATCTCCAGATGTGGACAAAAACTCAAGTAAGCCCAGTCAGTAACATTTCATTAAACTTAACAGGAATGAAATTGTCTTAAGTCCAAACTAGTGCTAAAGCTGAACGTTTCACTGAAGCCACAAGACAAAAGCTCTCTCTTCAACTAATAGTGAGCATTTGTTAAACATGTGCTGTGTAAAAAGTATTACCAAAAACAAAACAAAAAGTCCCTATCACAGTGAGCATTCTATTTTAATTTTATCTTTCATTTTATTTTTCAATTAACACACATGTATTTTTTCACCTTCTCACCCACCAATTTAAAAGAAAAAAGAAAAGACCCTCACAACACTCGTGGTCAAGAAAATAAATTTCCACATAGTCCAAAAATTAGGTCTCTCATTCTGCACCCTGAGTCTATCGTCCGTCTAGTAGGAGGTAGGAATCATAGTTCAGCACTGTTGTTGTTCTGATTCTCTGTGACCCCATTTGGGGTTTTCTTGGCAAAGATACTGAAATGGTTGGCCATTTCCTTCTCCAGTTCATTTTACAGATGAGGAAACTGCAGCAAACAGGGTAAAGAGACCTACTGAAGGTCACCCAGCTAGTAAGGCTGAATTTGAACTCAGGTTTTCCTGAATCCAGGCCCAGCACTCTATCCACTGAGCTATGTAGCTGCTTCCTAGGCAAATAGAGGTTAAGTGACTTGCTCCAAATCACCAACGTATACGTTTCTGAGGTCACATTTGAACTCGGGTCTTCCTGACTCAAGGCCCAGAGTTTTATCCACCCCACCACCTCGCTGTCTAGCTCCTGATGTCAGAGTTCACTATTAGTCGGCTGAAATCATAGCTGGTCATTGCTTTGGACAGAGTTCTGTCAAAGTTGTTTGCTTGTACTATGCTGTTGTTACTGTATAAATGGTTCTTCTGGTTCTGCTTGTTCACTTTGCATCAGTTCATACGAATCTTCCCAGGTACCTCTGAAAACAATCTCTTTTGTTATTTCTGATGTTAACAACAGTAATAATAGCTAACATTTATATAGTACCTACTGTGTTCCAGGCACCATGCTAAGTCCTTTTACAAACATTTCTTAGGGCACAAGTATTCCATTACATTCACATACCATAATTCATTAATTCCCCAATTTATGAGCACTCCCTTCCCCCTTAGGATTTCCAGTTCTTTGTCACCACAAAAAGAACTGCTATAAGACTCAAATATATATATGGATCCCTTCCTTTTTTCCTTTCTTTGATTAAGGAGCTTGAATTACAATGCACAAATCCACAAGAGCAACCCAAGCAAAGTACAAAATGGCATTATTCTGACTAAGGCACTGAGCATCACTTAAACTTGAGTCTCTTTTGTTTATGTGCCTTGTTTTATATAAAGCACTAGCTTTGGAGGACAGGGATTGTGTCTCTTATATTTTCAGATGTTGACTACAAACTAAACGGATCTCCAGGGAAGGATGTACAGAAGCACATTCATACTAAGGTCTCAAAGCAGCTTACAATACTAACTCCTTTGAGAGTCAATTAACTCACCTGTCCTCAAACCAGACCTGAACTTGATGACAGCAGAGATTTGCAGGTAGAGGCAGCAAGGAACAGCATAGTTGTAGTTTTATGTCAAGTCCTCTTTTCTACGGGGTACTTCTTTTTTCACACAATTATAGAATTATGGAATAACATGATTAGAAGGAACCTCAAAGATGATGTAGTTCAGCCTGCTCCAGGGTAGAAAACTGAGGCCTATAAAGGCTGTGACTCATTAAAAGTCACACAGCTAGTTTAATGTCTATAATTATATAAACAGGTTAAAATGTGTTCAGATCTGTCCTCAGACACTAGCTGTGTGACCCTGGGCAAGTCACTTAACCCTGTTTGCCTCAGTTTTCTCATCTGTAAAATGAGGTGGAGAAAGAATGGTGAACCACTCCAGTATCTTTGCCAAGCCAGCCAAAAAATAGTCAACACAACTGAAAAATTACTGAACAACAACACACTCATTTTTGCTATATACCTACATCCATATATTTATACATACACACATATGTATCTCTTTACCCCACATAATGGACTTCCCAAAAGGAGAGATAGGCTAGACAAAAATAGGCTATAGGATATCACCAGTAATGACTTTTTGAGCAAAAAGTTGTTACTTTCACTTAATGTCTCCATGTCCCAGACAATTCTCCAAAACAATAAGTTATCAATCTGCATTGGCAGAAGGAATTTGCTTACTGGGAGCTCTCCATCCCAATGAAATCCCAGGTACATACCCCAACCCCAAATAAATTGCTAAAGAATAAGGAGTCACTGAAAGTTGTTTTTCTTTTTAAAGTTGAGGGACATAATAAAATGTTTAAAGCAATGATTGTAATGAAGGGAGTGGAGGAAAGAAGGGAAGGGCATTCAATTCTAGGAGAACAAGGTCATCAAGATGGGAGCGAGCATAGCATATTTGCAAGATGCTGCTTTTGATTCAATTTAGTTCAATTCAACAAGTATTTATTAAGGTAGATGATAATGATAATATAACAATAACATAATATAAATGATAGCATTTATGTAGAGGTTTAACGTTTGCAAAGTGTGTTACAAAAATTATCTCATTTTATCCTACCAGTAAAGTGGGTACCACCATGATCTCCGTTTTATAAATGAGAAAATTGTAGCAGGCAGAGGTTAAATGATTTGTTTAGGGTCAAACAGCTAGTGAGTGTCTGAACCTGGATTTGTACTCAGGTCTTCCAAGTCCAGCATTCTATCATCTGAACCACCTAGATTCCTGAGGAATAGAAGAAAAAATATCAGTCAAGCATATTGCACAGGAATTTTGTGTTGTTCAGTCTTTACAGCTGTGTATGACTCTTCGTGACCCCATTTTGGGTTCTCTTGGCAGAGATAATGGAGTGGTTTGCCATATCCTTCTCCAGCTCCTCTTACAGATGGAGGAAACTGAGGTCAACCAGGTTAAGTGATTTGCCCAGGGTCACATAGCTGGTAAGTATCTAAAGCTGAATTTGAACTCAAGTCTTCCTGACTCTAGGCATGATGCCATCTAGCTGCACAGGGATACATTGTTAATTTATTCTATAGACAATAGTAAAATTTCATGCAGCTGGGTCTGAAACCTGTCTCAGACATTTACTAGTTCATTTACACGAGCCTGGGACATAAACTCTCTTTAGGCTTCCTTAACCATAAAATTGGATGAGATAACCTCTAAGGTCCCTCCCAGTCCTATATCTGTGGTCTCCTATCAATTCTTTAAGAGACACAGAGGCAGCCTTGGTGCAGTAAAAAGAACTTTGGCTCAAAAGACCTGACTTCAAATACCATCTATGATGCTTACTGCCTCTATGAACTTGCACAAGTCCTTGGACCTTGGTCTCCTCACCCGTAGTGAGGGGTTTATGTTAGATCATTTCTGAGGTCCCCTCTAGATCCTATGAGACACTGAGAATGATTTTAGACCAAAACTCACATTTTGAGATTTAGGATGAAGATCTTTATCAATGCCCATAGATATGGGGATTCCCATCCGTACCCAAAAGGAACTTCTCCCCACAGTAACATTCTAAATAGTGCTTGAGTGGATTTATTTTGTCTTTCCTGCTTAGATCACTAGACCCTTTAATTTAAGAGAGTAAACATATGGTAGAAGCCTGCTTGATTGATATCATCAAGGATAAAGGAGGGGATATAGTCTGACTGCTGCAACTAAGCTCTATATGTGAGGATGATGAGGAGGAGGGACAGATATCTTATGAGGGATGAGAACTTCATGAGCTGAGGGACTTTATTGCTACCACCACCATCGGTAGGTTAAGGAAGTAAACAATTTGCTTCATCCAACCAGTTTTGTTGGTGAGTCATTTTCAGCTGTGTTCAACCCTTTATCAAATCATTTGGAGTTTCCTCGGCAAAAATATTGAAGTGCTTTTCCATTTCCTTCTCCGGCTCATTTTACAGATGAGGAAACTGAGACAAATAGGGTTAAGTGACTTGTCCAAGACCATACAGCTAATAAGGATCTGAAGTCAGATTTGAATTCAAGAAGATGACTTCAGTCCTGACACAGTGTCACTTAGGGTTTGACCAAACTACTTCTCTTGTTGTTTTATATTCATAGAGATCTGTCTCCTATCTCTGAATCTTTGCATAAATTGTCCCTCATGCCTTGAATGTACTTCCTCCTCAACTCCACCGCTGGGAATGCCCAGTGTCCTTCAAAACTCAGCAAGAGTTTTAGATAGATAGATAGATAGATAGATAGATAGATAGATAGATAGATAGATAGATAGATAGATAGATAGATAGATAGATATAGATATAGATATATAGATATATCTATATATAGATATAGATAGATATAGATATATATGTATATAGATATAGATATAGTCTTTTCTCATCCCCCCTCCCTACCAGCTGTTACACCTCCCTCTCTCCCAAATTATCTCATAATTATTTTGTGTGTGTGTGTATATATGTAAGTTGTCTCCTTCTACAGAACACCATCTCCTTGAGTCAGGAACTCTTCCAT
This sequence comes from Bettongia penicillata ogilbyi, assembly GCA_023548195.1. Taxonomy (NCBI): domain Eukaryota; kingdom Metazoa; phylum Chordata; class Mammalia; order Diprotodontia; family Potoroidae; genus Bettongia; species Bettongia penicillata. Next base: position 4,137,504 of record JAJHZJ010000737.1, read on the forward strand.
TTTGCCTTTGCAAACCAGTATCTAGCACAGGCCTGGAACATAGTAGATGCTTAATAAATACTTATTGATTGGTAAGAACTAACTGGGAGGGCCTCCTAACTGCAAAAAAGCCTACTCCTTTACCTTGGCCCAGGATCCTCATTTAGGCCATAAATGTGATTGCTTTTTTGATATTTTGGAAATTGCATTTCATTGTATTTGGTTTATTTTATAATCCCATGATTTTATTTTCTGCATTTTAAAAACAGTATTCTGAGAAGGGATCCATATCAAAAGGGTCCATAACATTGAAAAAAAAGTTAAGAAGCCTTGCGCTGGGTTCAGTCTAGGATTTTAAAATGTAAAAGAATGACTCCTAATATTTCACAAATCTATCACAACTTCAGGTCATTTTTTTTTACTTTGCTAAATTAAAAAAATTTACATTTTATTTCAGGAAAAATCTTAAAATTATAGCTTAGGTTTAGCTCATGTTTCATTTCCTATTTTCTTATATCCATCTCAGCCTTGTATGACCAACTAGGAAATTACACTCATATTATAGTTTAAGTACATTTGTTTAGAGAAATAGACCATAATAACACAGTATGGAGACTCCCTAAATGGCTGCTCATTGTTCAGTTTAAAAGGGTCAGCCATCTCTTCCCCAGTTCCTGTATTGCTTCTAGATAATAGTTTAGGGCCCATATATTTATGTTTCCCAAATGAAGCACAAAGGCTTTTCATTCTGAACTCCTTCTGGCTCCCTGTGTCTTTATCCACTGTAATCAGGTGAGCCCAGTTTTATTTGAGAAACACAGTCAACTTCTTAGGGATAAAGAAAAACCATGATGAGCTTCCACACCTAGTGTCCCCCAAACTTTCCCCTGTAGATCCTTTGCCTACCTCACCTCATTAGTGACACTTAGGTAGGGCTGTGTCCTGGTGGTCCCACATGACTCTCTCTGTACCATGTGTGGCTGCCCTGGCAAGAAGACTACTCTGTCTTTTTTTTTAAGTGATATGTGTTAATCAACAAGTATTTATGTAATATATATAAATATATGTGTATGTATATATGCATATATATACATATAATTTCCCCCAATTACATGTAAACCATTTTTTATATTTTTTAAAAGTTTTGAGTTTTAAATTCTATCCCTCCTTCTTTCCCTCTCCTCCCTCCTCTCTGAGATGGTAAGGAACCAGATAGGTTATACATGTGAAATCATGTAAAATATTTCCATATTAGTCATTGTGTACAAAAAGATTCAAATAAAAGAAAACGAATGAAATAAAGTGAAAAATAGCATGCTCCACTCTGTATTCAAACAACATGGGCTCTTTATCTGGAGGAAGATAGTATGTTTTATTATTATTTCTTTGGGATTATCTTGGATCATTGTATGCCGAGGACAGCTAAGTCATTCACAGTTCTTCGTTCTTCGTCATACAATATTGCCATTAAGGTGTTCCATGTTCTTCTGGTTCTGCTCACTTCATTCCACATCAGTTCATGTAAGTCTTTCCAGGATTTTCCAAAATCATCCTTCTTGTCATTTCTTATAGCACAATAACATTCTATCACAATCATATTCCACAACTTTCAACAAGCATTTATTAAGTACTTACTCTGTGTGAAGCATTGTGCTAGGTACTAAGGTCTGAAGTCAAAAGTGAAACATTCCCCATCCACAGGAAGCTTACAGTCTAATAAGGAGACAACATTTACAGAAATAACAAATCACAACATCCAATCCTGTTCTAAATCTGTGCCCTTTCTATCACCTCTCTGGTCCATAAAATCATAGACTGAAAGCTCAAGGGGACATAAGAAAACATCTAGGCAGAAACTAGAAAAACACCAAGAAAGTTTCCACTTCTCTAGTCAGGAGTCATGTATAAATTTAACTCTGTGCTAATCTTCACAATGGAAACTACAGGAAATAGAGCGCCAAGACAATATTAGTCTTTTAAAGCTACATCTATATTACTACTGAAGTCATAATTGTTTTAAACCCTCCAGAGCAGAATAAACACAAAACTCTGGAAAGGGTCTGAAATAAAAGACTATGAAACTTTCAGGGATGAGTAATTACTATGCATAATTTATGTGCTAGATGACTTATGTTGATTTTAAATGCATTGTAATCATGATTGTGTAAGACTATACCACACTTTGTTGATTTACAACACTGTGAGAGCATTCTGGCAATTGGCATGGTGACCACCAGTAAGACAAGATGGAGTAGAGTTGATTGGCTCTAATTCCCATTGTCATCTGTGCTAAGCTAATGATGTATTTATAGATTCACAGTTAAAAGTCTCTGCATCAAATCCAAAGGAAGTTAGGCTGTGGCCAGTCTCCATTCCTTCATTTATTGCTAGGGCCCTAAACCTAGCAGTTCCAATAAAAACACTGGCAAATCTCAGCAGGCTCTTAATCAGTGGTCTCTATATCTTGGATATATAGTCAGTGAACACAGACTCTTTTGTAAGATGAGCTGCCAACATCCAGTTCAAAAAAAATGACTGAAGCAAAAGGCTGTTTAAAAAGAGGAATAGTAATCCACAGAGCTGTGATGAAATTCCAATGATCTGATGAATGTAAAGTACCTTACAAGCCTTAAAGCTCTTTATAAATGTCAGTTATTATCATTATTACCGTCATCATTATGGAATTTGGAAAAGAAGTGGGGAGTAAGAATTTGCTGGTAAATATCTAACTGTGAAAGAGATGAGGTGCCCTTCCCAGTCTATGCAATATTCTCACTTGTGGTAGGAGCAGCATCTGGCAGTTACTGCCATAAAGGCGAGGTTAGGTTGTTGGGGATGTTTTCCCCCTAAAAAACAGAGGCTTGACTGGTCCACAGGACTAAGGCTAAAATCACTGATGTGGCTTCCTATTCACCTCCAATTCTGCCCTGCTGGCTCAGCTAGGTTGTCCGTAAAAGGCAGAGAAGCTCCCTCAGACTTCATTGGTCTGGGGCAGAGAGGTTCTTGTGGTGGTGTTTGTCCTTCATTCTCAAAGAGGACCATGACATCAAGATGATGACATGACTTGCAGTTGGCTTTGATTTAAGTGAAGGAGGGCTGGACAAGGTCACCAGTTTCACTTTCTCCTCCGGAGCCATCTGGGTCCAGTGGTTCAAGCCACTAATGTGGCTTCCTGGTGACCTAAGAGGCTCATAAAACCTCGGTGCCCCTCACACTTGGCAGATGTTCCAATGTCCGACAAGTTACCCATCCAATGTACCCTGTTGATCAGGTGCATTTCTGGAAAAGAGAGAGGCCAGGTCTACCCAAACCAGTGTTGTATCCTTGCTTATTGTTCTTTTCATGTTATAGATAAGCAAACCTTTTTTTTTTAAATTAACTGTTAGAGGGTACACAGATTTTCAGATTACATTTCAATCCTGAAAAAGCACTAAACTAATTTCAGTCATGCCTGACCTACAAGGCTTAACCCGCTTAGCAAATATCATGATAGATCTTACTAGAGAAGAAAAGAGACAAGAATAAACATTTATATAGAACCTGCCATGTATCAGGCATTGGACTAAGCACTTTTTCAAATATTATCTCATTTAATACTCACAACTCTGGGAGGTAAGTGCTGTTATCCTCATTTTATAGCTAGATGGAGTCAGTCAATGATCATTTGCTAAATGCCTATGATGTGCTAGACTCAGTGCTAAGTGATGGGGATATAAAGAAAGATACAAGACAGTGCCTCTCCTTGAGGTGCTCATGATCTAATGTTTATCAACTGATTGACTCTGCCTCTTATATTATTGAATTTCTCTCCTCAAAGCCCATTTAGGTAATGACTCTCCTCATTGGTGGAGGCATGTTCCATGCCTGAGTAAGAGCCAGAATGGTTGAAAGCTTGAGAAAAGAGACATTCTGGTCATCTAGCTTTCAACTTCAAGAGAGAAGACATAAGATTCCAGACTCTCTTCAGATCCTCAAAGGGAGAGAAAGATTGTGAAAAGAAGCTGACATGCAGAGGAGTTGGCATGTCCCTATCCCGTGTACTATATTGGAGACTTCAGGGAATTTCCCCAAGGGTGAGATCTGAAACTCTGTCTTGGTTGGGTTGAGTTATCTTGCTCCCAGTGGGAGAGCTCATTCACTCTCTACTGTCTAACACATTCTCATATGTCTAACTTCTCCGATTTCTGTTTTACTATTGACTCGTTAAATGAGTTTATTCGATATTCATTACATATGTTCATTGCAGAACTAGAATTGGGTGGGAAGAATGTTAAGCCTTAGATGAATTCATTTGGAGCACTCTTTCCTCATTAAGAGACAGAGATCTAGGAATACAGCTTTTTTTAAATTATTAATTTATTTTTAGTTTTCAACATTCACTTTCATAAGTTTTAAATTTTTTCCTCCTTCCTTCCCTCCCCACCCCTAAGATGACATGCAATCTGCTATAGGCTCTACATATACATTCCTATTAAACATATTTGTCATGTTGTATAGAAGAATTTGAGTGGGAAGAACCATGAGAAAGAAAAAACAAAACAAAACAAGAAAATCGTCTGCTTTGCTCTGCATTCAGACTTCATAGTTCTTTTTCTAGATAATGGATGGCATTTTTCATCATGAGTCCTTTGGAAATATTTTAGGTCCTTGCATTGCTGAGAAGGGCTAAGTCAATCACAGTCAGTCATGGAATACTGTGGCTGTTACTGTGTACAATGTTCTTCTAGTTCTGCTCACTTCACTCAGCATCAGTTTACATAAGTCTTTCCAGGTCTTTCAGAAGTCCACCTGTTCATCATTTCTTATAGCATGATAGCACTCGATTATATTCATATACCAAAATTTGTTCAGCTATTCCCCAAATGATGGGCATCCCCTCAGCTTCCAGTTCTTGGCCACCATAAAGACAGCTGCTATGAATATTTTTTGTACTTGTGGGTGCTTTTCCCATTTGTATGATCTCTTTGGAATACAACCCTAGAAGCTGTATTGCTGAATCAAAGAGGATGCACATTTTTGTAGCCCTTTGAGCATAGTTCCAAATTGCTCTTCAGAATGGATGGATCAGTACACAACTTCAACAATGAATTAATGTTCCAGTTTTCCCACATCTTCATTCCCTCATTTATCATTTTCCTGTTTTGTCATGTTAGCCAATCTGATAGGTGTGAGGTGGTACTTCAAGAGTTGTTTGATTTACATTTCTCTAATCTAGGAATACATTTGGAACCTAAAAATATTTCCCCTAGACTAACAATATCTAAGAGTGCAGAGAGATATAATTCTAACTTCATACCTCCTTTCTCTGAGGAGAGCAGAATGGAGCCAACCTTCTTCATCCATTCTTGGCAGGAATCAAAGTCTCCTTTGGAACAGGATTGGGGGAGAAAATTCTAGATATCCATTCTTCCTTTGCAGTGAGCCACATCTAGACAAACCCGTGTGAACACACAGACTACATGGGCAAACCAGCACATAGTGCACCACAGTTTACATTAGAAACTTTAGTTTTCTTCAAAGCTCAGCTCAAGTATCACCACAAGCATGAAACCTTTCCCAGTCTCTGAGATGCTAGTAACTTCCCACAATTGTTTGATATTTACTTGATATCAATTTTGTAACTATTTGTAAATATAAATGCTGTTCCCTACCTTTCCCTCCAATAGATTTTAGACTCCTTGAGAGCAGAGATTTCTTCCTTGTGATTCTGTATTCCCCACCCTAGTACCTGACCCATGGTAATGACTTAATAAATGCTTACTTGAAGTGACTGATTGTAAATTGATAAAACACTAAACTTGGAGTCAAGAAGATGGGTTCAAATCCTGCCTCTAATACTGACTATGTAACCAGGGGTAGGAGGCACAGTGGATAACATGCTGGGCGCAGAGTCAGCCAGATTCATCTTCCTGGGTTCAAATCTGGCCTCAGACACTTACTAACTGAGTGACCCCGGCAAGTAACTTAATCCTGTTTGCCCATTTGGGTGGGGTCTGAACAAGATAGAAGAGAATGTTAAAGTCCAATCTCATTATCAGCCCTATTCTTCAGAGGCTGATTTGAGCTAGTAGAGAATAAGGAAATAAGAAAGGGAAAAAATCCCGAATCTCCCAGGATATTAACAACTGGCTATTTGATAAGAATTTTTCTCACCAAGAAAACCCCAAATGGAGTCATGAAGTGTTGGATAAGATTGAAAACTGAACCAATCTGGGGTAAGGTACTTAACCCCTTCAAGTCTCACTCGCCTCTCCAAGTCTCATCCACTAAGGTGGCTTGCCATTGGCACTAACTCTCAATCAATTAATCAGTAAATATTCATTAAGCGCCCATGTGCCAGATCCTAAGCGAAGTCCTCGGGATATAAATATAAAGAATGAAGCAATCCCTAGATTCAAATGGGGGGGGGGAGGGACAACAAAACATAGGTACTTATACAGAATAAACCACATATTTATAAAAATCAATGTGCATTTATTAAGCACCTATGGAGCCAGGCATTGTGCTAAGCGCTGAGAAGAACAAAATACAGTGTCTGCTTCTCAAGGAGCTGATAGAAGGCAATACTAATATTTGGAGAAATTAGGAAAATCTTCAAGTGATGCTTGAGTGTCATCACAATGGAAGAGAGGATTCTAAAAGGCAACAATGGGAAAGAAATGTGTTCCAGGAATGGGGACAGTGGAAAATCTCAGAGACAAAAGGTGGAGTGTCTCATGTGGGGAACAGAAGGAAGACCAGTTTGGTTAGATCCGAAAGCAAGAAAGAGGGAGTCATGGACAACAAGGCTAGAAAGAGCATTTCAGGTCAGGTAGTGAAGGGCTTTAAAAACTAACCAAAAGAATTTATATTTTATGCTAAAGGCAATAGGAAGCCACTGAAGGTTATTGAGTAGGGGAATGACATGGTCAGATATACGCTTAAAGAAAATTAATTTGCCAAGAGAATGGAGGGTTGATTGGGAAGAGATGAGGCGGAGACCAATGAGGAGGTTATTGCAACAGAAATGATGAGGGCTGTGTGGGTAGAAAGAAAGGGTTGGATGCCAGAGGTGTTGTGGGAGTAGAAACTGTAAGATTGAGCAACCAGCTGGAAATATTGGGTGAGAGCTAGTGAAGAACTGTTATGAACCTGAGAGATTTTATGAATGGTAGTGTCTTTGACAGAAATAGGGAACTTGAGAAGAGGATCAGATCTGTGGAAAAGATAATGAATCTGTTTTGGACATGTTGAAGTGTTTCTTGGATATTCAGTTTCAAACATCCAATAAAACTATATTCTTATGGTATGAATAAATTTGATTAAAAAGAAGGAAGGAAGGAAAGGAATAAAGAAAAGGGGGAGGAAGGAAGGAAAGAAGGAAGAAAAAAGAATGAATGAATGCTGAGTTCAGGGAACAGCTAGTGGTTCAGTTTGGCAGAAACTTACAGCATAAGGAGGGTAATGTAGAATCTGCGGCACAGGGATAAAGATATAATAAGAAGTAATGTTGCAGACACAGTGTTCTTTCAGAGCAAAGGGAAAGGGAGAAAAAAAATTGTTGCCAAGATACTTGAGCCTTTGGAGAAATATTTTGAAGTATCTTTTCCAAAGGTTGGGGGTTAGGGGTGAGGGCAAAGCTATTATTTTTATTTCTTTGTGTGTAGAAATTGCAGAATATAGAAAAACAAAAGTATCCTCATTTATAATAGCTTTACTAATTTCTCTATAATTAACTTCTTGAATCAAGAGAGGAAATTGGAAAGCATAATTTAATTTTCAGCAGGAATTTTAACAGTCTAACAAAGAAAAGAGAGGAGAAAACAATGCAGAGAGAACTGTGACCCCTTGGTCATCAAACAATGAAGCAAGTGAAGGAGATTGGTGCTTTCCAAAAGCTGGCAAGCGTCCATTTTTATCTTTGAAGCAGTTTGCCATCATTGTTGAACTACGTCTTCAAAACAGGAAGCTGCTTAATTGTGATTTTCGAGCAACCTCGCCCTTTCTTGTACACTAACAACCTTACTCTAAGCTCCTGACTTTGATTCGAGCTGAACCATTATGGTGGTAGACATTAAGGCATTTCCTCTTTCTGTTTAAGTCTGAATGCTTAGAAGCAGCTCTTAGCTTCATTAATTCACTCTTGTTGGTTAAGCTTGCAAGTGATGTTCTTATAAATCTGACTCTACCTTTCCTCTAATGTCTCCATCCTTATTCAGGCCCTCATTAGCTCCTACCTGGACCATTTAATAGCCTCCTCAGGGTCCATCTTGCTTTCAGTCCCTCTTTTTTTTTTTTGTTTTTTTTACCAATACTCACCCTCATTTCATTTTGACTGTCCTTCACATGATAGACAAAATTGGAAAAAGGATGCCCACTGTCCTTTGATTATTATGGGTAACTTCACAATGAGGAAATTTCCTCTACCAATACACGTCAGCACCTTCTCTGCAACCGTATAGTCTCAGAGACCTCTGAGAGAATAAGCATCTGGCCCAGTCACACAGTCAGTCAGTGTTAGAGGACAGAGCCAGAACCAGAGCTGCTGGAGTTAGGTCCCAATGTTCTTGTTTTACAATTTCATGGTTTTTTCTGAATAGGTTACCCTACCCAGTCAGAATTGAACCCTTATGACCCAGAAAAACAATTAAGCAAACACAACTAATACATGGGTCTCATCTAACAGGAGTCTACCCTCAAGTCTATTATCTATTCTTCAGGAATATTATTGCTTTCTTATTATTCAGAGCTCAGATTCCTTTTAATGATCTGCTCATTTGCATTGTTGTAATCACTGTGCATATTACTATCCCGCTTTAAGCTTGTTTCATTCTGTATCAGTTCATACAAATCTTCCTACTTTCCTACATATTTTCCCTACACTTCACTCTTCACAGCAGACTTGGGTATACTAAATAGAAACATAAATGTCATTCTTGGATCATGGAGAACTATCCCGGACCTTTCTGATGGAGGAGAATGTCCACCAATCAAATAATCCAAAGACATTTCAAAAGGGCCTGTTCTATGGCTCGTGCTGTCAGGGATCCAAAAAGGTATAAGATGTAGCCTCTGAGAAAAGGATATTATATTCCCAGTGGGGAAATAAAATATACACACATGAGACTTGTAAAGAATGAGGCAAGATAAAATAAAGCGCTAAATGATGTGCTGCGGAGAATCAGAGGATGACAGTATGTAATAAAGTGGTAATTATAAAGCACCTCAAGAAAAGTACAGCAGCAAGGAAAAATGGAACAAATGGTGGTATGTGAACATACTATAACGTCACTGTGACAAAAAGAACAACATGTATGAGGAATGCAGAGGAACAAGAGAAGAGCTGTGTAAAAATGGCATGAAATAAAGGAAGCGGAGTCAACAAAGTATGAAGACATCAATAAATCAAATAGAATGGAGATCACTGGTACCAAATAATTAAAAATTGAACCCACAGTCTTTCTGCTAATAAACCATAAATAATGAAAGTACAAAGCACCATCAGTCATAAATGCCCTTTTCGGTGACTTTCCTTACATTGTTTACAAACCATCTTCTCTGTGGGGAGACTAGTTTATGTGGTTTTTGGAAGGTTTCTGCTGAATTGAAACAAAATACATCAGCAGAATAAAAAATTTGAAAAGAGGAAAGTACAATAGAAGTTAGAGATAGAAAAAAAAGGAATGCTAGCTCAAGCTTTGAGAGTTGTTTCATTGTTCAGTTGTTTCAATTGTTACCTGATTCTTTGACACCCCATTTGAGGTTTTCTTGGCAAAAATACTGGAGTGGTTTGTCATTTTTCTCCAGGTCATTTTACAGACAAAGAAACTAAGGGAAGACTTGCCCAGGGTCACATAGCTAGTAAGTTTCTGCGGTCACAACTGAATTCAGGTCTTCCTGACTCTAAGGCTAAGCATTGAGTCATCTAGCTGCCTCCTAGGCAAACACAGGTTAAGTGACTTTTCCAAGGTCACACAGTCTGAGGCTGCATTTGAACTCATGTTGTCCTTACTCCAAGTTCAGCGTTGTCCATTGAGTCATCTACCTGCTTCTTGCCAGCAGAGGTGTTGATCAATCATGTCTGACTCTTCATAACCAGATACTGGAGTGATTTGACATTTCCTTCTTTGACTCCTTTTATAGACAAGGAAACAGCTAGGTGATGCAGTGGATAGAGCAGCAGTGCAGGAGTCAGGAGGACCTGAGTTCAAATCTCACCTCAGACACTTGACACTCACTAGCAGTGTGACCTTGGACAAGTTGTTAATCCTAATTGCCTCATCCAGGGTCATCTCCAATCATCCTGATGAATATCTGGCCACTGGATTCACATAACTAAAAGAGAAGTGAGGCTGGTGACCTGCACAGCCCTCACTCACTCAAAACAAAGTCAAGTGCAACTCATGTCATCATTTCTCTTCGATGGCATGGTCTTCTTCTGCAACGAAGGACAAACACACACACATAAGTCCACACAATTATCTGCCTCACTGGAGAGAAACAGCAATATAAAAAAATCCCAAAGTTATTTATATTTTGCCTAGATGTGCATCATATAAATATGTGGAAAAAGGTCTTGCAGAATTAGAGGAACACAAAATGTTGGAGCAGAAAAGTATCTTAGAGATCACGTAGGCCTACCCCATCATCCAACAAATTGTTTTCATTTCCTGACCTTCAATCCACTGGGGAAAGAAAGGAGGGGAGCACCATGAATGCGGATGGGAGAAAAGCTAGACTTGGGATTTCAAATGGAGCAGCTTTGAAATCACATCATCAGGAGCTCACTATATGCTATACTTGGGAGTCTGTTTTGTTTTTTGAATAATTGTTCCCTTAGTTGGCCCTCTTCTTATCTTCTTATCTTAAATAAAATATGCCCTATAGCATGGGAGCTGAGGAATAGCTTTGCATTCCTACTGCCTTCCATCCTTGCATTTGTCACAAGACTCTTCAGGATAATATGGGGTATCAGATGGGACACCCTTAAAATGCCATTTCCTTAGAGTAAAACTGCTCTCACTAAGTAATTAAGACTTGAGGCAAATACTGAAATGAGGGAAAGTATTAAGCTTTTAATAGGCATCAGCTAGGTGACACAGTGGACAGAGTACCAGGCTTGCAGTCAGGAGGACTCATCTCCCTGAGTTCAAATTCTCCCTCAGACACTAACTGTGAGACCCTAAGAAAGTCATTTATAACCTTGTTTGTCTCAGTTTCCTCATCTGAAAATGAGCTGGAGAAGGAAAAGGCAAACCACTCTAGTATTTTTGCCAAGAAAACCCCAGATGGGGTCACACAGAATTAGACATGATTGAAATGGCTGAAAGACAACAAAAATTAATGATAATATTCACAATGAAATGGCACTTGACAACACATTTTCATGTCCACAACAACCCTGTGAATTTTAGTAGGACAGTATTATTAGACATCTAACTATTGCTGGGGATAGAGCACTATACCTGGAGTCAGGAAGACCTGAGTTCAAATCCAGCCTAAGACATTTACCAGCTATGTGATCTGTAGGGAAGTCACAATCTCTGTATGCCTCAGTTTACTTCAAATTAAGGTAATAATAGCACCTAGCTCCCAGGTTGTTGTAAGACCAAATGAGGTAATATTTGTAAAGATCTTCAACGCTTGTTTCCTTCCTTCTATACCAATTTTACAGAAGACAGAATAGGCTACAGTGGTTAATCAATCAATCAAACACCAGTCCTTTCTTAAGTGACTACGTCGCACAAAATTAGGCCCTAGGAACACAAATACAAACCTGAAACATTTCCAGCCTTTAAGGAATTTACATCTGGTTGGAGGAAACACATGCACAAAACACAACCAAAATAAAAACAAGCCGCCTATTCAATAAACATTTATTAAGCCTCTGCTGTAGAGAGAACTCTATGGGGACTACATAAATTGTAGATGACTAGTTTCCACCCTCATGTTGCTTATTCATTTGCTTCTATGTTATTTGCCCCATTTTACAGAGCAGGAATGTAATTGGCTGTGTGTGACTGCTTAAATTACTTAAACAAAGCTATCAACCAAGTTCCCAGTTTCCTAATACAATCTTATCCTACAGTCCTGCCCAGTTCTCAAAGTGTGGTCCAGGGACTGTGGGGTCCCTGAGATACTTTCAAGGGATTCATGATATCAAAACTATTTTCATAATAATCCGAATAGCTAAAATATGTTGGTCAATGCTTAAAACCATCTCTCCAGGAAAATAATGTACACAGGATACACGTTGAAGTTTTATCTGCCTTATTAATATTTTCTCTGTCATTTTTCTCAAGTCTAGACAACCAACAAAACAACAAATCAAACCTTCATTTGTAGCATTTGACAATTTCTGATAATCACACTGAACATTTAACAATCAGCTCTCATGGTATGAGCTGGCTCCAGCACACCCCTGAAAAAAGTTCTAATGTCTAATAATACGCTAAATATCAAATGGAAATAACCCACATAACAAACACTCTTTGGGATCAATAATTTTTAAGATGTAAAGGGAGTCCTAAGACCAAAATGTTTGCGAACCTGTCTGGCCTGTACCTCTTTTCCTAAAAGCAAGTAATTAAGAATTGGAAAGGCACTCAGTGGTTACCTAGTAACACCCCTCTAGATATGAAGAGGTGAATGGCCAACATCACATCAGAAGAGGAAGGGCCAGCACTCAGACACCCAGGGGCTTCAACTCTAAATCCTCCATAATCATGTTTCCTCCCAAAATAAGTGTTTGAAAACTCAGGTTCAGTGTGGACAGCCATCATTTCAGTCTTTTATAAATCACAATGAAACATTACTATTTTTTATTTATGCTGCAAGTAAGCTGAGGGTTCTTTTCCCAGATTTAACTAAGTTTGAGCTTATGGAACCCTGATGTCTTAAATTATTACAGCCTTCTGATTTACAGTTTCCAATGAACAATTATGAAACGAATTTAAAAATGGACTTGAACATTTCAGGTTTTCTTAATTTGCTACCCTAAAAGGGAGAAAAGAAGGCTGATAGAGGGGGAGCACCAAATACTTTGATCAGACTAGAAAAAATTGGCAAAAAATTGTATTTGCAAGTCCTGTGACGTTTCTAAATCCCAACAACATCTTCAAAAGAAAAGAAAATCCCTTTCTTGGGAAATGCTTAAGGACTTTTGTACTGAATTATTTCCATGATATTTTCAGATTCCTAAGGGCTAAGAAAACACATCAATTCCACTTATGTGTCTGGATTTTTTTTCCTCTAAAAAGGGGAAAATATCTTCTTAGTCTTCTTTTTTGGGGGAGGTAGTGGGGAGAGAGGCAATCAGTGTTATATGACTTACCCAAGGTCACACAGCTAATAAGTGTCAGAAGAATTTGAACTCAGGTCCTTGAGACTGCAGGGTCAGCTGCACCACCAATCACCCCTTAGTCCTCTAATTTGGATAGTAACATTTTTAAATGAACAAATATTTCAAATTAAATGAATGCTTGTTTCAAATTTGCACAATTCTTTTTAGGTTCATAGCTTGGCATTTATACAAACTGAGCAGGCTTGCACTGATCATTTGTCTTAATCTGACACTGTACCTTATAATATAGTGATGATTATTCATTAGTGTGACATTTTGGGGTAGCAAAAATGAGCAAAAAAAATATTGAATTCTTAGGGGAATAACGAAAATCTGTGTATGTGTATTATGTATGCGATTAGAGTTGGAGGCAAAGAACTCTCTGCTGAAATCTTGAATGCATAACTTTATTCATAGCTTAATGCATCCACATGTAAATCGTCACCAAGCATATTAGAGTGAAACTGAAAAAGGAAGGAAATACTCTCAAGTGGAAAGAATTTGAACTTGGAGTTAAAAGAGAGGGATTAGATCTGAAATCCTGACTGCATCGGTCCTTTACTGCTTGAAGGACGTTGGGAAAATCACTTAATTGCCTTGGTACCAGTTTACTCATCTGTGAGCAAGGATAGTAATACCTGTGACATCTACTTTACAGGGTTGCTATGAGAATCAAATGATATAAAGTATGTTAAGCACCTTACATTTATTTTGTGTGTTTTTGTATGAGAGACATACTAGTATGTTAGATAATGGTCAGTGAACTGACCTCTGAACCAAGGGCCCTGGTTCACATCCCACCCCTGATATATACTACCTGTGTGATCCTAGGGGAGTCCCCTAACTTTTCAGTGCAATTTCAGAAGCAATTCTCTGACTTAAAAAGTATAGAGAAAAAAAGAAAAGAAATAAAGAGGAGATGGGGCTGCTAGGTGGCTCAATGAATAGAACACAAGCCCTGGAGTCAGGAGAACCTGAGTTCAAATTCAGTCTCAGACATTTGACACTTGCTAGTTGTGTGACCTTGGACAAGTCACTTAACTCCAATTGCCTTGCCTCTCTTCTCCAAAAAAAAAAAGAAAAAAACATAGAGAAAATGGCACCCTACACTGGTAAGCAGGCGTTTCCTCATCTGTGATTTCCATAATCATGTCTAGTCCCTATTCTTAAATAGATGGCGTATTTGTTAAAACTTACATGTTGTCTTCCTTACTTGAGGACAGGAACCATTTCATTTTTGTCTTTGAATTCCTAGCCCCTCAAACAATAACTGACCCCTAATTTGTTTTTCAGTTGTTTCAGTTGTGTCTTACTCTTCATGACCCCATTTTGGGATTTTCTCCTCAAGGATACTGGAGTGGTTTGCTAGTTTCTTCTCCAGTTCATGTTATAGATGAAGAGTTGAGGTAAACAGGGTTAAGTGACTTGCCCAGGGTCACACAGGTAGTGTCTGAGGCCAGATTTGAACACAGGAAGATGAGTCTTCCTGACTCCAGGCCCAGTGCTCTATCCAGTGAGAAGCCAATAAATGTTTATTGATTGACTTGCAAACCTTGCAGTGCTATATAAATTGGTCATCCCTCCACTTTACTCATAATACATGTGAAATGCCTACCTCCTTTTCCACTGTTAACACTTGTTAATTCAATGGTTTGGTAAAGTACTTAATTGCTTTTTCCTGACTTTAACAGGAATTGAGTCCCTTTCACTGAAAATCCTCAAGCTTACATTAGATAGTCACTCATTGAGGACACATAGGATAATAGATATTAGAACTAGAAGAGACTTCAGAGGTTTTTGAGTCAATCTCTTCATTTTACAGATATGGAAACTGAGGCACTAAGAGGTTAAAGTGACTTATCCAGAGTCACACAGCTCAAACACGTCTGGGTAGAATTCAAACTCAAGTCTTTAAGATTCCAAGTCCAGAACTCTACTCAGAAGCAGCTAGTGTCTGGAGTCAGGAAGACTTGAGCCCAAATCCAGTCTTGAACTCCCACTGCACTAGCTATGTAGACCTTAGCAAGTCATTTAATTTCTGTTGTGCTTCAGTTTCTTCAACTATAAAATGGGGATCTGCCATTTTACCATTTTACATCTACTTCCGGGGTTGTTGTGGGGATCAAATGAAATAACAATATTGATAAAGCACTCAGAGCACTGCTTTTATTAAGCACTTAGTAAGTGCTTAACACACTATTAAGCACATAGTAAGCGCTTAATAAATGTTCCATCCAAGTTGTGAACTGATCCAACCATTCTGGAGAACAATTTGGAACTATGGCCAAAGGGCTGTAAAACTGTGCAAACCCTTTGATCCAGCAATACCACTTCTAGATTTGTATCCCAAAGAGACCATAAAAAAGGGAAAAGGACTTATTTTTACAAAAATATTTATAGCAGCTCTTTTTGTGGAGGTCAAGAATTGCAAATTGAGGGAATGCCCATTAACTGGGAAATGGCTGAACAAGTTGTGGTATATGGATGTAATGGAGTACTATTGTGCTATGAGAAATGATGAACAGGCAGACTTCAGAAAATCCTGGAAAGACTTATATGTACTGATGCTAAGTGAAATGAGCGGAATCAGAACATTTTACCCAGTAACAGCTGCATTGTACGATGACTAACTTTGAGAGACTTATTTCTTCTTAGCAATGCAAGGATCTAAGAAAGCTCCAATAGACTCATCATGGAAAATGCTGTCCATATCCAGAAAAAAACCTATGGAATCTGAATGTAGATTGAAGCATATTATTCGCTCTCTTGCTTTCTCTTTTTTTTTGGGGGGGAGGGGTTCTTCTTTCTCATGGTTTGTCCCTTTTGTTCTGATTCTTCTTTCGCTACATGACTAATGTGGAAATAGATTTAATATGAACGTATATGTAGAGCCTATATCTGATTATTTGCTGCCTTGGGGAGAGGGAAGTGGAGGGAGGGGGGAAATTTAGAGCTCAAAATCTTATAAAAGAGAACGTTGAAAACTAAAAATAAATAAATATATTTTTTAAAAGGCTCTTTCCCTTTTCCCCTACCCCATACTAGCTTTCATGTTGTATAGGCTGGACTAAATGACCTGTGAGGTGCCTTCTAGTATTGAGTTTCTGAGCCTGTGAAATTTGTGCTGCCAAAACTTGGTTCCAATAACTTCTCTAGGTCCATACCTGTAGATAGGGGCTAAGCCTGGGCAAAGGAGTGGGGAAATGGAGATCCAGCAGGAGCCTAAGGTACAGAGAGACCAGATCAAGAAAGAGTAGAGGAAAAAGGAGGAATGAAACGATAAGGAGAGAACCCAAGGGTGCCTTTTTGGTATCTATTGTGAACACTGGTTTTCCTTCAGCTCTAAATAAAGGAAGAGGGGGAAGCCTGCGTGACAACACCAGACTAGATTCAGGAAACACTGCCTATGCTAGAGAGAGGCTTAATCCCTACCAGCTGGCTCAGAGCTTTTCTCCCTGTTTCCTATCCAGATCCCATCCCAAACACTCAAGACCAAGGCTAATAGTGGCTTTGGCAACAATGGAATCTTATGAGTGAACAGTGGGCAGATGGGAGAAAATTGAATATTGATATAAGTTCCTGAGACTGTGATATTATGTTGGTTTTTAGTTGTGGCCCTGGTCCTAGTTCCTACTCTTTTCCTCCTCCTTCCCCTGACTCCAACCCTCTCCTTTCCTCCACCCCACCCAAAAAAAATCTAAAGCATGGAAGCATTTTAAAAGTGAGCCCTTGAAAAATCCTTCCAAACATTTGACAGTACCAACACCTAGGACCCCACCCCAGGTAGGTGGAACACTAACCACACCCTTTCCTGCTTATAAAGCTAAACTGAATAAATAAAATTCTTTTTTTAAATTTTTTTCCCACTTAACAGCATTTTTTTCCAATTACATGTAATTTTTAATTACAAATTTTCTCCCTGTCTTCTTCCCCTCTCCCTTCCCCATAAATAAAATTCTTTAAACAAAATTTATTCAAGACCTGTGTGTTTTAATTTAGCTCATTCATTTGGAAATTCATTAATGATCAAACATTTATTAAGCACACATGTGGTATGGTAGATAGAGGTCTGAGTCTGAAGTCAGGAAGAATTCAAATCTGACCCCAGGCACCAGCTGGGTGACCCCTAGGCAAGTCACTTGCCTCAGTTTCCTCTTCTGGAAAATGAGCTAAAGAAGGAAATGGCAAACATTCCAGTATCTTTGACAAGAAACCCCTAAATGGTTTCACAACTGAAATGACTTAACAACAACATGTAGGAGGCATAGTGCTATATGCTAGAGAGAGAAATACAAAAAATGAAGCAATCATGGCGCTCACATATTAGGAAGGTGAGATTTGTAGCTGAAGAAGCTCAGACCTACAGATCTTCTACCCAAAGTACAACCACCCCCACCCCCCACTAGTGCCCCACTGGACCTCACCTTCTTGTCTCCACTGTGGACAACCTCACTTTTTTCCTGTCCAGTACCAATCCCCTGAGGTTCTGGCTACCTTTGAAGGTAACAGTTCATCTCTGAATAACAGGTGCTATTCAATAGGAAATGCAGAAATAATATTTGTCACACTGGAGATGGAAGGAAGAAACCCAACAGGAAAGAAAGAGGGTAGGCAAACTGAAAATCTGGCAAGAGTGAAAGATAGTTTAACTAAACAATATAAAATCAAGAGACTTTCAATTTGCTTAATGGTTGCTCAGCCGAACACAAACCTGCTGAAGACTTTAATTTTAAAAGGCCAAGGTCTTTCACTGCATCTGGGGCCATCTCCAGTGGTCCTAATGTGAATCTGGCCATTGGACCCAGATGGATGCGGAGGAGAAAGTGTGACTCCCCTTGCATGTCATTGGCATCACCTTCCTGATGTCATGGTGCTCTTTGAGAAGGAAGGACAAGCAACAACAGTCCTGTCAAAATAAGACAATCACAGGCCTTCCAAAGACCTTGAGAGACCATCTGACCACAAATGCAGCACTTGGCCCAATGTCTGGCACATAGAAGGTGTTTAATAAATGCTTGTTGAACAACCTAATGCTACCTCGTCTCTCAGATTTCAAATTTCTTAATTTAAAAAAAGGAGAGATTATGAATTTCTCTAGAGTCTAGTAGTAACAACTTTTGCAGCTGAGCTCTGGTTTAGGCTGGGTCCCTTTGAACTCTGGATCTCCAATTCTGCCATCCCAGAGGTGAGTCATTTCACTAGGACAGCTAGGTGACACAACAGATCAAGAAGACCTAAGTTTAAATGTAATCTCAGACAATAACTGGCTGTGGGATGCTGCACAAGTCACTTGGGTGACAAATCCTCTATCTGCCTCAGTTTCCTCATGCAAAATGGGCATCATAGCAGCACCTACTTCCCAGGGTTGTTGTGAAAATCATATGGGATAATATTTTTAAAGTGTCTGGCACAGGGTAGGCACATCTAAGTGCTCACAGTTACTACTATCATGACGAATCTTTTCCTACTTACCCAAGGGAAGGTGCCCCCAATGAAAGATGTTATGAGAAAAGAAAACAAAAAGAGATTCCTGAGTTTGATCTTTGTAGGAAGGAATTTAGGGAAATGAACCAGAGAAGGTTCCTAAAAACAAGTTCTGACTTTGCCACTCAAGAATGAAATGCTTTGCTTGCCCCACCCACAGACCTCTAAAATTTATGTAAATACTCTATTTGTAAAATAATGTCATTTTCAAGCACTATTTATGTTTTAGGATTTATTTACTACCCATGGTGATGAGAAGGTCTAATTGTTTCAATTTAGTGCTTGAGAAGTTTATGCAAATCACCCCTAGATTTATGCAAATTACCCCCCTCAGGCTTAAAACTATCAGATTAGTTTAAGAGTTATTAGCTTCTTGAAAAACCTAACCTCCTCCCAAGAAGCAATTGGACCTATTCTCTAGAATTACTGTTGTTTATTTTTCCAGAACAATTAAGGATTTTCCCCACAGTTCTTGGCAAGTATAAACTTTTAACTCTAGGGTGATCTCCAGGCCTCAATTTCTCTTTTGTTAATAGTTGCAAATTAGAAGCATTTCCTTTAGAGCCATTAACACACTTTAATTAGGAAATTTAGTATAGCATTTTATCTACCTTTTCCTGATAGGTTTCATTTTTTTTTCTTTTTGGATTATTCCTCTAGCTTTGGCTAGTGATGGTTGCAACTATGATACTCTTTCCAGGAAAGCAAACTTAATTTCTGTTTATTCAATTAGAAAGAAGGAAAATGACATGGCCCACCTTCCACTCCTTGGATCATAGAATTTCAGATATCTAGGAGAGTCATGATTCAAACCTTGATTTTCTAAATCCATAGCATCTGGCTTCCTTGTTCATTCGTCTTTGTGGCTCTTAAGTCATTTCAGTCATGTCTGACTCTCTGTGATCCCATTTGGAGTTGTTTTGGCAAGGTTTGCCATTTCCTTCTCCAGCTTATTTTACAGGTGAGGAAACTGAGGCAAACAGGGCTAAATGACTTGCCCAGGGTCACACAACTACTAAGTGTCTGGAGCCAGATTTGAACTCAGGAAAATGAGTTTTCTGATTCCAAGTCCAGCACTCTCGCTACTTTGCCATCTCACTGCCCACTATTAGTTTTTAGTGTCCAGTAAACAAAAGGATCAAAGACAGAGATAAAAGGGAACTTAGAGGTCATTTAGTCCAAACTCCTGATTTTACAGTGGAAGAAACTGAGGCCCAGTGAAATCAAATGACTTATCCAAAATCACATGGCTATTATGAGGCAGATCTAGAATTCAAAACCAACTCTTCTGACTCCCAAAGTACCACTATTTCTTTTGTATCAAAGAGCTCATAAGGATGTTTCTATACCACTCATATTTTGTATAGTTTTATGTTACATAAGCTGCTCAAATATTGATCTCTTTATAGAAAAGAAAACATTAGTAGGTTCACAAGAAGGTCAATGCCATTAAGAATTAATTAATCATGAACTACTACCCCAGCTTCACTGTTTGGATACAA
Organism: Bettongia penicillata ogilbyi; assembly: GCA_023548195.1. Classification (NCBI taxonomy): domain Eukaryota; kingdom Metazoa; phylum Chordata; class Mammalia; order Diprotodontia; family Potoroidae; genus Bettongia; species Bettongia penicillata. The sequence continues at coordinate 4,157,790 of JAJHZJ010000737.1, forward strand.
CAAGGCAGACCTTACGTGTATGATGTTGCAGAAAGGTTAGGGGATGGAGAAAGCCAGTACAGAACCAGTTTGTCAGTCACTGACTATAACCTGGGGTAAGTCCCTTAACCTGTAGATTGAAGATAAATTGAATTTCTTAGTTTCTTTCAGCTCCGTATGAGTCCATATATTTTAAGTGGTTTAAAAAAAAAATTAGGCACTAGATTTTAAGAGCCTAGATGACTTGACTGAGCTAGAGAACCTCAGTGAATTTTATTTTAAATCTCTTGATTTTTACAGCCATTCACTATCAAGACAAATCCTAGGCATGGCAAAATAAACAGTTCCCTCCTCCTACACTAACCTTTGCACCCTGCTCTCCAGGGCCCCTCCCTCTTCCCCTACACCCCCTCCCCCCCTCAGTCCTTCATGCTGCTGAAGCTTTGGGAGCAGGAAATGAATTTTAACTCTCAAGCTCATATTTGGAAGGCAGCCAAAGCAGAGACTGAAAGAAGGACTCAGGGAAGACCGGGCAGGAAGGTTTCTGTTTCAAATGTGCGACATCCTCTAAGTTACTGAAATTCTCATTTCAGCATAACATAAGGCTTCAATGAAAGCACACTCTTGCAACGCACAGAACAATGCCCCTGTTTTCCTCTCCGAGGCCGCCACATTTCTCTTTTCTGCCCTGTTTTTCAGCCTTCTGAGAAAGTGGTTTCTTTTGGCTCAGTTGAGTTCTTTGTGACCACCTGTCTTTTGTTCTCCTCCAAAGCAAACAAATGAATGGTTAGAGTTAGCAAAGACACACATTCCTCAGCACAGGTTTACAGCTGTAATTGAGGTAGGGCTTCATGACATCATGTTATAAGAGGATACTTCCTAATAATTAGAGTTGTTAAGAAGCAAAGTGGAATGGATTAAATGGATTTTCCAAAAGAGCTAGCAGAACCATCTTATTTCTCTATTCAGTAAACTCCAGTGACTCCCTATCTTGTCAAAGATATTGGAGTGGCTTGCCATTTCCTTCTCCAGTTCATTTTCACAGATGAAGAAACCTCAGGGTGAAGTGACTTGCCCAGGGTCACACAGCTAGTAAGTGTCTAAGCTGGATTGGAACTCAAGTCTTCCTGACTTCAGGGCTGGCATACTATCCACTATACATAAAATCCTCTGACATTCAAGGTCTTGCATAACCTTGTCCTTTTCCAGTCTTCTCACACCATGCTCCCCTCAACGTATTCTGCATTCTAGTGACCCTGGCCTCCTAAATTGTTCCTGTCACAGGACACTCCAATTCTAGACTCTAAGTATTTGAACCAGACTTGACACAGAAAAATTCCATTTTTCTTCCTTATCAGACTGTTAGTTGTTCTTCAGTTATATCTGACTCTTGGTGACCTCATTGACCATAAGAGTCATGAAGAGTTGGTAATGAATGAAAAGCAACTGAACAATTATATCTTTTTTGTACGTAGTTATTTGCACGTTATCTTCTTCGTTTGATTTTGAGCTCCATAGGGCAAGGACTATTTTCGGCCTGGTTTTTTTTTTTTCAATCTGCAGAATTTAGCTCATAGCCTAGCTCATAGTAAATGTTTGATAAAAGCTCATTGACTAGACTACCTGAGGGGTGCACCAAGACCAGAGATCCCAAGCTTGTAGAAGAGATTCTTTTCTAGGTATGCACCAGACTAGACCTCTGAGGTCTCATCCAATTCTAAAATGCTTTGTGCTTTGTAGAAATAATTCCCTATTTAAACTCCTTTAAAGAATTAATTCCTATAGGTCAGAGAATACTCAGTTTTTAAACCAGTTGTTACATAATCTAAAGAAAGGAAAGCTGAGTAAAATGGAAAGATTACATCACCCTTTACAAATGCCACACTCCTAGTTATTCATGTTACTGTTTGCTCTCCAAACAAATACTTAAGCTATGGTGCTAAGGTGGTAAGAGCCCTAACCTTGGATTCAGAAAAACCTGAGATCAGATTCTGCCTCAGAAGTTTACTAGCTGGATGAGCTTGGGCAAGCCTTTTAACCTCTCGATGATTCTCAACCAACTGCCTAACACCATGAGTTGCAAAGAAGAGCCCACATGCACTGGTAAAATTAGTCTCTTCATCAGAGAGATTCCTATTCTGATATAATCCAATACCTGTCTTTGAAGGATTTAAAGAATCCTTCTGCTGAGGCACGCACACACGATAACCAGAAATGTAAGATAACCAGATCCCAAGTGTCAAATGGATATCCTCCCATTTACCCCAAATCATAGAAATTTAGAAATTGTCAGCTTGTGACTTCTACGATGACCATAAGATCTTAAGTTTAGGTTTACGAGTAATGAATTTCATTCCATCCTGTTGGTCAGTTGATGGAAATGATAAACAGTATATGGCCAGGAGGAACTTTTAGCAGTCCTGAATTATAACCTCTGTCAGTGAGAAATCATAAGGATTGTCCTTCATATATGGGTCTTCTCTTAAGGTTTAGTGAAAAAGACCAAAAATGGACATCGAACTGAGTCAAACTACAATGACTGTTGAGTCATATCTGCCTCTTCTTAATCACATTGGGGATTTTTTTTTTTGTCAAAGACACAGGAGTGGTTTGCCATTTCCTTCTCCAGTTCATTTTACAGATGAGATGGAATAAGGAGGACTTTCCCTCAAACACAGCCTCAGACACTTATTAACTGTGTGACCCTGGGCAAGTCACTTAACCCTATTTGCCTCAATTTCATATCTGTAAAATTTTTAATATTATTTATTTTTGAGTTTTAAAGATAGCTTTTGTTTTTAAACATCCTATTTGTTCCTGAATATATTCCTATACCATTACTTGTACTAAAGATTTTAAAAATATAAAACAGTTCTATAAAACCAAGGGATGCACTAACTACATCCAAAAACAGCATGTGCAGCATTCTACACTGACTTGTAGTCTCCCACCACTCCACAAAGAAAGGAAAGAGGTTTTGATTTATATTGAGGGGAAGGGGTGAGATAAAGCTTCCTTTTTTCTTTACCATAGTTATAAGTAAACTCTATCTTGGTATATTCTAAAACATTTGCTTGGATTTACATAAAGATCCCAGGGAATTCCTACTAATTTCTTTAGCTAGTCCTAGAAGGTCAGGGCAGTACCAGCTGACACACCTTTCAGGCTAGATTTTTGTTCTTTATTCCCCTCTTAACTGTGCCCCACCCCACAAAAAATAACCAGAGAATGGATAATGCACAAGGTAAAAAATAACTACTGGTTTGTTCTGCTGTTTGCCTTAGGGAAGTCCTAAATTCTTAATTGGATCCATAGTGTTTCCTTTCTAGCTTGATATGTAAATAAAGTTGGGATGGGGGCAGGGGAGATATGTGTATTAAGTTTGGGGTAGGGAGGGGTAGTTTGCTCCAGTGGGAGCAAAATGAAGAGCTAAAGGAAAACTATAGTCAATCTAATTAGCCCAAGAAGGTGTGGCAGTGAATTGGATCTGCTATGCATTTCATTACAATGCTTTGTTGGAAGAGAATGGGGGAAATGGGTAGTTTCCTTGGAAATACCCAGCTTCCCAGATTTAGGTCACCACTTTTCTTGAGCTCATTCGCTAGGAATTAGGTGGCTTTGAAACACTGGGTTTTCTTGAGTGTAAGTCAAGATTTGAATCCCATCCACCTTTGTGAAAAGAATCTAAACAGTATTTTTTTTAAGTCCTAGGACTCACAGATTGATCTTGCCTAGATTGGATTTTTTTTTAAGGTGAAATTATTTATAGTGCTTGGGAATAAATCCTTTTCTTTATTTTAGTTCAGATCAAACTGATTTGTTGAGTTGACTGCATTTGTCACCTACAGAAGACTGAAGGTTGACTTTTGTGATCTTGGTCACTTCGAGGAGAATTTCCAATGGTTAAGAATAAAAGGTACTTCAAATGGTGGAAATCAAAGGGTGGAGCCTTCTCTTCTTCTTGCCCATTTGTGTAGCTTTTTCCCAGACTGTGACCAGACCTGAAACAGAATAAGTCCATTTTTATTCTCTTTGATGGAGAAGGTTAAGTCCTGCCTATGACACATAGTGGCTTTGAGAACTTGGACAAACCTCTTCATCTCTCAAAGCTATAGGTAAGTAGGCCTAAATTTCACCAAAGGTATCTAACATGTAATTGTAGAGGGAGTTTTCTCTTGGAAAGTTCTAACACCAATTAAATTACAGGGTCATTTTCTTTCCCTATCAGTCCTACCGGCTCTTTCTCCCCATGTATTAAAAACAAATGTTTTTGCTTCTAACGTCAGCCACTGTTGTAAGATCCTTTCACATTTTATTCAATTTCAGACTATAATTACATTTCAAGTATCTTTATCATTGAACACAAAGTCTATCACCCAAGGTGTAATTTATGAGTGTCTGCCTGTGTATACATAGACTTTTTTTTTAATTGTAAAACGTACCCCTGGAAGTGACAGCAGTCTCCTAAATTCAGAATGAATGGAAAACTCATTAGCTGCCTATTGAAAATCTTCAAAAAAACAGGCATTTCCTCCAGCTGTACAAGCTTGGTGTCTTCATTCCTTTCTCCCTAGGTCAGAACCAAATGGGTTGTACTGAATGCAAAGGGGGGAAGGGAGGGAAGAAGAGAGACATCCTCATATTCTCTCTTAGAAGAAAAATACTTATTGAGGAAGAGAGAATAGGATTAGAAGCCAGGAAAAGGAAGGGGAAATGTATGGGGGCAGTCTAAAAAGAACAGACCCTTACAATGACAAAAGGGACACAGCCTGACAGCTAACTGTACTGAAGGTATCGACTGGTAGAGAAAGATTGATGCTTTGGTAAACAGCCAGTGTGATAGCCAAGAACTGCATGAGATTTTCTATTTCCTTTGTACCAACTACTCATCATCACTTAGTGGACAGAAAGCTGACCTCCAGACAGGAACACTTGGGTTGTGACACAGACTGATTCATTGACCTTTGACAAGTCAATTAATGTCTCAGTCCCCTGGTTTCTCTATAAGACTATAGGTTTCAGGGGGAAAGTGCCAATAAAAGGTCCCCCTATACCTACTGAAATCACAGGTGTGGTTCAAAAAAGAAAACCAAACAAACAAAAACAGAACGCTTCTTAGCACTAGTTAATCATATCCATGTAAAAACACCATTAATCATTTCCTATCATACTTTCCTTCCCTGCCTGTGTGTATTGGTTCATTCATTATGCTATATGGCAAAAGGTGTCCAATTAAGGTAGACTACTCCCCTCCTGTCCTTTCTAAATTACAGTTGGCTCAAGTAGGTAACTCCAAGTATTTGAGTTATGCCAACTAACTTGAACAGAATTGGAGGGGAGGAGATAGGAATGGAAGCAACCTGTGAGCCAGTGAAGGAATAAAAATATTATTTCATGCAGAGAAACTTTTTCCTCCACACCCTGTGAGGTAGGTAGTGCAAATCTTATTTCCATTTTACACAGGAAATTAAAACTCAGAAAAGTTGAGGGATTTTTTTTAAACAAGGGAGAGTTCTAAAGGGGTCAGCAAATCAATAGGTATTTATCAAGGACTTACTTCCTGACAGTTACTGTGCTGATCAATGAAGATACGAAGGAAAGCAAAAGTCTTTGCCCTCAAGAAATTTAAATTCCAATGGAGAGACAAGATACAAGTGCCTATGTGCATTCAACATATATTTTTATATACATATATGTGTGTATATCATATAGCATATATTGATATGGATATATACATATGAGTATGGTACGTATGAATACATAGGTATATATACACATATGGGTACATATGTATATATGCAGGGCAAATTGAAGGCAGTCCCTGAGGGAAAGCTCTAGATGTGGTATAGACCTGGAACAGCCTCTTGCAGAAGACAGGATTTACACTGAATCCTAAAGAGATCCAGTGGTTCCAGGAGTCTAGAGGAATTTATATTTGATTCTAAAGGTAATGGGAGGCTTTTGAAGTTTAGTGAGTAGGAAATAGATTAGTGCTTTAAGAAGTCACTTGAGCAGAGTACAGCACCAAGTCTGGAGTAGTAAGACTTAAGATCAAATCCAGCTTCAAACGCTTACTAACCGCGTGACCCTGGGGCAAGTCACTTAACTCTGCTTGCCTCAGTTTCAACACTTACAAAATAAGCTGGAGAAGGAAATGGCAAACCACTCTGATACCGTTAGGATCACAAAGAGTCAGACATGAGTGAAATGACTAAACAATAACAAACATGGATTGGAGTGAAGAGAGACTTGAGGTCAAGAGATGGACCAGAAGGTCATTGCGATAGTCTAGGTTTGAAGTAATGAGAGCCTGCACCAAAATGGTAGCAATGTCAGAGAAGGGCAGGGAATGTATACAAGCAGAATTGGCAGCAAACTGGGTATGTGGGGTAAACAGGAGTGAGGAGTCAAGGGTGACACCTAGATTGGGAGGCTGACTGGTAGGATGGTGATGATTCTCAACAGTAAAGGAGAAGGTAGGAAGAAGAAAGAGTAGATAATGAATGTAAGGAAAGTAGAGAACGAGTTCACTTTTGGACATGTTTAGTTCAAGGTGTCTATGGAACTTTTAATTCATGTTGCTGATGAGGGACTGGAGCTCGGGAGAGTTGTTAAGGCTGGATAAGTAGATCTGGGAATCATCTACGTTGAATCCATGGGAACTGATAAGATCACCAAGTGAAAGAGTATAGAGGGAGATGAGAAAAGGGCTAAGAATAGACCCTTACAGGACACCCAGAGTTAGTAGTTAGTGAGTAAGGTAATTGAAGTTGAAAAATCTGACAGGCAGGTCACAGCTGAACCAGGAGAAAGAGAGAGAGAGGAATCATGGAAACCCAGAGGAGAGAGAGTATCCAAGAGAAGAGAATGACCAACAATGTCCAAGTTTGTAGAGAGATCAAGAAAGCTGAGGACTGAGAAAAAGTCACGTCTATTTGACGATTAAGACAGAGATGGTGACTTTGGAGACAGCAGTTTCAGCTGTTTCCTCATGAGACTGAAAGCCAGATTGCAGAGGGTGTGGAGGAGAATGAAAGTAGGTGGAAGCGCCAGTTGAGGACAGCTTTCTCAAGGCCATCTTTTGACTCACTTTAACAGACCTGTGCACTGAATGGGTGTTGCCTCACTCAAAGTGAGAGCCTGAACAAGCCTTAGCCTGAAAGGGCCAGGGTCTCCCATTGCATCCTGGGTCATCTCCAGTCATCCTGATGGATATCTTACCACTGGACTCAGATGATTCCGGAGGAGAAAGTGAGGCTGGTGACCTTGCACAGCTCTCCCTCCCTCAAATCAAAGTCAACTGCAAGTCATGTCCTCATTTCCCTGATGTCATGGTCCTTTTTGAAAATGAGGGACAAATGCAGCAACAGTCATGAGTCAGTGAAGAGATATAGGATGATAGTTATCTGGAATGGTAGGATTACGTGAAGGGTTTTGTTTTCTTTTAGAGATGCGGAAGAACTGCAAATGTTTGTAGACAGCAGAAGAACAGCCCAAAAGATGGGGAAAGACTGATGGTTAATCAGAGAATAGGGATGATTGGGGGGTCAGTTAGCTGGAGAATAATATCAAGAATTTATTTAGAGGCATTTGCCTTATAAGAAGGAGTGCCAACTCTTCATGTGAGACTGAAATGAAAGAGGAGATAGTGGGGAAAAACCTGTAAGTGATGTGAGATGAGGAAGAGAGAAGATGAGGGAGCTCTTGGCCAAAGGCCTTTTTTTTTGTTCCCATTAAATATGAGACAAAAGTTCTCAGCAAAGGGGGTGCAGGGAAGGAATAAAGAGGTCTCAAATATCTGCTATGATGAATTGGGGCATGAATCAATTAGGGAGATTTAAAGGGACTGCCTTGATGCAATAAGGATGCAATTCAAAATATGTAAAATAAGTTTGTGGTAACCCATACAGTCTTGTTTAGTGATATTCTCCAGCAAATGAATCAGAGAGAAGGCAGCTAATGGTAGAAGAGACAGAAGTTTGGGACTTGCCAAAGCATGGTTCGAAATAAGATACAGGGCTAATCAAATGTGGAGGCTATTTGAGAGTTGAACTGGTTCACCAAGGGGCCAGAATAAAGGAAGAGGAGAAAGTAGCCAGTGCAAGGGTGATGGTCTGGGAAAAAAACTCAAGGACTGCAGATTATGGTGAGATAAAAATCAGGTTTAGGGCCCCTAATGCAGAAGGAAAAATACAACGATTAAAAAAGAAATTGGTCAGATAAGGGCATTTCAGAATTCATAAACATGTGACTAATGGCAAGATCAAGGATATGACCATCTCTGTGTGTGTTTGAGGTCATGGGAAATGAATGAATTGTAGAATTAAGGGAGTATCAATATGTATGTTAAAGTCCCTTACTAGAAAGTTAGGAGTTGGAATGTAAAGAAAATCCACGAGCCAGACACTGAGTGAAGGAATGAGCGTGTCCTGGGGTTAACAGAATCTAGTCCTTGGCAAGCTCTTTAAGAATAAGCATTAATAAAACATGTGTATATAATTACATTAGTTACTTAGGTATTTTAAATGGGGTTCCTTAATCTGAAGTCTTTGAACTTTTAAAAAATATTTTTACAACTATTTCAACATAATTATTTTATTTTATGCATTTAAAAACAGTATTCTGAGGAGTCCAGAGGCTTCATCAGATAGCCAACAGGATCCATATCATACCCAAAAAGGCTAAGAAGCTTTGTCGAAAACAATGGTATGTGATTGGCTCATAACCCTACAGTGAGTTTGTGCTGTGACTGGGACCCCAGGGCTTGGGAAGCTGATCGATATTTTTCATAGATGCAATCAAGGCTAAGAATGTATCTGTAGTAGGTGGGGATGAAGAGGAGAAATAATTAATTAAGATTTTTTTTGCCCTTTTTTGATCTGAGTCTGTGCTTCCATTGTTGTGTAGAACTCTCAGGGAGTAAACTTCCAACAACACAGGTTCACAATCATTCTGCAATTTAGGTTCATAGACTTGCTTATGTGGTTTTCAGCGGTTTCCACACTTTTGTGATCATGCATCGAGAAAAAATTTCTGAGCATCTAATCTTTCTCCAACACACAGACATACACATACATGAATATATGATTTGTTTATAAAATTTAGATATTCATTCAGATACATTTGTTTAAATAAAATATAAAATTTATTTAGATAAAATACAGAAATATATTTCTGTATAATATGAATACATAAATATTATAAATGTTAAGTTTATTTACTGGTAGTAATTAGCTTAGCATAACAGATTATATACTCAGTTGGCTCACCCATTTCTATGGGAGGTTTTGTACCTTTTTTGCTACTTCTTCTTAGCTGAACTGGGATTAAGGGTAGATAAGATAAGGTGTTACCTAGAGTGCAGCATGTAGAGGTACACTTTATAATAGCAAATGTACATCCACTAGTAGGGAGAAATGTTTACATGGAAAAAATTCATTAGAAAATTAAAAAAGAAAGAAAAACTGAAGGGAACATTTGATACTTTACCAGACTGTCCTCTCCCATAAAATAATAAAACCATCACAGTGTAAGTTATTCATCCCTCTCCTGAAAACCTGAAGAACAGATAGAAGTTCTAAGTTTCATGGGAGGACTAGACAATGAAAGACCAATCCATGGAACATTTAACCTTCCTGTAAGTTATGTATAGTACATACACTATTCTTTGTCTGACTCCATGGAGACTTGGTGGACCTACTTCCTTTCATGAATGATGGAGGGGCTAAAGGCTTTGGACTGATAGAGAATCTTCTGGTTGGCAGAAAATTCAAGGATGACTCAGAGATGCTGTGTCAGAGGTGAATCTTCTTTAATAAAAGACTGAAGCCCCTTCTCTGACCTTTTGAAGTTTCTTTCTTGGAGGCTGGAAAGGTAAGAACTGCTGTGAGCTTCCAGGTGAGGGTATCAACCATTCTGCCTCTCTGGTGGTCACCATGTGGACACAAACACATGGGGCCTCCATTAAGTCTTTCCTGATCTTAGATGAACAGGAATTGAAAGAGTAGAGCACCCAGGCAACTGATAAAACCAGAAAATCCATAAAACCATTAGGAAATACCACCCATAGCAGAATCACCTGGCCCAACAGCTGGGTACTGTCAGAAGCCAGCAAAGCAGCAAAGTCATCTGAGTGACCGGTCACAGCAGTAGACTGACCTCTTAGCTGAAATACCACAGCAGGCAAGGAGCCAGCTTCGCTGAGCAATGGAGTGCTTTGTCCATCACTAATGCCTGGCCCCCAAGTGAACTTGGTGAGAACTCTTCCAATGAAGAAAAGGACTTCTAGGACTACAAGTAATGAGGTACCCCCAGATCACATATGTTCCCTACATGTATGCCTCCACTACCTTTGTGTTTGAGCCAACACTTCCCATTTACTGTGTGTGTATGTGTGTGTGTGTATGTGTGTGAAAAGAGTGTTGTCCCTCTTCCTTCTAGGTTTAGGAGGGTTGCTTTATAACTACAGTTATTGTTGTAAGTTCTCAGTAAATACCTTCTTGTAAAATAGATTTGATGTCACCTGGTTAGTTGATACTGGGAGGGGCGGGGAAATACACAGAATGGAGGCTTGCGAGTGCCAGCAATAGAAATGTCAACTCCCTAGAACTTTGAGGGAAGCAATAGTCATTGCCCCGTGAACACCTAAACTGCAAGTTGGGATAGTGAGCCCAGAGTGTGTGTTACATGAGCAATTATTTGAGGAGAGAACGAAAGGAAGAAAGGAAGAAGGAAAGAAGGAACGAAGGAAGGAAGGAAGGAAGGAAGGAAGGAAGGAAGGAAGGAAGGAAGGAAGGAAGGAAGGAAGGAAGGAAGGAAAGAAAGGAAGGAAGGAAGGAAAGGAAAGGAAAGGAAAGGAAAGGAAAGGAAAGGAAAGGAAAGGAAGGAAGAAAAAGAAGAAAGGAAAGAAAGAAAGAAAGAAAGAAAGAAAGAAAGAAAGAAAGAAAGAAAGAAAGAAAGAAAGAAAGAAAGAAAGAAAGAAAGAAAGAAAGAAAGAAAGAAAGGAGGGAGGGAGGGAGGAGGGCTTTATATTAATACATTTGAAGAAGCATCAATGAATAAAAACCAATTAAAAATGAACTGAAACAATGTGGTTCAGTCAGGAATGCTAGATGATAGGGCTAACAACTATTTCCGAGGTGATGAGATTCTTCTTTCCTCCCAAGACCCTATCTCTATTTATAAATAGACATAAACAGCAGATTCAAGGACTTCTGCATAACAGTTTCCCTGGACCTCACTTTCCTCCTTTCAAAAATGAGAGTGTTGCATTAAATGACTTCTAAGGACCCTTTCATTTCTAAATCTATTATCCATCATCCTCTTGCCTCCTTCATGAAATCTTCACTGGAAGAAATCTTCCCTTCTCTACTTCAATTTAACTTACTCAGTTCAACAAACAGTTGTTAAATACAAAAGTGAGACAGACTTTCAAGGAGTTATCACAAAACACTATCTATGTGGTTTTTTTAGGCATTTAAAACTATTCTTCTGAGAAAAGGTCTATAGACTTCATCAGATTGCCAGAGGAGTACATGATGCACAAAAATGTGTTGGGAATCCCTGACTTAAAGATCCAACACTCTCATGCTACAGAGGAAAAAAATCCAAGACCCAGAGAGGGAATGTGCCCATAGTTACACAGTGGGGTCTTCCCACTTTCTCCACAAAGCTGGGACTAAATTCAAATTCTCTGAATTTGGAGTCAAATGATCCAGGTTGAATACACCTCTGTCACTTATGACCTATGTGTCCTTGAAGTCACTTTTCTCTCTCTGGGCCTCACTCCTCACTTTTAAAACAAAGCAGATAGGCTAGATGGCACTCAATATGCTTTTAGGATTAAATCTATGATCCTGTGATCTTATTGTAGGGACAGCTAGGTAGCTCAGTGGATAAAGCGCTGGGCTTGGAATCAGGAAGACGTGAGTTCAAATCTAGCTGTGAAATCCTGGGAAAGTCACTGAACCCTGTTTTCCTCAGTGTCCTCATCTGTAAAATGAGCCGGAGAAGGAAAAAGCAAACCACTCCAGTATCTTTGCCAAGGAAACCTCAAAGGGAGTCATAAAGAATCAGGCATGACTGAGCAACAACGTTTTTATTCTAATGCAAGTTACTTTCTTGTGAACTGGAGGAAACGGTATTTTAAAATTTATTTTAATTGTAATTAATTTTTCAATTAATACTTTTTTCTCTTACTCGTATCTATACTCCCCATTGGAAAAAAATAAAACCTTTGTTTACACACACACACACACACACACACACACACACACAATCAAGCAAAATGGATTCCTGAATTGGCCATGTCTAAAAATATATGCCTCATTATATACATTGACTCCATCACTTCTTTCAGTCAGGAGATGGGCAGCATGAGCCTTTGAAAACATGGCTGGACATTGTGTTTTTCACACAACGTTTTTCAAAGTTTTTTGTTTTTTACAATGCTATCTATTGTATAAATTGTTCTCCTGATTTTGGTTACTTCTTTCTGTATCATTTCATAAGTCTTCCCATGTTTCTTTGAAACATCCCTTGCATCATTTCTTACAGCACAATAGTATTCAATTAAATCCATATACCATAATCTGTTCAAATATTCCCCTTAGTTTCTAGTTCTTCATTACCATAAAAAAGAACTACTGACAAATATTTTTGTATATATAGGTCCTTTTCCTCAGAAAATAGTCATTGTAAAACTAGTATCTGTTGAGTTAGAAAGTCCCTCCTTGGCTCCTAAGAAGTGAGAAAATGCTGCTGCCTCTTAATGTTCCCTGTTCTCCCTTGGTAAATCACCAAGGGGTTTTCTCACTTGCACCCTGTGATGACCTCTTGCTAGCAAGAAAAGGGAACTAACCCAGGACTCTCTGAATCACTAACATGAACTGCTCTGCAGGGAGCACATCCAGCTTGATCCATCAGAGAAAGCAGTTCAGTTTGATGTTAAAGTGATTTCTTTTTTCAGGTTTCTTCCTGCCTTTGTCTCAGGGCTGTCAAGCACTATGCCCTACTGGGTTTCATTTGTGAATGTTGGGGGTGTGAAAGCTGTAAAAATAAGACCTTTTTGTCTCCAAGCTTAAGACATGAAGAAAATATACCAAGTTTATAGTTAGGCATTTGAATGTGCGAGATTTGAGAAGCCAAAGAAAGGAAAGACGCAAAAGAAAATCAACTAACGGTGACTTGAACTATGATACAAGTTTGGTCAATTCTACGGGGAATTATTTTTTCTTTCTCGTTGACATTTGCTCATAGAAGACTTAGATCAGGGGCCATCTGCTCCAACAAGATGAGGGAAAAGAGGTCTAGGGAAGTAGATGTTCTACCTACCCATGGACTATAGCAAGAACTGGGATTGGAACCCAGCTTCTCTAACTCCAAATACAATACCATACACTGAACCCTTCAACTAACGACAGGAAAAAAAAACAAACTCTTGTTTGGAAGATTTCTGTGAAGAACAGTCATAGAAACATTTCCCATCTCCTTGAGCAAAAGTCTTTAAGGGGGTTCCCACTGGAAATCCACTGGGTCCACAAACTTGGATGGGAAAAAATTAAATCTTTATTTCCATTATACTGCAATTTTTTCGTGCAGTCAATGTTTTATTTCCTTTTGCTTCTCTTCCTTTCTTTGGTTTGTTTTGCTTAACTGTTTCTCTTTGCTACATGGCAGAGAGACACCATTGGAAATGATCAGTGATACACAAACAAAAACAAACCAACCCAGAAACCATCAATAAAATGAAATAACCACTAGCTAACCTTTGTCATAGAGGCAACTAAGTGTCAGGCACTGAGAAGACTCCTCTTCCTAAATTCAACCTGGTTTCAGACACTCACTAGATGTGTGACCCTGGGCAAGTCATTTCATCCTGTTTTCCTTAGTTTCCTCATCTGTAAAATGAGCTGAAGAAGTAAATAGCAAACCATTCCAGTATCTCTGCCAAGAAAACTCCAAATGGGGTCACCAAGAGTCAGACATGACTGAAACAACTCAGTAACAACAAACCCTTGTCATTTCTCATCACTGACTCTTATAATCCTATTTCCTTCAAAGACCTGCTCAAATGCTACCTCCTATATTAAGCTTTTTCAAACCCCAACTGATAGTGCCTCCCTCTATTACATTTTAATCATTTCGTAAAATATTTTTCCGGTATTTCTAAATGTATGTGTTGTCTTCCTCAAAAGAATGTAAATTCTTTCAAGGCTGGGACTTTTTCTTCATTTTCATCTGTGTATCCTCAGTGCATAACATATAATGGACACTTAATAAATGTTTTTTGATTGTTCATTGAATTTACAGGTAAGGAAGCTGATGTCAAGTCACCCAGCTCATTAGTGGCAGAGCTAAGATGTCATAGAGAAAACTTAAGCCTTCGATACAATTCAGCAATTCCATAAAACACTTACCACATGTATATATTTTTCCTATCATTGATTCAACTTCCCATTTTTAAAGGGAGATTATGGTTACCCAGAACACAGAAACATTATGCCTTTTCTATAAGGCACAGAGCAATCTTATACTTGGCAATCTTTGAAACACTTTCAGGAACACTTTTTAATGATCAAATGAAATAATATATGTAACATGTTGCAATTTTTAAAGCATTATATAAATATTAGTTATCATTATTTAAAAAAAAATGTTGGTAACTTTCTTTTTCCTTTTCTCCTCTTCTTGAAGAAATTATATGGTATAAGTGAAAGTCTTTTAGTATGACTGAGATTCTTCTAGACCAGAAAAAATTGTTTTTATTTATGCCTTCGAGGATTTTCTGGTTAAAATGCTTAAAATTAGTTAAATAGCTACTCTGGTTTAATCTACAGGCTATAATAAAGTGCATTTAATATTGATAATTTAATGAAAAGCAAGCATTCTTTACTTAATGGATGTAGTAAGCATTTTTGAAAGAATGAGCAGAATTATATAACCTGAAATACTATGTAAAAATATTATGTGTAATGCTGTTAAAATATTACATGCTTTAATATTCCATACTTTAATCAGGTGACAAATCAATAAAATTTTAAAAATAAAATGACAACTATTCATAAAAGAAGCAAAATATTGAAAGAAGGACTTGGGATGACCATTTTTAAAGAAAGGAAAGAGTTCTAGAAAGTCATAGTCTAGAGCTGTCATTCAAAATGACAGGGCTTTAAATGTCTAAAATAGTATCTAGGCCAATAATTAGCTATTTTAATAGCACTGTAGACTAATTTCTTAAAAATTCATAGATTATAATATCATACACATAGGAGCTAAGAAGCAACCTTTGGAACTATCTAGTCCAATCTCCTCATTTTATGAGTGAGGAAACTGAAGCCCCAGATGTGTTGTGACTTGACTAAAGTCACACAGGGAGTGTGATGGGGCAGAATTTGAACCCAGGTCTTTTAGCTACAAAGCCAGTGATCTTTCTACTGTTCTCTGTTCTTCAGTTTTCCCATCTATTAGAGAAGATAATACTTAAGATAGCCCTGGGTTTGTGGCACAGTCAAAAGAATGCTCAATTTGTGGTCAAATCCTGGTTCTGCCATTTGCTATGTGTGTAACTTCGGTCAATTATTATAACGTCTTTGAGGCCTCAGTTTCCCAATTTGAAAAAAAAGAGAATGACTTCTAAGGTCTCTTCCAAGTAGAAATTTGTAATCCCATGATTTCTTGCCTACTGCTCTGTATTTAGATCAGTTATCTCATTTCTGTAAAAGCATAGCATGCAGTCACAAATCTCCAGTTATAAAGTGGTCTCTGTGGATTCCCCCTCAATTGTATGTCATCCATTTGACATTTAGGAATTTATTTAGGTGAATCAGGGTATAAACAGAGAAGAACATTACAAGAAGCTCTGGCTTTCCCACAACAGACTGCGTGACCTTGGGCAAACCATTTAATTTCTGTAGGCCTCAATTTCCTCATTTGCAACATGACGGAGATTGGTCTCTATCATTTCTAAGCTCCCCTATGATGGGATTACCCAAATAAAAAGCAAATTCCCAAACTCCAAAACAAATAAACAACAAAATAATGAGATGACTGCCTGTAAGACATGTTAGTGATGAAACAGGGGGCCTAAATAGACTAGTTCATAACCTGCCTCATGCTTAGACTCTAATTTCTATTACACCAGGAAAATGTCTCTCTCAGGAAGAGTGCATGAGGATGAAAGGACAAAGAGAATCCTGTTTGTTGAGCGAATAACTGAAAACTTGTTATGATGATAGAATAATAACATCTGGCATTTATATAACACTTCAAGGTCTGCAAGGGCAGTCAGATGGCATAGTGGATAGAGTGCTGGGCCTGGAGTCAGGAAGACTCTTCTTTGTGAGTTCAAATCCAGCTTCAGACACTTCTTAGCTGTGTGACCCTAGGCAAGTCATTTAACTCTGTTTGCCTCAGTTTCCTTATCTGTAAAACGAGCTGAAGAAGAAATGGCAAACTATTCCAATACCTTTGCAAGAAAACCCCAAATGGCATCAAAAAGAGTCAGAAATGACTGATCAGCAACCACAATTAAGGTGTGCAAAGCACTTTACATATATTACCTAATCTGATCTTCATTATCCCCATTTTACAGCTGAAGAAACAGAGGCTCAGGTCACATGATTTATGAAGGATCACGTATTTAATAAGTGTCTGAGTCAGAATTCGAACTCAGGACTTCAACTCCAGCACTCTATCTACTGTCCCAACTAGCTAGCTGACTCAATACAAGTACAGTTTTGAGCTTTTTATGGATATATTTGTGGGTATATGTATGCATGCATAATATTAATGCATATTAAAAGCTATTTATATATCATATATTACATAAATATATATGTTTATATATATATATAGCTACCTTCATAAAGCTATGCTACAACTTAGAGGACAGCTAGGTGGTGCAGTGAATAGAGCACCAGTGCAGAAGTCAGGAGGACCTGAGTTAAATTTCATCTCAGACACTTGATACTCACTAGCTGTGTGACCTTGGGCAAGTCACTTAACCCCAAATGCCTCATCCAGGGTCATCTCCAGTCATCCTGATGAATATCTGGTCACTGGATTCATATGGCTCTGAAGGAGAAGTGAGGCTGGTGACCTGCACAGCCCTCCCTCACTCAAAACAAAGTCAAGTGCAAGACATGTCATCATTTCTCTGATGGCATGGTCTTCTTCGGCAATAAAGGATGAACACACACACGTTAAAAGCTATATTATGTATCATATATTAATTAAATATGTAATATGTCATATATATTAAAGTTATATTTTATATACCACAACCTCAAGAGTAGCTAGGCAGGTGACCTGCACAGCCCTCCCTCTCTCAAAAAAAAACCCAAAAAACCGAAGTCAAGTGCAAGTCATGTCATCATTTGTCTGATGGCATGGTCTTCTTCGGCAACAAAGGACGAACATACACACACATATACACACACACTACAACTTAGTATACTATATAGTGTCCCTTAGTGCAGTTTTAAGCTATTAAAACTGTTACAACTTAAAGCTACACTAAGTTTACTATACTAGTAAGCACATTAGGTTGGTTGTGTTGATGATCAACGTAAAGTTTTTAATTAAATATTTATTTTTTTTTAAAAAAAGAAGGAATGTCTCTCCCTAACTTTTTAGCAACTTTTCTCTGGTGCTTTTTAATTCGAGTTCAAAACAGAACAACAGGAAGGAAAATGAACACCGATTAACAGACAACAAGAAACTTAGTGTCTCATCTTGCCATTGATACTCAAATGCATCTGGATGATTTGGAAGTTTCTCCAGCCAATTAAAACAGAACTACTCATTTTGTTAGCAATTTCTGCTCTTAAAAGAAATAATTTACAAAGCTCTGTGCTCCTTTTTTCTTTTCATTATCGTTGGTGCGAAAACAAATATTTTCACCCAGGACTTTGTCTATTGGATTATACATCCACAGCATGTCATCTATTGGATTATAAATGTCTCATATTATGTCGACATAATATCTTCCATTTGAGGTGCCAGCCAATGTCAGTCTTAAATGTTTGTTGAGCTGTGTTTGCATTTCAGTTGGTAGCTTGAAAAGATAAGAAATTGGATTGGTTAAATTGAGAGGATTAAACCACCTTTAATGTATACTTTTACTTGGATGAACCATAACTATTTGGAAAATTCTCTTTTCTCCTCATACTAGCCTGAATCATGGATGAAGCATTGCAACATCAAAAAACTTAAAAAAAACCCAAAAAACTACTTTTATTCCTCTCTTGACCCTGAGAGAATGAAATTTCATCAATATCTCTGACACTATCCCATAGATTTAGATTGCTTTGAAAGCAGGCAAAAATTGTGATATTTTGAACACCGATCTTATATGCTTCCTTCATATCCTTCTAATTCCAACTAGCAATAAACATAGGTGTCTGGGAGCACAGTTCCCACATCGTGTAGAAGGCAAGCATGGTATCATTAGTGAGTTAACTAAAAATTAACTTCATTCTGCTATGAAGTCAGAAATGACAGGGGATAACTCTTAAAACCTATGAAACCATTCTTCATGAATAGTCATTTGCTCCTGGGACCACCTGAGAGTCAACGTGGCCACTTGGCCTATCAATAATAGCTGGCTCTGTTTTAATTCAGGAAGAGAAAAAATGTCCAGATAGCCCAAGGACAAGGCAGTATCCACTATTCACTGGATAGTTAGATCCCACTGTGTAATTTTTTCCCAGGGGACAGAAAATGAAAACTTTGCAGAATTTTCAAATTTTGATATTCTAAGAGACAAAAAGGAAAGTCAAAACATCAACCATAATTTAATTCTTCTTACTATTTTTTCCTTTTTCTTTTTCTTCCTTGCTTCCTTTCTTCTTCCTATCTTTCTTTTTTTTTAACTGATATTAGACTAAATTTTTATACTGCTCTCCACATAATTAAATAGATTGAGAATTTGCTCCATTATTAGCTACATTCTATGAGTAGATTGGTAATTGATCTATGAAGACAGAACCACAAAAAGGAAATATTAAAAAATAAATTTAAACAGCACTTAAGAAATTAACTCTGCATTCTAATTAGGATATTACTACTATTGAAGGGTAATAGTAGATTGGAAAGAGCATTCATTTTGGAGTTCAGAGGACATGGGCTCAGATCCCACAAGTATGACCTGCATAATCTTGGACATGGGCCTCACTTTTTAAATTAAGCTATTGAGCTCAGATCTGGCCTCAGACACCAACTGGGTAATCCTAGGCAAGTTACTTAATCCTGTTTGCCTCAGTCTCCTCATCTGTAAAATGAGCTGGAGAGGGAAATGCAAACCATTCCAGTATCTCTGCCAAGAAAACTCCAAATGGAGTAGCAAAGAGTTGGATACCACCAAGCAGCAATTGTTCTAGCTATAGACACCAAACTAAATCCTATCTCTAAATGAATTCAGGCTAGGACTGATCAGACAGAGGGAAGTCCTTTGATATTTTCTGTTTCCAATTTGTTTGGTTGTCACATGAATCTGTTTCCTGAGGAAATTCAGAGGTGAATGTGCTGTAAAGAACATTTTGTAAGAAACCTTAGGTTCCTGTATGTTGAATAGTAGAAGGCAAGAGGGTAAAGAAAGAAGAGGAAGGGGAGAGAAGATCACAGATTCAAAGGCAGAAGGGCCTTTAGAATTCATTTGATCTGACCTCCATATTTTACAGAAGAAGGAACTGAGGCCTGGGGAAGTTAAGACTTTTTCCCAAGATCACAGAGGGAGTTGGAAACGTAAGTTTTCATTTGAACTCAGGTCCCTGACCTCCAGAGACCAGTGATCATTCCTGTAAGAGAGACAAATGTTTTAAGCTCTTCTAAGATTTTTTTTCCAGCTAAGCGGTTTTTACAAACTATTTGAAACCTTCTCCAAATTTATTTGGTAATTTATTTGATTAGGAGAAAGGAGTATGTGGGGAAAGGAAAAAATGATACTATAGAATGACATTGGCACTGGAGATAGAGAAGCTTGCTGCCAGCCCTGCCTCTCAGGCTTACTATTTGTGTGATTGGGGACAAGTCACTTAAACTCCCTGGTTTCCCTCACTTTAAAAAAAAAAATGTGGGGGAGGGAAAGTGAATAAAATGGCCTCTGACGGTCTTCTAGATCAGAGGTCTTTGACAATTAGAAGAACACTTTCTCATGATAAATGTTTTTAAATGCATAAAATAATTGGATTAAAGGGAAACCAATTATTTTAAAATAAAGATGCAATTTTTTAAAAAAATTCACCTTCACAGACCCCTCCCCCCCATATCTATCCATGGACTCCAATCTTCGGACCTCCTGTTAAGAGTCCCTGTTCTATTTTCCTATGAAAGCTTGATTTAAGCCTAGAAATAAGGCATTCTTTTTAAGTGGGATAGGGGGAAGGCTGAGCCATAAAATGGTCATTAAAAGATTTGAGAAATCTGGGAGAACATTCGGTAGGCAGAATAGGCTAAGATTACTGTCTGTCTTCAGGAAGAGAAAGGGAGAACCATTTTCTGCTATATTACAGGTAGGCCTTTAAGTAAACTAAAATGATTCCAGAAACTATGGTTCCCATCGGCAAAGCTTAGCTTCATGAGCGTAAGTCTTTATCCCTGAGTATCTACATAGGGTCCTAAGTTTATTAATAGCTCAGACTGTGACATATTTTATAGGTGTTCACATTTGTGATTCTGAGTTTATTCCTAAGTCACTGTTTTTTACAACCCCAATGCCTGGTATAGTGCCTGACTTGTAGAAGGCACTTAATAAGCAGTTATTAACTGATTGATAACATGGTTCTTTAAAGTCCTTTCTAGTTCAAAAACCCAAGACGTTAATTATCTGAAGTTTTTCAAAGGCACAGTATTTCTGTGAATTCTACCTACCTGCTTATATAAATACCTGGAGTCAGGAAGACCTGAGTTCAAATCTGGCTTCAGACACTTGCTAGCTGTGTGACCATGGGCAAGTCACTTTACCCTGTTTGTCTCAGTTTCCTCATCTGTAAAATGAGTTGGAGAAGGAAATGGCAAACCACTCCAGTATCTTTGCAAAGAAAATCCCAAATGGAACCATGAAGAGACAGATACAACTGAACAACAGAAAAAATGAATGATGCATTGCCTGGAGTAAGCCTCAATATTACCAATCTAATACCTTGAATATATAGTGAAGCATTGTGTAGACTTCTCCCCTTAATTAGGAAACTCCTACGACTTCCAAGATACCTCTGTGACTATTTCATGAATGCAATAATTGTATTACCTTGATCTTCATCATACATTTACTAATGAGTACAACTCAGACCAGTCCCTTGGTAGTTTAAGTTCAATACTGAAGAAATATAAGACACTTATTGAGTCACGTTAGTGAACAAAAGGAGAATTCCTTAACCAGGGAAAGGGGAGAATTGAGGACAACATAAAATTGATTCCTCTGAGAGAAAATTTCATCATTTTCCACCCAACTGTCCAAGTATTAGGACTTTTCCAGAACTCCTTGTGGCTCCTTTGTACTCAGGTAAGAAAATAATCTCAATAGCCTGCGCCTTTATTCCTCTGAGTCAATTAAGTCTCAAGGATTATTTCAGTATCTTTTTAAAGAAAAATTAGTCTAATTTTCATGGGGCATTGGAGTTTGCATAGGGGACCTAAGTCCTTCTGTCCTTTTTTGAATCCATATTTATTTGTGAAGAACTACTGCTATCTGTTCATTTTCTAGGAAATTGACATAAAGTAGAAAATATAAACTTTATTTCTGTGCTCAGGAAAATTAATCAATTTCTAGTTTTGTAGTTACATATCATTAGAGAAGATGTGATATAGTAGAAAGAGTGCTACAGTAATGCCATGAGTGGACATATCCTATAAGCACATCAGAGAAAAGGGGAAAGATTCCACATATACAAAAACATTTGTAGCAGCATTTTTTGGAGTAGCAAAGAAGGAAGGTGGATGCCCATCAGTTGAGAAACAGATGAACAAATTGGGGTATATGAATGCTATTTGTTATTATTGCATCATAAGAAATGAAAAATATAAAGAGTTTAGAGAAACTTGAGAATATTTATATGAACTGATACCAAGTCAAATAAGAAGAACCAGGATAATAATTTATGGGATGACTACAATAAGGGATAGGGGATAGGAAGCCCTGAGATGAGGACATTCCTTCTAACCAGGGATAAAAATGCTAAGGAAACTAAGCTTTGCTGATGAGAATCATAGTTCCTGGGATCATTTTAGTTTGCTTAAAGGTCAACTTGCAATGTAACAGAAGATGGTTCTCCTTTTCTTTTGGTCTTGGAGAGCTGCCTAGAGCAGTACTCACTTGCTTAGGGTCAGAGTAGTCACTTGCCAGTATGAGTCAGAGGTGAAACTTGAATCTCCATCTTCTTGGTATCCATGCCAGCTCTCTGTCCAATATGGCATGCTGCATCTCAGACAATAACTAAAACTATATGAAGGAAAACAACAATGAAAGACTTCAACACTCAGATCCATGCAATGTTTAGTTATGACTTTAGAGGTCTGATGGTGAAGAATCATACTTATCCCTGAACAGAAATGGTAGACTACTGGGGGAGAATGTGGCATACATATCTAGGCATGCCAAAAGTATAAATTTATTTTGCTTAATTTGTTACAAGAATGGGTTCTGTTGCAATTGAAGTTATTGGGAAGTGACAGTGATGTTAAATAAAAAGTATCAATAAAACTTTTTTAAAAAAAGAGAGTCCAGTTTGACCCAGGTTTTAGTCCTACTGCTTCTTCCACTGACGAAGTTTGGGCAAATCCTTTGACCTTTCTAGGTCACAGTTTCTTTATAAAATGAAGAGATCAGACTTGTCATCTGGACCTAACCACCCTCTCATCTGTGGATGACTGAACCAAACAGATCAGGCTAGAGACAGGAGAATCAGGAATCAAACAGAGGTGTAATTTCAAAGTGAAGGAAATGACTTGCAAACAAGGAGAGGAATCTAACACATGCGCCCAGCTCCAAGTCGGGGGATCCAAGGCAACATGGGGAGGTCCCAATACTCACACCAATGTCTGTGCAGTGAGCTGTAGCCCTGACAATGAGAAAGAACAGCAACGATGAGACATGTTTGATTCATAGCAGAGCTTCCTGACCAGAACACGAGTACTTGTCCAGTGCCCAGAAAACACCTGGTGCTGGTCAAAGCAGTACAATAATTATGCGACCTTGCAAGAGGGTGAGATCATCCAGAGGGTGAGATCATCCAGAAGGTGAGTGCAAAGGATTGTTGGTACGCCAAGCTCAGGGTACAGATTGCTTGCTGTGCCTCAGCTCTGGAAAACAGGATACAGTCTCTTAAGATCTTGACAGACTAAATGATCTCTGAATCCCAAATTTTGAAACCTTTGACAGTGAAGGAGGTGATGTTATGCAATTTAATTTCCTCTAAATACTGTCTGAAATGTCACTGCCAATACAAACTGAGAATAAAGTTTAAAAAGTAAACTTTTTTTCTTTTTTACATTTTTTTTACATTTTTCACCCTAAGTCCCACAGTGTAAAACTGGCTTATGGTTTCACAGTCAGCACTATCAGTCACCCTTAGCTCTTTGTTCCTCCTCACTTTATATAATCAGTTAATAACTAAATTTTGCCATTTCTCCATCTACAATATCTTTTGTGTTTTTTAAAATTTTATTCTGAACTTAAGAAATGAAACAAGTATTTCCATAACATAGAATAGAAAAAAAAGATGATTGCACATGAAAATGCAAATCTATTATGTACAACTTACTATTGTTTTAAATATATAATAAAATTATTATGTAATTTTCTGTTATCCCCCTTTTTTTCTCCTCTCCCTCATGGCTACCATTAGACATATATGTCTATGTGTATATATATGTATTATGTATGTGTGCATATATGTGTACATATACACACATTTATATAGAATATATAAAACCATTCTATACATCTATTTATCAGTTCTTTCTCTAAATACAGTCAGTGTCTTCTTTCATATGTCCTTTGTAGTTAATTTGGGTATTTATAATAGTGAAAATGACTTAGTCACTCAGAGTGGTTCTTGTATTCATCTCCTCTCTACTCACAGAGGCATTACCCTACTTCAGGCAGTCAACACTTCTTTCCTTGGTTTTTGAAATAACCTCCTAATTAGTTTCAAATCTTAACCTACTCCAAACTATCCATTCAGCTACTAGTGTTGGTCTGACCATGTTAGGTCTCCCCTCAGTAAACTCCAATGACTCTCTATTACCTGTATAACCAAAATCTCCTTTCTACCTATCTTGCCTTGCTATATGTTATTCCCCGTCATTTTCAACTACAATTTACCCAAACTAATCTTCTTACTGTTCCTCAAACCTGGCACACCATTTCCCATCCCTCATCAATTCCCTATCTTAGAATCCCTAGCTTTGTTTACCAAATTATCTCAAATATCACTTTCTATATGAGCACTTTCCTGATCTCCCTAGCTGTGAATGCATCTTCTTGGCATCTATTTGGTATCTACCTATGTGCATGCTGTCTCTAGACTGAAAGCTTCTTGAGGGCAGGAATTTCTACTTTTTCTTTATGTCACCAAGACCTAGCAGATCACCTGACACATGTAGCGGTTCTTCACTTGTTTCAGTCATGTCCAACTCTTTGTGACCCCTCCCCACAATATGGTGTTTTCTTAAGCTCCTGGAGTGGTTTACTTTTTCTTTCTCCAATATGGCACATAACAGGAGAAAAAAGTGAGGTTGGTGACCTTGCCCTACCCTCTCTCACTCAAATCAAAGTCAACTGCAATTCATATCATCATCTTGATGTCATGGTCCTCTTCCAGAACGAAGAACAAACACAACCCAACAACAATAGGTGCCTGATAAATGCTAGCTGATTCACTGACTGCAGACACAAAAATAAAATGAATTCTGAAATATATGGGCATGACCTGGAACTGTCAGTCTAAGTAATAGAAAGTGACAAGAATTCATATACCATGAATAAGATTAGCTCTCCAATGAGCACATCCTAGCTATAATCCATCTCTTGGAATTTATAGAGATAGCCTTATAATGAGATGAACAGACCTCCCTACATATCATCAGAAAGCATTCAATCAAAAATTTAAACAATGAAAATAACTTGTACTTTATTTTTTATATTGAGAAGCTAACATGATAGAGTGGATAAAAAGGCTGGATTTGAAGCCAGGAAGACCTGGCTTCAAATCCTGTCTTTGCCTCTGGTCACCACCCTCAAATCAGTCCCTTTCAATTTCTCTGAGCTTTAGTTTCCACACTGTAAACTATAAACATCCAGTTGGCCTGGTGGATAAAGTGCCAGGTCTGGAGTCAGGAAGACTCATCTTCTACAGTTCAAATCTGGCCTCAGAGACTTATTAGTTGTGTGACTTAATCCTGTTTACCTCAGATTCCTCATCTGTAAAATGAGGTAGAGAAGGAATGGCAAACCACTCTAGTGTCTTTACCAAGAAAACCCCAAATGGAATCACCAAGAGTTGGATGCACCTGAACAGACAATATCTTGTGTTTCTCCTTTCCAGAGTATATTACTCCAATGAAAATGTTTGAAGAGCAATTTACAAAACTTTCAGCAGTGTATAAATTCTCATTACTATTCATGTGTGATCTGCTTCTTATGGTTCTCTTAGAGGTCAATCAATATTATGTCAGTCAACAGATGTTCACTGAGAAGTCAATGTGCTATGTGCTATGGTTGAAACAGAGTAATGTAACACTGACGGCCATCCTCAAAGGGAGTAGGGGGAGGAGAGAAAAAGGTACATTAAATAACAATACAATTGGCATATTATAAGACAGTATATAATTCTTTGCCAAAAGGGTGGTACAGGCAATGGTGAATAAGAGCCTTAAATTTAGAAGAGGGAAAGATCCCTGTGAGCTTGGAAGTATCCCTGGAAGAAGAAGAAGAAGGAGGACCTAGTCAGGACCTTAAAGAATGACTATTATATGAAGAAAAGAGAGCATTTGAGGATGGGAAGCTGGTGAGGATTAGGAAATGGTATTAGCAAAGACTGGAAGGAAGGAAAATACAAAAAGAAGAGACCAACTGAGCTGGAGGAAGGAATTAATTTAGGAGAATAGTGGGAGGAAGGGACACCTTGCAGAGTTGATTAAATGTCAGGCAGAGGGGTTTGAATTTTATCCTGTAGCCAGGTGGGAGTCATAATGTTTCTTGGACTTCAAAACTTCTCTTTTTATGGGAGTGACTTGCGTTTTGGTAGGGAGGGGGAGCAAATTTGTTCATATTTGTTTAAAATTTTTTTTTCTGAAACTAGCAGTTAAACACATTATGACTATGTTAACAAAATATATTCAAGTATTAGGAGCATTTTTTAAGATAAAAAACTCATCATGTAGTAGGCCAAGAGTTCAGAAAGACAAGAGCCAGCTCTGGCCATTTAATAACTATGATAACCTCTCAACTTTATTTTTCTCATAGGTAAAATGGGTATGATACCTTCTCTGTCCACTTCACAAGGTTGTTTTGACAATCAAGTGAAAGAATACGTACAAAAATGCCTTAAAAACTTGTAAAGTGCCATAAGTATGTAAGCTATCATTGTTAATATTATATTCAAGCTCCCAAATTTTCTGCTTGAAAGAGGTTTCTTATTAGTGACATTATTTCATTTTGCATACTAGACACATTAAAAATGCTTGCAGGAATAGGTGAAAATAGTTTGAAGGAAGTGATAAGGATCACAAGGTAGAGTGGCTAAAGAGCTCGATTTGGAGTCAGGAAGCCCTAAGTTCAGATCTTGCCCTGCATACAGACTTACCAGCTACCTCAAGGGAAGTCAGCTTTCCTCAGCCTTAGCTTCCTCATCTGCAAAATGGGGATAGTAATAGCACCTATATCACCGAGCTGTGTAAAAGACATTCCAAATTTGTGTAAATGCTATCTACTACTCGGTTGTAAATATGAAAGATTATAAAGAAATAAAGAAATAATGACCTGAGGATACCAGGTGAGGAGGGGTATGTTAAAAGGGTACTTTTGCAGAAATAGAAGATGCTGCATAGTCGTAGAAAAATACATAGCTACCTAGCTACCTGTGGATTTTTTTCAACTCCTTGGCTGAAATTCCAGGCAAAACTTGGACCCAAAGCAGTATTTGTGATCTTTATGATGTTCGTCTACAGAAGCAGAGCCTGATGAATATCAGGCCACTGGACCCAAAGGGCTCAGGAGAAGGTGAGGTGGGTGACCTTACGCAGTCCTTCATCACTCAAATCAAAGTCAACTGCAAGTCTTGTCATCATCCTGATGTTATGGTCCTCTTCAAGAACAAAGGATAAACACAACCTATGGGAGCAATTCAGCTGATATGCTTATAATGCACATGATACATTTTGTATTGTTACTATAGGGTAATAAGCATGTCCTGTTGTTTTTTTAATTTATGGATGACTTTTCTCCCTAGTGTAAAAAAAATTCATATTGTCTATGTCAAAAGCTCCAATATATCTGTTTTCCCTTTATCTATTGCATGTATATCCACTTTAAGGAAGAGAAAGGTCATGGATCCAGAGTAGTAATTTGGGGGAACCAAACATACCTGTTCCCCATGATAGCACCCGATTTTGCTGTCCCCAAGCTGTTATGAAACATTGTTAAGAGCTCACAACAGGAAGTACAATCAGTAGCCAGTAAATAAGCCTTTCCTTCCTTTTCTCCAAGTCCCTGAACTTCCTTATCCTCCAGTTCCAAATCTTTTTACAGATGTTACTGATGTTTACTTAGCTGGTGTGTTTGGTTTTCTCTTGAGCTTTTCGGGGGTTCAAACAATGGGACCCCTACCATTTGCCCCACATTCTACTTAATCCTCACTTTACATGAAAAAAGATAGGCAAATAGGAAATAGAATTTGTCTTTATTTTCCCCTGGGAAACCTTGGAATCAGTGGACAGTGGCTCCCAAGACTATATCTGATGACAGGTTCTCTACCTCTTCACAAATGGAACCTCCTCATTTAATAATAAATAAATTGGGGCAGAAAGCTGTTTATCTCATTATATACTGCTTAAAACTAAAGGGACCTGTAAGGATTCTCTTGGGCTACATCTCATTTATCTCTGAGAAAAATAATAAAAACAAGTAAAACCCAGATAGATAGCTAAATTAGTTCTGGAAACTCACCTAGGTCATGTAAAATTTTACTTGGTCAAGTAGAAAAGAATGCTAATTTTTTTTGACTGTCCTGAGAGTCGGTTTGGGGCACAGAAAGCTAGAGTGAATGTAGCAACTTTTCAAATTTGTATAGCCAGGACTCTTATTCTGGTGTCTTGACTGGGCAGTTCACTGCCTATTTCTCTAGGAACTATTCAGTGCCTTCCTTTTCTGCAAAGAGACCCTTTTAATATACCAGGAATTTCCCAGGTCATGATTTATATTTCCTTTATAACCCTTCATATTTTTGATTTAGTAGATTATTATGTAGCGCATTTCCACTACAGACCAAAATTTGTCCTTCACTGCTTTTTGACCATAGTTGTGTCCTTGGAGTTAACTAGACTCTTATTGTCTTTGATCTTAACAGTACAAGTATTTCAGATATCACGGTTCTGACCAGGCTGTATCAGTCCCAGTGAAAAGGCTGAGTGATCACAAGAGGAGAGTACATTCTGGTAGAGATGATCACAACTGATTACTGGGGTTACTAACTCTATTTATATATGGTCAAGAGAGCATAGGTCTAGGGACCAGTATGAAGGAAAGGATTTCAAAGGTCATCTAGTCTAATGCATATCTGATTATTCTATCCTCACTTTTGGGAGGGAAAGGAAGGGAAGAGGGAAATAGAGATATCCTCTTAACAGGATCATAGAAATACAGATTAGAGAGCTGGAAAGGGACCTTACAGGTCAACCCCCTTATTTTGCGATGAGCAGGTTAAATGATTTCCCCAGTGCCACACAAATAGGAGGAAATATAGTATAATTTGGAATCAAAAGACCTGGGTTCAGAACTTGCTTCTGCTACTTGAGCAATTCATATAACCTTTTTGGACCTTGATTCCCTCATCTGTAAAATTACAGGGTGTGATTAGATGACTTTTGAGGTCCCTTCCAGCTTCACATCTATGGTCCCACATAGCAGAATTTAGATTTATACTAGGCTCCTCATATTCAAATTCACTACTCTTTCCTCTATACCAAGCTGACTGCACTTTTCCCAAAACATTATATTATATAGCTATGAATGAAGAGGGAAATTTGCAAATTACGAAAGCATTTTCAAATCCTATCCGAAATCTTGGAGGTCACTCTTGCACTTGTTCTGACATCAAGGGATATCCTGCATTCAGGAAGCACTGATTCAAATTGTTACACATTGTTTTACTGGGACACCATGAAATGCATTCTTCCCACAGAGGCTAAAGCACTATTTAAGGTCATTAGCATGGTGACCATCTGGGGTTAGCGGCCATAAGGGAAAGCCATTGAAGGAAACAGTGTAATGTCTTATATCATTCTATGTATCACCTGTTTAAGCTTGTAGGCAGGATGGGAATGTAAGAAAGAGAACACCAAAATAAATTAATGATTTTTTAACCTGTGTAGGGACCACAGGGAATTGGAAACTTGGCTTTTATTTTTTGAGTAGCTTTCTTAGGCTCAAAATCTAAAAACAAAGGCATTTAGTTAGGCGTTTTGTGACTGCTGTAAAACTCAATGCAGAAACAAAAACCAAAACCCTGCTAACTAGAGAGTTAGGCAGTACAGTATTTGACTTTCTTGCATTTCTAAATCCATATAGCACAGTGTGGAATCTGTACCATTGTACCTTTCCCAAACCCTAGTTTAAAAACAACTGTAGAGCTCTAAACTGACCAGGTTAGACTATCTGCTGCTTGAGACACAAATATTTCTCAGCTCCAAATTTCCAACATCTGTGTTGGGCTGTTTCAGCACACAAGCAACAATTTTCCCACTGAAGCAAGACTATGAGAAGGGCCCTTCTGTTTATTGTGGAAATCCACAAATTATGTCTTGTCCATTTGTCTATTTATATTCTAAATCTAATGGGGTGAGATCAGGGCTAGTTCTTTGAGAATAACATCTGAATAACATCTAGCCTATTGACTGTTCTAAACAAATTATTCAATGTTCTGTTGAAGACTTACTAATTAACATTATCAATAGGTAGAAAAACCAAAATACCCATTGGCTAAACTCCCCTCCGCCCCATCCCCAACTATTCTCTCTCTCTCTCTCTCTCTCTCTCTCTCTCTCTCTCTCTCTCTCTCTCTCTCTCTCTCTCTCTCTCTCTCTCTCTCTCTCTCTCTCTCTCTCTCACCTTCCTTTCCATCCCCCCTCTCCACCTCTCTCTTATATAGCCTCTATTAGCCAGCTCTGCAGGCAACACCTACCACAGTTCCTGGCACACAGGAAGCACTTACTCAATGCTTATAGATGGATTTTAACCTTCTCTCTTAATAGGCAAAGGGCACAGTGGATAGAGGATTAGACTGGGAGACCAGTTTTCAGATCTCTTCTTTCACAGGTATTATGTGACCATGGGCAAGGCAAAGGACCATTGTAGGGTCATGTATTTTTAGAAGATCACTTTAGAGATCACTGAGTTAAACCTCCCTCATTTTACAAATGAGGAAACTGAGGGAAAGAGATGTTTAAGTGATACATCCAAGTACTCACAAATACTAAGTGAGGCAGAATTTGAACTCAGGTCTTCCTGACTCCATGTCTAGTGGTCTTATCTATTACAACTTCAGAAGGAACCTCTTCCAACTCTTCATTTTCAAATTGCAGAAACTGAAACCCAGAGGAGTTAAGGGACTTGCCAGGTCACTTGAATGCTCTCAGCCTCGGTTTACTCATCTGTATATATCTGTAGTATCTACAGTACATTGGTTGAGATCAAATGAGATCATGTAAGTAAAGTGCTTCACAAAATTTGAGTTTGACATAAATATCAGTCATGATTATGGTAACTATGATATAAGCAGAAACTCAGAAAAAGGGTATGTTGCTGAGCTGTCCTGTGGGGGAAGGGTTGTTTTTTGTTTTTTCCTTCCCTGAATAAACTAATAATTTCTCTTCAAAAACAGCTGGTACTTCCAGGCTGTAATTACCCTGCTTCTCTCATGCACCACTGCACATGGATCAGCCCTGTCATCTCAGGCGTCTCTACTCACTGCCTTGATAGGACAGAACGGGGCACAGCCAGCCAGCCTAGCAGACAGCACCTGGATTCCAGAGACTTCCCAGTCAAAGGTCTGCAATTAGCCCTTCAGGGAACTACAAAGGAGGTGATCAGGCAACGAATCAAGAATCCTGAGTTCAAATCCTTACGGTGGGACTGACTCAGTGTTTTAAAGCAAAACACTTAATTTCTGATGGCAAAGGTGATTTCAGAAAGGAGAAATAGGTGCTGACCTTCCCAGGAATACACTCGGAGGCTGTTCCATCCCACAGCTCTTGTTAGGTTAGATGAGGCAGTCTCTATTTCCACTCAAATGCTCAGCTACAGAGAAGTTTTCTGATAAATGACCCACTGCCCAATCTTCCTCCTAAATGAAGGAAACAAATCAGTAGAGATTGAGCTACCAGCTAGGACTCCTTCAATTTGCTCTTTCTGGGGAAATTTGAAGGTAACCGAAGAGAACTTCTCAGTCATTGTGGCCAATTTCACCCACGACGGTCATAGGCTTTCCTCTATGTAAGACTGAAAGGTGTTAGCAACAGGACAGAAATCTAGAGTCAGCCACTTCCCCCTTTGTCTTAGTAAGCTTAGGCTCAACTGTGTAAAGCTCCCCATTCTATTATGAAACCCTATGCAGGCCGGAACCGGTTTGGCTAACCCTGAAGACTGAGAACTGCGGAAGCTTTTGTCTGCTTAGAGGCAGGGGGCATTCTGAAATGGTTCTCGTTGCTATTGTTTTCCTTAGGGAGGAAACGAAAACTGCAAGAACATGTTAGGATCCAAATCCATTTAAGCACAGTATTAACAGAGTATGATAAGAGTAAATTGATTTTCCCCCCCGAGGTGCCCTTTGGAGGTGCCCAGCACCTTACCCGGAGCAAGGCTAATAAAGGTCTTTTTCCTTGGCAAAAATGATAGTATAGAGCAGTAATGGTGTATATTGACATGGAAATTATAGCTGGCTGTGCTGCCTGATCAGCTTTAAATTAGATGGCAATTCAAGCTTCTTCCAGCTCCTTAGGAAACTCAAGTCAATTCCTTAGCACAGGGAATGGTGGCTCCTTTAAGAGGAAACCCCCTGATGAGGCAGTTTCTGCTTTATGGCCAAAGGTTAAGTGTTGGGTTTTTTGTTTTTTCTGTTTTTGTCTTAAGGCACTAAATGAGTTGGCCCAACCCCCAGGATTTGAACTCAGCTGTCTTGACTTGCAACCTGATAGGAACAGTTGCATTTTCCAAAGTGTCTCCCCCTCTGCAATAATCCCCATTTCCCTCCTAGTGTTCAAAATTTAAAAGTTCTGCTCCTCCAGGCCCCGTGGGGTGGCTGCATCCCCTTCCCTCATCCCCACATTGGATATGTGGCATCAAACTTCTCACAAGTACAAGAACCTTGTAATCTGGTCCTGACAACAGGGTGAGTCAAACTGTAGCCTGAAGCATATGTTTTTTTGCCCAGATAATTACAAGTTTGATGTTATAATAAGAGTTTGGTAGGGGCATTTTATAACTTCTTTGTAAAATGGGACTTCTAGAGGGTGGAGGTTGAAATAGGACAGAGGATAAGTGGAGGGGAAAACCTTCACAATTCACTTTGTAGAATTTGGTTCCCTACCTTTTTTTTTTTCTAAGACCAGTGAATTTTGATGGCTGAAACCTACCTAGTTATCTTGGGGTGTACTGGCTAGATTTTTTTCTTAACTCAATTCACTAGGGCTGTGATTGATTGTACAACAACAGGTCCCTGTTCAAACAGTACCAAGTGGCTATTTTGGGGGCCATCCTGGCTCAGAGTGAATATAAAAAGTAACTTTCTCTCTTGGCCAGCAATCCTGAGGGTCTTCTCCTCCCAGTTTGATTTTTTTTTTATTATTATTAAAAGGGCCATCCCTTAACTCCCTTCTTAAACAGGCTTGTTGCCTCTCTCAAAGTCAGAAGTTAAAGAGACTTTAGTTTAAAAAAGCCAAGGACTCCCACTGCCTCCTGGTCCATCTCCAGTCCTGATCTATATCTGGCCACTGAATCCACATGGCTCTAGAGGAGAAAGTGAGGCTGATGACTTTGCAAGACCCTCCCTCAAATTCAATTCCAGTCAAATCCAATTCATTTGTAATTCATGCCATCATCTTCCTAACATCACAGTCCTTTTTGAGAATGAAGGATAAACCATAGCAACAATCAATGATCATTTATTAAATACTTAATATTGCCCAGCACTATGTTAACTCCTGGACACACAAAAAAAGGCAGAAACAGGTGCCTGCCCTCAAGGAGTGTATATTCTGCTGCAAGGAGTCAACATGTAAAACACTAGTTTCCTACAATATATATTAAATGTGAATGGATGATAATGTCAGAAGGAAGACACCAGTAAGGGCTAGATGGGGTTTGAGCTGAGTCTTTAAAGGAAGATAGGTAGGAAAGCCAGAAGTTGGAGATGATGAGGAAGAACATTCTGGGAATGGGGGACAACAGTAAAATTGCTGAGTCAGAGGATGGTAGGTCATGTTTGAGTAACAAGGAATCCATCTCTCTTTGGATCGTAGCATATATCTGGTGGGGGTAAAGTATGAGAAGACTGGAAAGGTAGGAAATAGTTTGGTAATGAAGGTTTTAAAAGACAAAAAGAATTTTGTATTTGATCTTGGGGATAGTAGGGAGTCATTGCAGTTTATTGATTAAGGGACTGCCATGGTAAGCAAGACCTATGCTTTAGGAAAATTGGCAGGGAGACCAAACCAGCAGGACAGTAGACATAAAGGGACGTTGTTGTGTTTGTCCTTCTTTTTCAAAGAGGACTATGACATCAAGATGATGACATGACTTGCCACTGACTTTGATTCAAGTGAGGGAGGGCTGCGCAAAGTCACCAGCCTCACTTTCTCCTCCAGAGCCATCTGGGTCCAGTGGCCAGATATCCATCGGGATGACTGCAGGTGACATATAGGAAAGATGAAAAATAGAAACAAGACTTGGTAACAGATTGGATCTGTGGATCAAGTAGCAGAAGTTTCAGAGGATACCAATATTGTAAGTTTTTGGTAACTGGGAAGATGGTGGTGTCTTGCTATGGTAATAAGGAAATTTATATGCCCAAAGGGCATGATCCAGCAATAGCTCTACTGTATCCCAAAGAGTTAATTTTTAAAAAAGGAAAAGAACTCACACATACAAAATATTTATAGCAGTTCTTTTTGTAGTGGCAAAAAATTAGAAAGTGAGGGGATACCCATCAACTGGAGAATGGCTGAAGAAGCTGTGGTATATGAACGTAATAGAATACTATTGTGCCACAAGAAATGATAGATAGGCAGATTTTAGAAAAACCTGAAAAGACTTAACATGAACTGATTCTGAGTAAAATGAGCAGACCCAGGAGAACATTATACATAACTGCAACATTGTGCAATGATCAACTTTTGCTCTTCCCAGAAATACAGTGGTCTTAAGACAATTCCAAAAGACTCATGATGGAAAATGATATACACAACCAGACAAAGAACTAAGGAGTCTGAATGCAAATTGAAGTATACCATTTTTTCTTCTTTTTTTGTTTTTTCTTTCTCATGGCTTTGGCCTTTTATTCGGATTCTTCTTTCACAAAATGACTAATATGGAAATATGTTTAAAATGATTGTATATGTATAGCCTTTATCAGATTGCTTACCATCTTGAGGATGGAGGAGGGGAAGAAGAGAGGAAGAAAAAAAATGGAACTCAAAATCTTATAAAAGTGAATGTTGAAAACTATTTTTATATGTAATTGGAAAAAATAAAATACTATTAAGTGGGGGGGAGAATAATAAGGAAGCTTAGAAGAGGCGGATGGAGAGGAGAGAGGAGAGAAAGATAGTAAATTTAGTTTTGGACGTTTTGAGTACGAGATGTCTATGGATCAATCCCATTTGGAGATGTCTAGTCATTAGTGATGGTACTAGAGAAACACTTGGGCTAGATAAATAAATATGAAAATCATCTTAATAGAGATTATAATTGAACCCATAGTAGTTAGATGAGATCATTAAGCAAGATAGCATAGAGAAAGAAGAGAAGAGGGCCCTTGTGAGACTGTGAACCAGCCAGGGATTGGAGGGAATGATTTAGAGGACGATCCAGTAAAGGAGACTGAAGATGGATCAGATACGTAGGAAGAAAACCAGAAGAATATTAACAAAGTCTAGAGGAGGGACGCTCCACTTAAAGATGCAATGGACAACGTCAGAGGTTACAGAGAAGTCAGGAAAAGTAAGGATTGAGAGAAGGTCATTAGATCTACTCGTTAAGATGTTATTAAAAACTTTGGAGAGAGTAGTTTCAGTTGAATGGTAGAGTTGGTAGCTAGACTATAGAGAGTTTAGAATCCAGTAAGGGGACATGAAGTAGAATCATCAATTGTAAATGGCCTTCTCAAGAAGTTCAACTAAGAAGGGAAAGAGAGGCCAACAGTAGAATCAAGCAAAGGTGAAGGTTTTTAAGGTTAAAGGAGATATGAGTATGCTTATAATCAACAGTGAGTAAACCAGTAGACAGGAAAAAACCAACAATCTGTATAAGAGCAGATGTGATAGAAAGGGCAAATAGCTGATCGGACGGAATGAGATCAAGGGTGCATGTAGAGGGATTTGTCTTGGCAAGAAGACGGATATCCTTTTCATGTGAGATAGTTGCTACTAGGGAAAGATATTTCAGTTGATTTGAAATGAGAGACAATAGAGCTCTTGGAGAATGACCTCAATTTGTTTTAGTGGAAATATGAAAAAAAAGGTCCTCAGCTGAGAGAGTGGAGAAAGGGGATGCAATGGGCTACTCAAGGCAGGATGAAAAGATTTGAAATAACTGCTATGGTGAGTGAGGTTGGGTATAATAGAACACAATCCCGATATTGTTCATATCTCTATTGTATGTGCCTTCTTAAAACTGGTGTGGATTAGAATGGATATAACAAGTTTTTATGAGTACTTATTGAATAACTATTTTGTTCAGCTCCCAAATTACTAAGAGCATATTTAACAGTAATATTAACCCTTTCTAATTAATTGGTACCATTATTGCTGTTGTTTGAAGAACTCAGGCTATATTTTATTGGTTTCTGAGTGTTGTTGTTTTCAGTAGTGTCTGACTCGTCTTTGGAATTTTCTTGGCATAGATACTGGAGTGGTTTGCCATTTCCTTCTTCATCTCATTTTACAGATGAGGAAACTGAGGCAAACAGGGTTAAGTGACTTGTCCAGGATCTCACAGCTAGTGAATGTTTGAGGCCAGATTTGAACTCTAGAAGATGAGTCTTCCTGACTCCAGACTTTGTACTCTATCTGATGCACCACCTACCTGCCCTTCTCCTGAGTAGAGAGGTAGATGGTTGGTGGATAGAAAGTTTAGATAAGAAAGGGTCCCTTCCCTCATGTAGCTATCAGTCTGGTAGAAATAACACAAACTCAGATAATAATAATTCATAGCATTACATGATATTTGGATTAAAGAGGGGGCAAAATAAAATACTAGCTGAAGGTGGTTATTAACTGGAGAGAGTGATTTAAGGAGCCATTCAAAGTTTTAATAACGTTAATGTGAATGATAATATTAGTAAATCAATGAAAGAAAAATCATTTAATAAATGAGAATTCAGTTTGCCACGGACTGGACAGGAGTTAGAAATACAGAAGCAGAATATGCTCAGTCCTTAAGAAGAGTATGTTTTAATGGGGGAGACAATACATATTAACATGAATTCCATCTAAAATGCATAATAGACAAAATTGGTCCCCCAAAATTAGATTATTATATATTTGTGTCATCAAATTTCAGATGTGGATAACTTTCAGCCATTTATTTCTAGAGGAAGAAATAGAAATCAAACTGTTGTTGTTCTATTGTTTTCAATCACATCTGACTCTGTGACCCCATTTGGGGATTTCCTTCTCCAGCTCATTTCAAAGATTAGAAACTGAGGCAGAGGGTTAAGTGACAAGCTGAGTCTTCTTGAATCCAGGCCCAGTACTCTATCTACTATGCATGTAGCTACCCACAAATTAAATTATTAAGATGGAAAAAAACCCACTATTTACCCTTATTTATTAGCTCTTTATAGTCTCTTAACAACATCTTTTCTTCCATTTGTCAGGCTGTTTCACTTTTAACCATAAGGGCAGAGAAAGTTTCTATGCAGCTTGTTAATAAGATGTCTCAGTCTTCCTTTTAATCCTTTCTCAAAAATCTGTTTTTCTAGTTATTCTTGACCCTCTTAAGATGAGGCCCTTGAGGTTGCTGGTCAGATCAAACCTCCATTCCTCGCTTTTCTTTTGTCTGAGTGTTGGGGGCGGGAGGGGGCTATAATTTTCCCATCAACTTAGTGTTGGTATTTAGACCTAAGGTTCATATTGATCTAGACTTGGAAATGTGACATCTGAAACATTATTGGAACATATTAAAAATATCTTTAAAAATTCAAGATAGCAAAGAATGCAAACAAATTCTTCTGAGTTCATATGCATTTTGGGGGGGATATTAAAATAGATATATGATAAATATTTGAGATTCTAAAATATAATCATTTTAGGGAGGTATCTTTTTAATCTTGTTAGGTAACTTCTGACAGGGTAGCTAGGGGTCACCTAAGTGGCACAGTGGATAGAGCACTAGACCTAGAGTCAGGAAGACTAGAATTCAAATGTTGCCTCAGATACATACTAGCAGTGTGACCCTGGACAAGTCACTTAACCCTGTTTGCCTTAGTTTTTTCATCTGCAAAATGAGCTAGAAAATGAAACCCAAATGGGTTCAAAAGAGTTGGATGTGACTGAAAAATAATAACAGGTATTTTCACCTTGCTGATTTTTCCCATATTAAAGAACCGATATAGTATAATTTCTGGAGTCTGCAGACCTGAGTTAACTGGTGATAACTACTTTTGTGACTTTGGGCAAGTCCCTCAATCTGCTTAGACTTCTGTTTCTTCATCTGTAAAATGAAGAATTTGGACTAGATGGTCCAGTGTTCCCTTCAGTTCTACAACAGTGTAATACCAATGTGATACCCACAGCAAGATGCTATGGATATGCAGGCGTATTTCCAGGGTAAATTCACAAAATATAAACTCTATTCCTCAAAGATGATTTCCAGGGTAAATTCACAAAATATAAACTCTATTCCTCAAAGATGAAACCAAGACATTTATTCGAACTCCAGAAAGCAAAATCCATCATAGTAAGCAAGAAATCTGTACACATTATCAATTCAGGGATTATGGGTCATTCCCAAGCCTTCCCTCCCTCAGACCTCCTCACAAAGAAGCTCTCTTAGACAAAATCACTCCCTCTCTGACTCAGGCTAGCTGCTCCGCTCATCTCTGCCTGCTCTCTCTCTCAGCTCTACCTTACTCTCTCTTCTGGCTGCACCCTTTCTGTTCCACCCATTCAGCAAGCTCCTCCCACCATCAGCTCCATGTCTCAAGCTGTGGACTGGGGCAAAGTTCCAAGCAGGTCACATGGGCCTATTAAGGGGCAGTGAAGATCTTCAAATTCCTTTAACATTTACACTCAGAGATCTTATGATCCTTCTTCTCTACCCCTTCCCCTTGAATGAATGGGCTCCTAGGTACCCTATCTCAAACCCAAAAAAGAAAACACTTCCTATTATTTAATAAACCTACTTGTGCTACCTTTAGGTTGATAAAACTCTTTGTAAATAATCACACCAGTAATTCCTTGGCCAGATGATCATTTGTCAGCCTGACCTCTGAATCAAAATAATCTTCCCTTTATGCCTAAGTAAATTTTTTAAAAATTTGTTTGGAAATAGAATGAGATCATTTTAATAATTGGAGCCAAGAAGGACAATTCTGTAACCACATTTATTTCACTTAGTGCTAAAACTGTTTCAGACAATCAAGATACCCACAACTCTTGGCTTTTGTATTTTCACAATCATTGCCTTATATAGTAGCCCAGTGGAGAGACTCAGATCACAGGGCTGCACAAGATTTCATTTGTGTCTACATATCATCAGTATTTTTCATTTTCATTGACTAGGTCTCATTGGCAATCATGCCATTCTAGGGAAAAGTAAGCTTGTGTTACTCAAGGCTTTAGTAAATATTAATTTCTATAAGGAAATTCTTTTGAGCATGGTAGGGTTACAAACAAGTGGGTTGCCAAGGTACCTGGATTGATATGCATCCTTTCATCATACTTTGACTTGCTCAGAAATACCAGGCACACAATGTGGTGAGTTGTTGGTAGTGATTTTTCTCTTTCTGGCAATAGCTTTTGAGTAGCAAAATACAGTTGCTTTGAGGAATGAGATACTAACAGAAAAGGAGTCTAGATTGTTTATCCTAAGGAGTTCATTTCATATGATCTCCCTGTTTACTGTTTCTGCCTAAATGCATTTAACTTCAAAGCTCACTAAGAAAGACCTAAAATTATTTAAAATGAAGCATAAAAAGCTGAGAACCAAGATGGCAGAGTAAGCAGTAAATCACTGTAACTCTCCCATATTCACCTTCAAACAACCCCAAAACAAATCCTGAAATAGCAGAACAAGCAAAAAGAAGGGATAAAACAATCATTTAGCCCAAGAAACTTGGAAGACCACCTAAAAACATCTGTCTCTCTCAGGTAAAAAGGGGAGCACAGTCCAGGACAGGAAGCATCCCAACAAGCCAGTAGGAAGCCCTGACTCAGCAAACCAGTGGGAGATCCTGAGCCCCAGGGCAGGGGGGAGCAGGCAAATGCCAACACCAGGCCCCCTGATGTAACTCAGCATAGCCAGGGGAAAAAGACTCCAGTTCTAAGAACCACCAAAGGCTTCAGCACAGCCTTAGGCAAACAGAAAACTACCAGCAGCCAGACCGTCAAGTGCTTCAGTGTAGCCCTAGGGACACACAGAAACATCCCACTGGCCTCAGCACTAAGACCCTGACTCAGCACCCGAGAAGCTGCCAGAACCCCATGGTATACAGCAGCACCAGCTCCCCCTATCCCTCAGTGTAGCATCAGACATGGGGGTTCCCCAAAGACTTCCAGATAGCTTATTATAGTGGAGGAAAGGATGGGGCAATGGGCATCACTTGAACCTTATTCTCATCAGTAGTGCACTGCTCAAAGAGGGAATAATATATACAATATGTTGAACATAGAAATCTGTTATATGATAGAAATATAGGAAAGGAAGAGATTAAAGTAAAAGGGTAGAGGTAGGGGGACTAACAGGACAGAGGGCAGACTGTAGGAAGTGGTAGACAGAAGCAAAACACTGTCAAGGAGGGAAAGGGTTAAAGGAGAGAAGGACAAACAGGAAGAAAAATAGGATGGAGGGAAATACGCAGTTAATAATTATAACTGTGAATGGGAATGGGAAAACTCCTATAAAACAGAAGCAGAGAGGGCAGTGGATCAAAAAACAGAATCGTACAAAATATTGTTAACAAGAAACACACTTGAAGCAGAGGGTTACAACCAGAGTAAAGGTAAGGGGCTGGAGCAGAATCTATTGCACTTCAGCTGAAGTAAACAAAGCAGGAGTATCAATCCGGATCTCAGACAAAGCAAAAGCAAAAGGAGATCCAATTTTAAAAGATAAGGAAGGAAACTGCGTCTTGCTAAAAGATACAATAGGCAATGAAGTAATATCAGTACTAAACATATTTGTGCCAAGTGGTATAGTATCCAGATTCTTAAAGTAGAAGTTAAGTGAGTTACAGGTTCATGATCAAATAAGAGATAAAGAGCATTATCAAATGCAAAACAGATAATTTTGATCATATTAAATTAAAAGGCTTTTGCATAAACAAAGCCAGTGCAACCACAATTAGAAGGAAAGCAGAATGCTGGGAAACAATCTTTACAACAAGTAAGTGTTTCTGATAAATGCCTCATTTCTCAAATATATAGATAACTGAGTCAAATTTATAAGAATACAAGCTGTTCCCCAACTGACAAATGGTCAAAGGATATGAACAAACAGTTTTCAGAAGAAGAAATCAAATCTAAATATAGGTATATAAAGAAGTGTTCTAAATCACTTTTGATTGGATAAAAGCAAGTGAAAACAATTCTGAGGTACCACCTCACACCTACCGGCTAATATGACAAAAAAAGAAACTGATAAATTTTGGAGAGGATGTGGGAAAATTGAGACACTGATGCATTGCTGGTGGTGTTGTGAACTGATCCAACCATTCTAGAGAGCAATTTTGAACTATGCCCAAAGAGCAACCAAACTGCTTACCCTTTGATATACCACTACTAGGTCTGTATCCCAAAGAGATCATTTAAAAAGGGGAAAGGATCTACATGGGCAAAAATATTTATAGCAGCTCTTTTTGTGGTGGCAAAACATTGGAAAGTAAGGAGATGTTCATCACTTAGGGAATAACTGAATAAGCTATGGTATATGAATGTAATGGAATACAAACCTGGAAATGCTTGTCTGAAGTGATCCAAAGTAAAATGAGCAGAACCAGGAAAACATTGTATACAGCATCAGCAACACCGTCTGACCAACATGAATGACTCAGCTCTTCTTAGCAACACCACGATCCAAGACAAGTACAAAGGACTCACAAAGGAAAATGCTACCTGTCTACATTCAGTTAAAGAAGTGATGGATGCTGAATGCAAATCAAAGCATTTTTTTTTTACTTTATTCTTTTTCATGTTTTTTTTTCCTTTTGATCTGTTTCTTCTTCCACAACTGTGATTAATATGGAAATATTTTTACATGATAGCAATATATATAACCTATATTAAATTGCCAATCATTTTAAGAAGAGGGAAGGGGAGGGAGAGAAAGGGTAAAATTTGGAACTCAAAATCTTATAAAAATGAATGCTAAAAATTGTTTTGATGTGCAATTGGGGAAAAAATAAAATACTATTTTTTAAAATTTTGAAAATGTTCCTATCTCCTTTTCATATTAGCAGCTTTAAAAAGACACAGGGCCCTACTTAAGACCTATGGATACCATATGAGGTACCCTATTACAGTATGACCATAGAGGAGAGTAAAAGAACAAAGAAACCCTACTAAAATTGGGAATTTATTGCAAATCTTTTGTATATAGAATTCAGCTTTTATTCACATGGTTAACTCAAGAGATAAGTGGAATTTATTTCCTAGCAATTGACAGAATATGTGTGTGTGTACACACACATATATACACACATATATACATATATGTATATATATGCATACACATATGTGTATATATGTTTTCCCTTTTCTACCTCAATAACCCATACTGAGGAATTGAGGAACCAGTTGGTCAGTGAACAAATATTTGCTCAGCAGCTTACCACTGATTATACAAAGAACTAAGAAGTCAAATTATATCCTGTCTATCCTCTAGAGCTGCCTAAGCCTGAGAGAAGTTACATGACTTACCTTTGGTCACACAGCTAAGAAGTACTGAGGTGGGATTCAAACCCAGGTCTTCCTGCCTCCAAGTTCTACCCTCTATCAACTGAGCCAATTCAGCTTTTCAACAAATGAGAAATGCCTCAGGAATTTAGGAAAAGGTAAAGTAAGTAGTGTATGCTAAGATAATTAGAAACTTTCTGATAGAGAAGACACTTTTGAATTGGGCCTTGAAGGATGGGCGGAATTTGAATTGGTTGGAGGGAGTGGTGGTAATGATGGGGTTAGAGGAGAGAGGATACATAAAGAAAGATAAATAACTACCTTTTATGGAGCTTCTGAACATTTTTTTCCTTGATCTACCTGCTGGTCATTTTTTTTTCATTTTTGAATGATGCTATGCTGGTTATGAATTCATTTTCTCAAAGAAATATTTTTGTCATATTTTTCAATTATAGGTACAGTTTTTAATATTCATTTTTAATAATTTTTGAATTCCAAATTTCCTTCTTTTCTCCCCTCCCTGTTCTTCGAGAAGGCAAGCACTTTGATATAGATTATACATGTGCAGTCATGCAGAATATATTTCCATATTAGCCATGTTGCAAAAGAACACAGAGGGAAAAAAAGAAAGTAATAAAAAAAATATGCTTTGATCTGCATTCAGACTCC
Source organism: Bettongia penicillata ogilbyi (assembly GCA_023548195.1). NCBI lineage: Eukaryota > Metazoa > Chordata > Mammalia > Diprotodontia > Potoroidae > Bettongia > Bettongia penicillata. The sequence goes on from JAJHZJ010000737.1 coordinate 4,200,981, forward strand.
TTCAGTTCTTTTTCTGGAGGTGGATAGCATTTTTGTCATAAGTCCTGTGGAATTATCTTGTTTCATTGTAATAAACTCTTTTTTTAAAGGAAGTATATGGGTAGCTCGTTTTTATTTAAGCAACAATAGCTATTAAGCACCTTACTCTATGCAAGGCATTGAGTTAAATTTAGGGGACTTCACCTCCAGGAACTTGATTATATAAAGTGAAACAAAACTACATACACCTAAAACTGCTGAAGGAGGAGGATGCTAAGTACACAAAGACACCTCCAGGCAGTGAAATTTGAGGAGGAAAAGATGACTTTAAGTTGGGGGAGAAGAGATACCTATATCCGTCTTCATAGAGTAGGTAGCATAGATTCAAGAAAGTCTAGTGGATTCCCCCTAGCCATTTTATGCCCAAATTTAACACTTCAGTCTTACATTTAAAACTTTCTGTCTATGGTCTATTCCTATCCATATCATCTCTTTTTCTGTTGTCCAGCCTGGTGCCATCATTTTATCAGCCCCCTCTGTTCGCTTGTTTGTTCAATGTCTTTGGCTTTGCTCCTTCTCAGAATTCCCTCATCCCTCCCTACTCCCTGTCAACCCAGGTAGCATTATGTTCAAAATCCAGTTCCAAACCAATCTTCCCAAGGAATCTTCCCTACTAAGGACATGCTTTTAATTTTAATCTGCATTATCAATATTTTCTTCACCACTTTCTTAAGTCTAGACAATAAACAGAATGATAAATCAAGCCCTGTTCTATAGCCATTGCCAATTTTGGAGGTATTAAAAGATTACAATGAAAATTTTAACAGTTGGCTGGCTCTGGCCTAACTCTGTCCCCAAGTCTACTGGCAGCTGTAAAGTTGGCTGCCTCTTGCTATCCTAGTCCCTCATGATCCTTGCTCCAACCACTGATGAGCCAGCTCCTGTTAGGCTCTTCTTGCTGTAGCTTCTCTTGGGCCTGATGTCTGTCTTGGGGGAGAAAACCATTTGGGTGGGTAGCTAGGAGCTTGCATCCTCAGGTAACTTTTTCCCCTTCTCTGACCCACTGGGTTGGGCTGGCTGGACCCACAGAGGTCATTTTCCTCCGTTTCCCCTCAGGATTGCTCACAGATGTTGTGGAATACATGAATGGTCATTACTGCTGGGCCCCTGTAGGACTGGATAATGTGTCCCCTCATTCTCCTGGTAGTTAGATGCCCAAGAAGCACAGATCATTCCCACTCTCTCCGGAGCCTCAGCCAGGTATGGGTTTGCTTTGGTGAAACTGGGGGAAGGAAGGGAATGACAACTTGCCTGCTCATCTTTCCAAGGAGGAGCACCTTGAGAGTCCCTTGAACAGCAAGGAGATCAAATTACTCAATATTTAAAGAAATTAATTCCAGACTATTCACTGGAAGGTCAAATACTGAAGCTGAAGCTTAAATGGCCACTTAATGAGAAGATGGGACTCAGTGGAAAGGACTCTGATGTTGGGAAAAATTGAAGATTGAAGGCAAAAGAAAACAGAGGATGAGTTGGAGAGATAATGTCATGAAAGCAATGAATATGAACTTGGACAGACTTCAAGAGAGAGTGGTAGATAGAAAGGCCTGGAGTGGTCCATGGGTTCATGTAGAGTTGACTGAACAATAACACAGACAAGGGTAGAGAGAGTAGAAAAGGCTGCCAGCCTCCATTCGAATAGTTACAAGCACAGTGGATTTCCTCCAGTACACACCTCTTTGGAGACAACTGCCCTGGGGAACAATTGACTAGAATCCAGGATGCTGTAATTTTAAGGTGCTGACTCATCTATGGCTAAATGGCCTTAATCCTGTGGTTCGTATCTAAGAGTACTTTAGGCAACAATCTCCAACGTGCAGAGAAGAAATTTATTCCCCAGCACTGGCTGCTAAACAGTTCACCTTTGGAAGAGTTTTGACGGACAGTTTGTCAAGGTAATCAAGTCTTGTTAGGAAGTGGTTACTGTGAGCACAAAGTTATTGGGTATATAGCTGTCAAATCCACATTCAAAACTTTGAGGGAGTTTAGGAGGAGGGAGGGAAGTGTTTTACTGTTGCTATGTCTACATAAAGCTAAAATATGTGCTCAGTTCCTTCCAAAAATGAGTCAAACAAGTGGGGAAAAAAAAGTTCCAGGCAGGCTTTGCTAGCTGAAGACAGATTAGTTGTCTGGCATTGCATAGGCAAGTGATGGATAGAAAATCTCATGTTTTGACAGCATTTTTTTTTAATATTATAGAGACATCCTCTGTAACTTTAGGCAAATCTAAATACAATTGATTTTGAAACAGTCAAAAATGCTTATATGGGAACACATCTCTCTCGATCTCTTTCATTTTTTAACCAGAAGTGGGGGACTATGGATGTAGAGCACTGAATGTAAAGTCATATTTGGTAGATATGTTGGTTAGTTTAACTATGTTTTTAGTCCTTTTTAAAAATTATTCCTTGTTGTAAGAGATGGCTCTCTGGATAGAAGAGAGGAGAGGGGTGTACTAAGAACTCAAGTTGATATAAAAACCAAGTTGTTCATTCGTGTCTAACCCTTCATAATTCAGTGGACCATACTATCCATAGGGTTTTCTTGGCAAAGGCACTGGAGTGGTTTGCCATTTCCTTCTCCATTGTATTAAGACAAATTAGATGGCACAGTGACTAGAGCAACTGGCCCTGGAGTCAGGAGGACCTTGGTTCAAATATGACCTCAGATAGTTATTAGTTGTGTGACCCTGGGCAAGTCACTTAACCCAAATTGCCTCAAAAAATAAAAAAGAAAGTGCCTGCAAATGGACTGTTTTAAACATTTTATATTATTTATTGCTAAGCACTTGAAAAGAAATTGCTTGCATCTCCCTAGGAGTCTAGAGACCTTTCCACAGCTGGGAATATAGATAAATGTTTCCCAAGTTGATTTGCTGAAGAGAAGGAGAATGGGTAACACTGCATCCATTTTGAAAGGAGAGCTACTTTTGTTCCAAAGCTATGTATTGGAAATTTGAACTTTTAACTCTTTGGCACTGGGAATTCCAGTGAAGGGAAAGTGAGGGGTCCTGACTGAGTGAGCTCCATAGACTCCAGGTAACTTCTTCTACCATGGCATAAAGGGCAGCCATTCACATCTGGCAGCTAGAATATACATACTTCCTCTGTAAGGTTCTCCTGTTTTGTGTCTCCTTGCCCGAGTACAGGTGAGCAAACAATAGTCCTGACCTAGATGTTACTGTAAATTCCAGCGTTTCGCCTCAGCACATGAGCTTTGCTAGGCTCTAATAGTTTGGCATTTGAGATCGTCTTCTGACACAGAGAGCCATCGCTAAGTCCCAGCATAGGAGATCACTGATAAACTCTGGCACAAGAAAGCAGTGTTTAGGCCATAGCATAGGGTGCATCACTAGACCCTGGCACAGGGGAGAAGCAACAGATCATCTGGCTTGACTGGCAGCATCGAAGGCCTAGTAGCATCAGCATAGTGAGAATTAGTCCAGGTGCTAACAGTTGCAGAGGAGGTACTGATGGGCATGGACAGCCAGATCATTATAACTCTTTGCTTACTATAACCTAGAACTGATAAGGCTCCTCCACGCTGCTGTCATTGGAGGACCAGTGGACCACTTCTTTCCAGAGTAAGGCAGAAAAGATGAGGAGTAGAATTTTTTTTAATGACATGTTCCCCCCAAATAATATGTAAAAACAATTTTCAACATTTTTTAAAGTTTTAATTTCCAAATTCTATTTCTCCTTCCATTCCTTCCCCCTTCCCTGAGACTGTAAGCAATCTGGTTATACATGTGCAATCATATAAAACAATTCCATATTAGTCAATTTGCACAAGACTAGAACAAAAAAGAAAGAAAGAAAGTGAAAAATAGCTTCACTCTGTATTCAGACAATATCAGTTCTTTTTCTGGAGGTGGATAGCAGTTTTCATCATAAGTCCTGTGGGATTATCTTGGATCATTGTATTGCTGAGATAGCTAAGTCATTCACAAGTCTTCATTATACAATATTGTTACTATGCACAATCTTTTCCTGATTCTGTTTACTTCGCTTTGCATCATTAGTTCATGTAAGTCCTTGCAGGTTTTCCTGAAATTATCCTGCTTGTCATTTCTTATAGCACAATAATAGCCCATCATAACCATATACCACAACTTTTCATCCATTCCCCAGTTGATGGGCATCCCCTTAATTTCCAATTCTTTGCCACCACAAAAAGAGTTGCTATAAATATACTTCGTACAAGTAAGTCTTTTTCCCTCCCCTTTTAAAAAAATCTCCTTGGGATATAGACCTAGCAGTGCTACTGCTGGATCAAAGGGTATGCATAGTTTTATAGCCCTTTGGGCATAGCTCCAAATTGCTCTCCAGAATAGCTGGATCACTTCACAACTCTACCAACAGTGCATTAGAGTCTCATTTTTTTCAAGGGATAGAATTGTTAAGAAGTGTCTTGCTTTCTACCAGTAGGGGAAAGATGAAATTATCTACCTAAGCTTAATTATTTCAGGAAACTAGGGCTCAAGCTACTTATATAATTTTCTGGTGGCGAATTGCAAAAACTCAGCACATATAAGGTACCTTAAGTGAGTGAGTGTGGGACTAACATCAGGTGACCAGTTCATCAGGGTGCTCAATCAGCTAAATGGATAAACCATGCCCTTTTTGTGGGTCTGGTGGTGCAAAGGAAGAGCCAAAAAGAAAGTGGCCTACCCCCTCAGAGTGTCTGTAAATTATACATTATATAGGGTTCAAACCAAAGAACAAAGAAATAGTTAACTTTCCAGCAGGGAGGCAGTTTCCAGATACAACGCATGGGTTATCTGAGATGTATAGTGGGAGAAAACTTCTCACTATTCCTTCAATTGATCTTGAGATGTGACTTGGTTTGTAGCCAGCTTAACTTAGGTCCTGAGTTAAACATTAAAAGCAAATCTGGTCTCCAAGCAACAGATCTGGTTTCTCAGCCATACAGGCCTGGGTCCAAACAATGCCATAAAATTTTCCCACAGATCCTGGCATGGGACAGTGCAATGGCCTCTTAGCTGCCCTATTATAGATGACTCTGTCCTGAGGTGGGGACCTGTGATTGTGGTGAAAGTGTTACCATCTATGTTATGACTGTGATGTTCCTAGAGCTATTCCTGACTTTACATCAGTGTGAACTGCAAAAAAATTGGCATCCCCCTGCACATGGACCAGATTGAAAAACCTGGCTTCTCTAGTCTTCATTCTCCTCTAAATTCTGTCTCTCCTTCAGAGGGACATTACATTGTTTATTGTATTTTGTGTTTCTGTTTTTCTCCTCAAATATGGCCTGTGCCATGGTTTTCATATCCCTGAGGTGTGGGTTGCTCAGTGGTAGTTTTAAGACCATCTGAGTGATGGAAGTTCCTCTAGAAGACCCTTAGGAGTGTGTGTGGTGGTGGGAAGGGTGGTACACACCTGTAATGAGGCTGAGACTGATGGATTACTTGAGTTCAGGAATTCTGAGCTGGAATAGGGATAAAAGCAGATCCAGTGTCTTCACCAAGTCTGGCATCAATATGATGAGCCCCAAGGATAGGGGGTCATCCCAGTGTCTAAGGTTGGGGGAGAGGTGTGTGTGAACTGGCTCAAGTCAGAAACAGCAGATGAAAGTTTCTGTTCCCAGTTAGCAGTATAGTTGGATAAATGAGTGGGAATCAAACTTCTGCCTAGGTAAGACTGGGAGATCCAGTCTCAAAACAAAACAAAACCTTTAGGTGAAACCAAAGGGCGGTGTTTTATATATAGGAGAAACTTCCACGCCGAATAGGTTAATTTTGTTTGTTTCTTATTTTTCCTTAAAAGGCACTGAAACTAAGTTTCTTAACTCCAGGTCAAGTGCTCTTTTCATGGTTGGTGGTTGTTCAATAGTTTTTCATTTGGGGATCGATTCTTCTTGACCCTATTGGGTTTTCTTGACAAAGATACTGGAGTGGATTGCCATTCCCTTCGCCAGCTCATTTAACAGATGAGGAAACTGAGGCAAACAGGTTTAAGTGACTTACCAAGGGTTACACAGCTAGCAAGTATCTGAGATCAGATTTGAATTTAGGTCTTCCTGACTCCAGGTCTGGTATTCTGTCCACTGTGCCACTTTGCATTATATCATGCATATTTCTCATGACGCATGATCTTCCCTAATGCTGAAAGACTTAATTGATCTGGAGTATTGAAGCTCAAGTCACTGATGTATAAAGTATAAACTGGAGAAGCCCATTGGCTGGGCCTCAGCCTTGATATAGTGGCAAATAGAAAGCAGGAAAGCCGTAAAAACAAGAACAACAGTAGCTAACATTTCTATGGCACTTACTATGCATTAGGTACTGTGCTAAGCATAATTATATTTATTTATAATTTTGAATGATAAATGTTTATCATTCTAAATTATAACATAATTATGATATAAATTATATATATTTATAATTCTAAATTATAATATAATTATAAAGTATAATATAAATTATGAATACATTTATTCATAATTATATGTTATATATAGGACATATAGATAATTACATATTATAATTATTTTACAACAATACTGAAGAATAAGTGCTACTATTATCCCTATTTTACAGATGAGAAAGTTGAAGCAAACAGAGTATTAAGTGACTTGAATCTGATTTGAACTCAGGTCTTCCTGACTCTAGGACATCCCACTGCTCTACCTCACTACCCCTATACTCAGCAGAATCAGTGCTGTGTCTTTGCTAAATATCTTTTCTCTGATATTATTCGATAAATCTCATTTGGTTAACTGTTAGAAAGTTTATGAGAATTTCATTTCCCATCATTCCCACTCCTGCACCATTAGACCAGTCTGTATCAGCAGGCTTTGCAACAATATCTTCCAGGAAAAGCAATGTGGTCTTGTAGAGAGAACCTTGTATTTGTAGAGAGAACACAAGACTCCAACTCAAATCCCAAGTCTGCCATTTTATTATAGTACTTGTATCAGGTAACAGCCTTGTTGGCATACTTTCCATATCTGCAAAAGGAGGGGGTTGAAGCAGATGACCTTCAAGGTCCCTTCTAGGTTATGCAACTATATTATTATGGAGGCCATTTTAGGTGGGAGACTGTTCTAGATGAGAAGCTTACCAAAGGCAATATCTGCTTAGGGGGCTCCTGGCCCTCCTGCCAATCTGCTCCCCATTTTCTGTGGTGTTACATGTTTAATTTAGCTATTGGGGAGGTTCTGTACACAGGGAGTGCTTTCTGTTTGTGGAATAAAATAAGGGCTCAATAAATTCCAATGTGGCAGGGTATGACTGCACACTATGGTCACTTTTTTGACCTGGATCCTGTTACTTTTCACCCATATGACCTTGGATAGGTCACTTACTAGGCCTCATTTTTCTCATCTGTAAATTAAAAAAATGACACTAGCCCTTCATTCCAACTCTTACTTATATATATATGTATATGTATATATATATATATATATATATTACTTATATAATAATATATAAAGCTCACCAAAAGAACATGGAACAGAGGAATGTACATTTTTCATGCAATTATTACATTTCTTCTCCTCTGGAATATGTCTTTTAAACAAAAGATTACAAGAATTGGTATAGAGAAGAAGTTGTGTTTGGGTCTAAACCAAAGGTTCTTAACCTTTTTTTTAGGGTCATGGAATCCTTTAGCAGTCTGGTGAAATCCATGGACTTCTTCCCAGAAAAATGTTTTTTAAATGCATAAAATAAAATAATAAGATTACAAAGGAAATCAGTTTTTATTGGGAAAAAAAAAAGGACGCTACCTGAAATCTAACCATGGAACCCTTGCAAGTTCATTGGATTAAGATCCCTTGGTCTAAACCATCTTATTTGTCTAATAAGATGATTTAAGTAAAAATGACATTTGAACATTTGCTAATTCCATGAGTTCATTGTCAATCCATCTGGAAGTGATTTAGTTAACCTTTTGGGCTGCTGCTGATTTTTATTTGCATGTGTTTTTACATGGCTTACTTCTGGATTTGTCTGGAAGAGGAAGCAGTGGGCCATGAAGGCACTTCTTTTATGTTACTTGTAAAATGACTGAAATTGCTTTGGGAACCCAGCTAACATGAGCTAGAGTCTTACTCAGCCTCTGTGTCCTGTGTCTTCTCCCGCTGGTCACTGTAAAGATGGTTTGGCAATTGTTGGAGCCTTATCAGCTCCATAATTTTTTGCTTTTGTTTGATGCTCAGTGAACAGTTAAATGAAATGGATAGTTTTGATGCAAGCAAGTTTAGGCAGTTTATTAGTAAGTATAAAGTATACTGAAGTGTGTCTGTGCAGAAGCTTCTGTTCACTATGGGAAAAAAAAAAGTACTCATGAAGAGGACAGAATGTTTCACTTCCTTTATAAACCATCCCTTGATCAGAGGGGAGCAGTTCGAAAGTGCCGTCTCTGGGGAGCAGAGTCATTTACTGACCATGCTTGGCAAGAGTCACCCTGCTGCATGACACATCTTTACAATGAATCAGGAAACAGTTTATTATACCTTTCATGGAAGCATTTGAACAATTTAGCTGTTTGATTTAATGTCCTTTCTCTAAAATTCTAGGGTATTTCAAAGCCAAGAGGGCAAAGAGTAGCAGCTATTAAAATTTGCATTATAGACCACTGTGCTTTAAAAGTACAATTTGCAAGATCTCAAGCACACATCTAGCTCTTAAAGCAAAAATACTGTTGGAAACTACCCCCGCCCTCGCCGCCAAGCAAACCAAGCTAAGAAAACAGGTCAGACATAGTCTTCTTCACAGCAAATTGTTATGGAAATCAGCCAGACACTTAGTGATGCATATCTTCAAAAAAAGATGTTACAGAAGTTAGAGAACATTCAGCCTTCAAGAACCAGTGGAAGGTCCAGTAGATCTGGAATGAAGAGTATTGAGTTCAAATACCACCTCTGGTTTTTAATAGCTGCGTGCCTGTGGTCAGGTCTATCCAATGACTTGATTTGATCTCTCAATATATTTAATCTTTATTAGACTTAATCTTTCCACTGATTCCATTTTTAATCTGTAAAATAAGGATAATATGTTTCACCTTCTACTGTGTTGTTTTAAGGATCATATGAGAGAATGCTTGTAAAGGTATTTTGCAAACCTTAAGAGGACCACGTAAATGTCAGTAGTTATTAACATATATTAATTATGAACAGTGAGGAGTGGTGTAATATAGTGTTATTGAGCGTCAATTTCTGAGTTCAAGTCCTGCTTCAGACATATGTTATTCCTCTCACTATGGATACCTCACTAAGGAGTTACCTTAGTTAATTATTCTCTCATTAAAGGGTACTCTTGTCACCAAGGGGTGATAGGAGTGCCCTAAGAGAATGTAAAATTACAAAGCTTTATATATATGCCTTCGTAGAAGAAATACCCACACTGGAAGTCTCTTATACCAATGAAGTCACAGATTAGTCAAGCAAACCAAAAAACAGTTTGAGGTGAAAACAATGCAACAGAAGCCAATACTACAACACTATAGTACAATGTAGATCCACTCCAATATTTAAAATAGGTCATAGTCTCTTGCTTTATAAAAGAATGTCATAATAAAATGCTAAATGTTAATTTCAGACAAGAATAAAGTTATCTGTATTTGTCAGATAAAAATTAAGTGATATATAAAAAGTATGCTAAGAAATAGTTTACAAATCAAGGAATTTATTGGAAATCAAAGTAGAGGAAAATGAATAGGTACAAATAAAATCTAATGATCTCACAGGGCCAAACCTACTGCCCACTCCCATTCCTATCCCTCTAAATAATCCGAGGGGTTTCTGAGCCTATGGCTTCATGAGATGGAAACACCTGGTTAAAAGTGAGAAATTCTGTCAATTAAGTGGTCATTCTGTCAGCACTGAACCTATTAGATTGTTTGTTTGGCTTTTATCCAGATAAAGGCAAAGATATATCTGGGTAGCTTGGAAGGCAGAAAACATGGTGTGTATTTTCTCTCCATTCACTGTAACAGTATCCAGATATCATGTATGATCAGCTTGAGGAGAATAGGGGTAGGTGAAGTTATCATGGTTATGCTTCCCAGGTTTGCCATATGACTGGTCAGTGAAATCAAACGTTTAACTTTCCTGATTGACTTAACTGCTATCACAGGGAGATTGTCTGGGACCATGGAAAGCACAGACAATGTGACTATTCACATCGAAAGCCTCTTGATCCTCTGGGACATGGGGAACTCGGTCATAACATTCCTCTATGTACCCACCTCCAAACATAAATCAGCCTTTTAAAAAAAATGCATAAAAGTCCATGCCTCTATCTCCATGATGGATGTTTGGAAACAACTAGATTCCTTACTGTCTCCTTCTTTATTCTGGATATTTAAAGATGGAGCTTGGTAGACAGAAAACTGACTTCTTAACCAAAACAACCTGGACTCAAGACCAGCCAATGATACATGCTACTTGAATAACCCTGGACAAGCCACATAACCTCTTTCTGCTGTACAATGTTACAGAAAAGGTGCTGACTTGTATTAGTAGATGGGTTCCCCCATCTTGAAGTTCACTAAGCCCATGAAATTTGAGGTCTAAATTCTTACCCAGTTCCTACACAGCTAGAAAGATACAGTTTGCTTTATCACTTTCATCCTTGTTTCTCTCTCTGCCTCTCTCTTTAAAAAATCTTTATCTTTTTAACAAAAAAATTATATTGGTTTCACTGGTCAAGAAAGAACCTGGTGCTTTGTTCAGCCAGGTCTGGATCAAATCCCTTCCAAACGACAGAAAGCTATGATTCTGGACACCTGGAAGGTGGTCATCTACCTGAGAGCCAGCATGGCTTCAGAAAGGACCGAGGAACTGTGGATACAGTGTTTGCTTCCCAACAACAAATGTATATATTGGTAGATCTGACCAAGGTCTTTGATATAGTCAGTCATGAGGGCTTATGGAAAATTGTCAAAATTTATTTGCCTGGAATTCATCATTTTCATAACAGCATGGTTTCTCTGGTTCTGGGTAATGGACAGGGCTGTCTTGCTTTCCTAGTCACCAGTGGAGTGCAACAAGGCTGTGTGCAGGATGTTTTCAGCCATGTTGTCAAATGCCTTCAATGAGAGCAAACACGGCATCAAGGTCAACTACTGAACTGATGATAAATTCTTCAGCTTGAAAAAGACAAGTCCAAAATGGAGGGAGTGTTGGTGCATGATTCTTTGTTTGCAGGTGATTGTGCATTTAATGCAGTTTCTGAAGCTGAGATGCAACAAAGTCTGGATCATTTTTCCATTGCTTGTACTAATTTTGGCCTAGCAATTAACACCAGGAAAGCACGAGTACTCCATCAGCCAGCACCACGCTACCCATATGTGGAACCAATCAGTTCCAGTCTGACAGTTCTGTGCATAGAAAAAGGTGGTGCAATGGATAAAGCACCAGTGCTGGAGTCAGGAGGACCTGAGTTCAAATGTCACCTCAGACACTTGACACTCACTAGCTGTGTGACCTTGGGCAAGTCACTTAACACCAACTGCCTTATCCTGGGTCATCTCCAGTCATTCTGAGGAATATCTGGTCACTGGATTCAGATGGCTCTGGAGGAGAAGTGAGGCTGGTGACCTGCACAGTCCTTCCTCGCTCAAAACAAAGTCAAGTGCAAGTCATGTCCTCATTTCTCTGATGGCAATGAAGGACGAACACACATACACATAGAACCAGATAGTTCCACAGTTAGACACACTGTAACTTGATTGACATACCGCTGTCATTTGGTACTCTTCGAGAACAAAGGACAACAACCAACCAATATATGTGTGTGTATAAATATATGTATATACACACACACACTTATATGTACACACATGCATGTTTGTAAATGTGTATATGTATGTACTATCCATGTGCATATATGTATCTTCTTGCATATATACACTGACACACATATGTGTATGTGTACAGATTTAGACATGTACATGCCTACATGTACTGACAATGTGTTGTATGTGTCTATATTGACACATAGATACAAACATGCATACACATATACATACTTATACATGCACACATTATATACACATGAGCTATACTAGATGCTTGCTTCATATTTTTAAAAATAACTATGATTGGGGCAGCCAGGTGTCAGTGAATAGAGCCCTTGCCCTGGAGTCAGGAGGACCTGAGTTCAAATGTGGCCTCAGACACTTGACACTTACTAGCTGTGTGACTTTGGGCAAGTCACTTAACCCCAATTGCTTTGCCTTTCCCCTCCAAAAAAAAAATAAAACAACTGTGATTCTAAAAAAAAATCATTCTAGGATAAAAGCTGCATTTATTTTAATCTTTTAAGGTCACAAAGCACTTTTACATCTCCTTAGATCTGCACAACAACCCAAGTGTGTAGCACTACTATTATTTGTCTTTTTTTTCAGATGAGGAAAAAGACCTAGAGAGTGACTTGTCCAAGGTCATGCAGCTAGAAAGTACCAGAGATCAAACTGGAAGTCAGTTCTGCTGTCTGCCATATCATTGTTTTTTCTACAACAGCATGATTTTCTTTGCAAAAGGTGGCTCCCAATTTTCTGCTTTCCTATTGGGAACCACCTTTTGTAAAGAAAATCATAGTGGTGTAGAAAAGGCAAATAAATGTATTTTTTTTTTAAAGGTAGTTCCTTGATTAGTTTGAACTTTGGTTTCCTGAAGTGACAAAGCAAAATACTTGTTAGGCAGGTCAGGACAATTCTGAGCTTGTGGGATCCTACTTCATATCTTTATTCCTGAGGCTGTTATTGTTTATATACTCCTTATCTCTAAATGGCCTGTTGCTGGAAATCATCTCTCTCTCTCTCTCTCTCTCTCTCTGTCCCCTTCTCTCCCTCCCTCCCTTTTCCCCTCCCTCCCTTCCTCCTTCCCTCCCTTCCTCCCTCTGTAAGAAAAGGTATTGCATTACTCAGGCCTTCTCCCCCACTATCCTTCAAGAAGACAATCTGGAGAAGAATATGATAATATGCATGAACACAAAAGCCTTTATTGTTTGAATTTCTGCTGTATTGTATTTAACCATGAGATAACACATGGTTATGCATTCTCTGTATATCAGGAAGTCTGTAATCAGAGGAAACTGTTCCCTTTTTTTTTTCAAGGACACCCTGAACATTTGGGCTCTGAGCTCACACACACACACACACACGCACACACGCACACACACACACATGCACACACACGCACACACACGCACGCACACACACCCCTTTCCCTTTTCACTGGATTGTACCACTTTTTAGGACAAGGATTACATGTACTCTTTGTGATACTTGCATTTTTCAATACTCAGTTTTATGGCTTTCTTGGGAGAGATGCATCAAATCTCCTTGAATGGTTTTTTTCATCACTGAGTTATTCCTGAGGACATTCCTTTCATTCTACTCATATGACGTCTCACAGAGGGAAAAATACAACTTTGCTGACTCTAGGATTCAGTGTTAAAATATAAGAATAGTTTGGTGGGGAACTTGATGACACCCTGGCCCTCAAATTATCTCACTCCAGAAAAAGGAACAGACTTAAAAAGAAATAAATTGAAAACTAAAATGCTTATTGAGGACCTTCTATTAAGGGTTATTTGTTGAAACAGATGATTCTTGGTGATTAGTAGAGTAGGTCCTTGTGATGTGAATTTTTATACTGATTTTATCATCCATTTCCTGTTCTGCTGAGAATAAATAAAGCAGTACCTGAAGTAGTAACACAATTTGTCTTTTCTTTGGCCCGAGAAGGAAAATACAATATTGATCATGTCCTCCTGGAGGAATGTCAGAAGTGTGTAGGGATTTAATGCATGCTTCTCTGTTTAAAAAGTCACCAAACTATGTCTAAAACCAGAGGAATAGCTAGTATTTAAATTTGTCTTTCGTACTTCTGTGTCATTACTTCAGTACTTTTAAACATTTATGATTCCATCTTCATAATAGAACTTAGAACCCCTCTATGTCATAGAAAATGAGTTTGTGAGTTGCTTTGACCAAAATGAAAATATTACTCAATATCCAACCATCTAATGATGAGCCTCTTCAAATTCAAAAACTAAGCTGGTCCTCATATGATAAAGTATATTGCTGGATCTTTACTTGAACACTTTTCAGCTTGTTAGGTTTTTCTCCTTTCTACTCCTAAGGACCTAACAACTTGTGATCTTCTGGCAAAGCTTTTAAGAACTCAGGGTTATATTCATGCTGGTATAAAAAAATCAAAATAGGACTTTTAGGAATATTTAGTATCATTAATGATAATACATGCTTAATATATTTTGCTGTAACCCAAAGTATATTTGCCTCAAAAACCTAGGATTAAAATCATTACTTCTTTTTTTTACTTCTCAATCTCAGGGTTAGGGTCCTTGCTGTGCAATGCTATACAATGTTGATAAAACTATTCTATGTTTTAAAGCTTTGTGTGTCTGAGTGCTTGTAAGGGGAGCTGGTCATTAATCCTGGAAGAGATAGATATTGTAATCTCTGGTCTAAGTGTGAGTGAGGGCTATAAAACAGGTAAGTGAGAGGTCTCGCAGTTGTACTGGAAAAATTTCAGTCAGATGAAAAGGCTGTGGAGAAAGGAGGTGAGGTAAGGGGCAGATGCCAAGGGGAAGTCACAGCCTCTACCAAAGTTTACATTGCTTAGAGAAAGAACTGAGCTAATATTATACTTCTTCTGGCTTATTAATAATGAGACTGCCTAGGTTTACATTGCTTTGGAAGGACTAGTAATCCCAGGAACTTTGATAAACAAAATCAGGTTTCTAACTGGTCATTATCAGCAACTCAATGATGGTGACCTCCTAACCTACTGCCACAAGAGGTTTCTGAGGGCCAGCTTTCCTGAAACTACTCCATGTTCCAGTAAAAGAAGTACGGCCCCAGGACTTTGCTGCTATCCCAATTCCCAGAGTTGGGGGTGGGGTGTGGGATGGGGGAAGTGGGATTAGGGAGACTTGAGAAACGTGAGGAACTGGGAAAAGGAATTAGGAGGTAGAGGTGGCTTCTGGTCCGTTCTCCCCCAGGGGAGGGGGACCACAATATCTATCCAGAACCTTTTACCTGTCCCTAAGGTCAGAATGATTTTTAGATCCATCATCAGCCTCAGCAAGCTCCAGCCTTAGCCCCTCATATACTACGAGGATAGGAGTAGCTTTCAGGGTCTTCCATTATACATAGGGAAGTAGGTAACTGCCCTTCCTACCTTACCCTTAGTTCCCTGGAACTCATACAAGTAAACATTCAAGGTGTTGGTGAAACTAGAGGATGAAGGGACAATTCTGGATAGTCCTTTCAGAAGTCAGATCACACCCAGAAAGATGTGTCTGGGAATGAAAACTCCAGTTACAGTGGAATGTGACGTGGGCATCCTACAAGCACTCATCGGTCAACGCACACTGAGATCCTCCAAATCACAAAAAGGGTGCTGCCCCATGCCCCATGGATTGGCTCCAATGTGATGGCTTTGATACCTGACCTCACATGGCTAATACAGGTTGTGACCACCAGGATGCCTGAGAGATTGACTATGGGACTCTAGTTCCAAGTTACCAAAACCTGAGACCATAGAAGGGATTGTCAAGGAAGACCTGGGTAACTTGCCATCGCCCCATTAACATGGATCCAGTGATAACAGCCTTTGCCAAAGTTTGCATTGCTTGGGGGAAGGGCAGGCTGAGATTATACTTTTCTGCCTATTTTAATCCTACCCAATCTTCAAGGCCCAGCTCAAATAGCAATTTCTCTCTGAGCCTCCCTTGACTGTCTACCTTCCTGTCTCTCTTATTCCCTCTGCATTACAGGGTACCTTCCTCTTCTAAAGTCTTACAGCACTTTTTTTATACTCCTCTTAGTCATTATTACTACATTTACATTACTACAATACTACAATACTACATTATTACTACATTTACATTATTACATTTGCATTATTAAGTCATGCATTACTTTGACTTTTCAATTAAACAAGAAATCTGTAAGAAGCACCTACCAGGTGCCTTCAGGTAAATACAAAAGTAAAAGCCCTCATGGCATTTATACTCTACTGGACTTCAGCTCTTTTCATTCATGTTTTATCTTTCCTGCTAAATTATGAGCACTTTGGGGGCAGAGATTGTGTTTTGTTGAGCTTTATACTACTTATAATTGGCCACAGAATATGTTGCACATGTAAATGTTCAATAAATAAATGAATGAAACACTGTTATGATAATTTGATGCATACTAAAAAATCGAGGATTGGTGATTTCCTTCTCACTTGTGTGGTCCACTAAGTATTCCATTTAAAAGGCATATATCACTTTCTCCACATTCTCCAATGAGGAATGTCCTTTTTTAAGAAAGTGTTTGTTTTAATTCAGTGGAAAAATAGATAAAACTGAGGAGTGAGGGCTATAAAAGGAAAGGACAGATATCAAGAATAGCACACTAACAGAAAGAAAGGCTGAGAAATGGATCGCAGGCCAAAGTTCACTTTCTCAATGGGTATAGAAAAAAATCTCATCGAGGGAAGAATTGGAGGCAGCCTGAATTGAGAAGCAATTCAGCTCAATGAGTACTCGAGGAGTGGCTATCAGTTAATGCCCTATTCTTCGTTACCATAGAGGTTCATAAAAGGGAAAGACCTTTCTGCAAATGAGAGGATACATTCTAATCTAGAAGAGCTGGCATTTGTAAAAAAAACCAAAACACTGGCTTGCTAATGGTTTCATATTATGCCTCCGTGCTAAAACGAATTAGTGTTTTTCTTGGGTTTCAGATAGAAACTTTAGACACTCTGAAGCAATGGTTTTAATACACGAATTGATTGGCTGAAAAGAGAATAGGTGACTTGCCCAGGGTGATGCGGGTAGTGAGCATCAGAGTAGGCATCATCTTCATTAATGAAAGAAACAAAACATTATGCTTACTGTTTATTAAAATAAGTGTTCCAGAAGTCTATTAAAACTTAAAGCTATTAAAGTTTAAAACTGTATGAAGACTTTTGGGACACCTTGCATATCATAATTTCACTTCTTTAAAAATTAATTTATTTGTTTTCATTTTTCAACAATCACTTCCATAAGTTTTAAATTTTCTCCCCTTCCCTCTCCTTTCTCTTCCAGAGATGGCATGCAGTCTTACAATGGGTTCTACACATATATTCTTATTAAACACATAATTTCACTCTAGATATGGATTTCTTGACAGATAGTCTAGCAAATACTAGTAGAGAACCTGTGTACATGGAGGTGTTTTAGAAACTAACCAAAGGAGTCCATGCAACTTCTAGAACTAATTCAAAATCAGAGAGTAGCTGGACATTGAGGAAATCTGGCTCAATCTGTTATTCAGATGGCTTGATAGATCATATTAGCTCACCTGACTGACACTTCTTATATACACTACCATAATCATTTAGTTAATATGAGCAAGGCTGTTGTCAAGGATCAGTGAGATATAAATTATGAAATTATCAATGCTGAGAAGATGAGAGTTGAGCCACAGCCAGTGTCAGAGAAGAACATTCTGAACCTAGAACAAAGATGGTTACTTGTTGTGGAAAGGCTGATAAGGCTGGGATAATAGATAAAAATAGTGTTATCGTGGGCTCAACAACTCAGTCTTGAAGAATTCCTCACTCAGCTTCCCCTGATAAATTAGACAGATAAAGACATGCAGAGGAGAGAGATAATAAAATAATGTTGAAAGCCCCCCGAAATCCCTAGAAACATCATCTTTTGGAGAAACAGAAACCTTAGTTTCATTATCATCAGCTAAGTGGACCAGTCATAGATCATAGGCTATCGAGGGTCAGGTTGAAATGGTGGCCTTTCTTGAAAATGAAGGGGGAAATACAAAGCCTTATTTGGTTGTTTTTTGTTGGGTTTTTTTTTGTGACATGGGCAGAAATAGGAAGAGGGGACCCATCCTCCACAGCAAATCCTGGGTGAAAAAAAAAGGGTTCACACTATTAAGGCCATCCTCACAAGTGGTAGGGAACTATTGGTTAATGCATAGTGTTATGCATTAATATAAGTATATTATATAAGATAATATTAATTATAATATACATTATATTTACATATTGTATATTATATATAATGAATATATAATATAGTAATATAAATTAATATAATATAATTAATATATAAGGCTGGGCATTTTGGTTCTACTCCAATGTGGGCTGTCTATATCCTACCGCATACTATGGTAACAGACTGATCCTTTCTTTCAGCATATTTTTTAATAAATATCCTATTTATCACATGGAAAGCAGAGACCAAAAATGAATTAATTAAAATCTATGACAATCAGTGAACAATCAGTTTGAAAATAGATATTCTACTTCTAGCTAGAGCAGCATATAGAGTACTAGGCCTAGATCAGAAAGATCTGAGTTCATATCTGACCTCAGACACTTAACTAGTTGTGTGAACCTGGGCAAGTCACTAAATTTCTGTCTTCCTTAGTTTCCTCATCTGAAAAATGGGGATAATACTAGTATCTACCTTTCATGGCTGCTGCAAGGATCAAATGAGATAAGGTTTGTAAAACACTTAGTACAGTGTATAGTAGGTGCTTAATAAATACTTCTTTTTTCCTTCCTTAGTTCCTTCATTCCTTCCTTCTAGATAAAAAACAATGAAGGACAGCAAAACATTAACAATCTCATTTTAGAATACTATTATTCTGTCTAGAAAATAGAGTAGAATTTCTAGTTAGAGTACTAATTATTTTAATTCTTCATTTATTTGCAATAGTGTTTATGTGTATGTTGGTCCAATATAGTTTAAATTACATGCTCATATTTGATTATGAAAAAGAAATTTGATTGGATAACAATAGATCCCAGTCCAAGTCTCACTTGGTCATTGTCTGGATTCTTATGCTACAGAGTAAGTGTAAATACCAAACATTTCTGTTTGGGCCAGAAACCTTCGGGGTCTTCCCTTCCCAAATGGATATTTTATTTTTTTATTAGATACAAGAGGTCATTCTTTGCCTCATTTTTATCTAGCCTTAATCACTGAATGGGCATTGCCTCAGATAAACTGAGATCTGGGAAAGACCTTAACTTTAAAAGGCTAAGACCTCCCACTGAATCCAAGGCCATCTCCAGTTGTCCTGATCTATATCTGGCCACTGGGTCTAGATTGCTCTGGAGGAGCTGGAGTGAGGCTAGTGACTTTGCACAGCCCTCCTTCACTTAAATCCAATTCCCTTGCAAGTCATGGCAACATATTCCTGATGTCATGGACCTCTTAAAGAACAAAGGATAAACCACAACCTGCTGCAGCTGCCCCACTGGGGATCCAATTGGCCAGTTACAGCTGAGCAACTCAGCTCCTCCTGTCCTGTCCTTTCCTTTCCACTCTTGTCCTGTCCTGTCCTTTCCACTCCTGTCTTGTCCTTTCCACTCCTCTCCTCTCCTGTCCTGTCCTTTCCTCTCCTCTTCTTTCCTTTGTTCTCCTCTCCTGTCCTCTTCCCTTCACTTGTATACAAAGATGAAACAAGCTGCCATGAATAAGGCATGTGCTTGGGTTATTTTTCTAGTATTATGATGGATTTACATTGATCTATCCACATTAACCCCTATAGAATATGTTTGCCAAATTGCTAGCCAGGATTAGTGGTATAGTCTGTGGTCATACAAATGAAAAGAACTCATGTAACACCTCAGACCCAAAGCCTTAGTTTCATTAGCCCCATGCACTAACCCACCTGAGCTAACCAGGCCAAGACTGTCATGTATCAAACCACACAGTAAGACTTTCTTGTTACCAGACCCAGAAACTAGCTTCAGAAACAACAGAATGTTAATAGTGTCCCATTGAAAGAGGGAACTTTTTATTATCTATACTATTTTACCTTGATAAATTTATATACAATGCTAAGAAACAGCATGGTACGCCATGCCTATGGCATTTCTACCATCATAGTTTACCATTTTTAATAAAAATAAAAGAAGTATATTTTACCTGCAGTTATCTGTAATCGCACTGGTCCTTGTATTTGATATAAATTGTTGTATTTTAGTATTGTCCTCCTTTACATCATTATCATCATTGTATATGTTCTTTTGAGTCTGTTCACTGTGCATCACTTTGTAAGTCTTTCTGGATTTCTCTAAATTCCCCACATTTCCTATTCCTTACAGCACAGTAGTATTCCATTATATTAACAGATCACAATTTGTTCATCAATTTGCTTGCTTCTATTTGAGTTTGATACCACTGTTGTAGAACTGTTTTGCAGTATGAATCTATTAGTAGGATTACTATATCAGTTATGAACATTTAATAACTTTTCTTACATACCGTATTTCATTAGATAATTGTTGGAGATTTTATCCCAAATTTTTTTGTGAAAATGTAGGGTACAACCATTATGTGAAGCTTTAAATTTTTTTTGGTGCCAGTATTGCTTTAAAATCATTTATTACTAAACTATCTTTGGTGCAAGATTAGGATGCATGGAATACTCATGAATGTATGTTAAAACTGAATACTGACAATGCACTAGCACCTAGAATTCTAGGCTTGCAAGCTTGCAACATGTGAGAGATAAATGCGTATCCATATGCCACTGGTGAATACACTGCTGCTCTGTTTACCTTTAGTGACAAACAGAATTAAACCATGCGATTATGCAGTGAAAAGTTATAATCCAATATGTGGACTGAAAAAACAGGGTGCATTGACTATGTGGTGAAATACAGTAAATCCAAGTTGTTTTCTAGAAGAGTTGAACCAATTCACAACTTCAACAATGGCCTGCCTCTTGTCTCAGAAATTGACTATTTCCACCTTTGACCATTTTTGCCATTTTGATGGATGCTAGATGATACCTCAAAGTTGTTTAAGCAATGACCAAAAGTTGTTTTGATTTGCCTTTCTCTTATTATTAAGGGGTTTAAAACATTTTTCATACATTGTTGTTGGTCAGATTAACTCCTGTTTTTAAAACTCAAATACTTTTTAAGCTCAAAAACTTTTTTAACTCAAATAATTCATTTTATTTAAGTATTCATCTATTGAGGATGCTTCTCATTTTTAAAATTAGCTTTATTGTGTTGTAGGTTATAGTTTCTTAGAAAACTTCTTACTGAAAATAAGTTCTAGCCTAGGTATTGTGTGGTTCAGTTATTTTTCAGTCATTTCAGACTCTTTGTGACCCCATTTGGGGTTTTCTTGGAAAAGATACCGGAGTAGTTTGCCCTTTCCATCTTATTTTATAGATGAGAAAACTGACACAAACAGGGTTAAGTGACTTGCCCAGGGTCACACAGGCATTGTGTCTGTTGTTGTGTTTGTCCTTTGTTGTCGAAGAGGACCATGACAGCAAGATGATGACATGACTTGCAGTTGACTTTGATTTGAGTGAGGGAGGGTTGTACAAGGTCACCACCCTCACTTTCTTCTCTAAGGCCACATATGAAATCAAAAAGATGAGTCTTCCTGATTCCAAGCCTAACATGCTCTCCACTGCACCATATAACTGCCCTGATAAAATGCAAAAGGAGGTAGAGTGCATGTATCTCTTGTTTTTCATTGACTTTTAAATATTTTTAGTTTAGTTATTTTAAAAGTATTTACGTGTAGTCCTTAAAGCTTAAGTGTACAAGGCACAATGGTTATAAGCAAACACAAAAGAGTTGGGGGAAGAGTTTTTTTTTAGGTAGGAAATGGAAGAAGGCCAGATATCCATGGAGTTTGGCTCATTATTTACTGCTCTCACAGGCTAGAGCTAAGAAGAGGAACATTACTGGAAAAACAGGTCATGTTTCTTTAGGTCATTCTGAAACTTGGAAACCTGAAGTCAGGCTCACCTTTATAAACTTTTTGGACTGTTAGAACCAGAAGCCACCTAAGCAGTCTTCAAATCATGGATGTCTTAGTGTTTCAGAAAAACCTCCATTGATGATCAGCTCCCTCCCTACCAAGACAAACCATTTTGAATCAGTTCCCTCCCTATTAAGACATCCTAATCAATTTGTGATTCATTTGGGGATCAATTTCCTACCTACAAGGCAACCTAATCCATTTCAGATCAGTTTGGGGGATCAGTTTCTTACCTACCAAGACAACCCAATCCATTTGGGGGAAGTTCTTTATATATGAAAAAAGACTTTAACTATCCGTTTTCAAGCTGGTTTCAGGTCACTCTACAGTACTAACATTAACTTTTTTAAAGCACCCAAAAACAAAGGGAAAGAGCCCTCTTATACATCTCTCCTCTGGCCACTCCTCACCAGCCACATTTTCCTCAACAGATGCCCAATCCTTGATAGTGGTCAACCTTTAGTTTCACTGCCAGAGCCTTCCTAGTACACAGAGCTGTCTCCATCATGACCCATCCCTTGTAGACCAACTCTGGCAAGCATCAGCTATTTATGCTTAGTTACTTTTAATAGTATATACCAAGCGACTCTTAATCTTTTTTTGTGTCATGTACCCTTTTGGCAGTTTGAAGCCTCCAGTCTAGCTTTGAGAACAATGTTTTCAAATGCATAAAATAAAACACATAGTATTATAAAGGAAACCAATTATGTTGAAATGAAGTTATCAAATTATATATACACTTTCTTTAAAAGCCAGTTCATTTATCTCAATTTATAACCCCTCTGGTCTTTGCACCAGTGTCCAGACTGTGAACTTTAAGACGATTAGCTCCCTAGTTTGTTTTCCTCAACTGTAAAATGGAGGTTTTGGATTAGATGATCCCTATGGCCTCTTACAGTTTTAAATTCTATAATCCCATGAATCATGTGTATATGTGTGTATGTATATATAAAAAATTTATAATACATTTTAAGGTTTTAAGTGCTCTTTTTTGTATATAGATATAGATAAATACATATGCATAGATTGGTTATCTATCTTCCTATTTACCTGTCTATCCATCCATCCATCCACCCATCTATCTATCTATCCATCTTTCTACCTCTCTATGTATATGTGAGGCACCTTAGTGGCACAGTGAATGGAATATTGGGATTTGAGTCAGGAAGACCTGAGTTCAAATCTTGCCTCAGGTACTTACTAATTGTGTGACCCTGGACAAGTCATATAATCCACTGGGTAAGGAAACATCAAACCACCGCAGTGTCTTTGCAAAGAAAATTCCATGGACAATATTGATGTGCTATGGACCATGGGATCATGGCTCCTTCTCTGCTGCCAACAAACATTCCCAGGTCTCTCCTATATTTTAAAATCCCTCACATAACCCTACCATTCCCTTGAGCTATCATCTATTATTTTACCCTCCTTTCACAGAAAAATTCCTTTAAAATGTTATCTAGGCTTTTTTTCTTCACTTCCTCTCTTCTTAATCCCTTGCAAACTGGCTTTTGACCTTATCATTCAGTTGAAACCCTCTTCAGAAATGACCACTTATCTCTTCATTGCCAGCTCTGATGGCCTTTTCTCAGTCCTCACCTTTCTTTACTCCTCCACTCCTCCTGATATTTTTTCCTCTCTGTGTTTTCATGGCACTGCTTTCTTTTGATTCTCTGTATATGTTACTTCTTGATTCTCTTATCTTTTTGCTCCTTCTCAGTCTCCTTGTCTTTAATTATCCTTATTTCATTGCCCAGCTATGGGAACATCCCAAACTCTGTGGGGCCAGTTCTCTCTCTCTACACTCTCTTAGAAACTTCATCAGAGTCCATTTATCACCACATGCAGCTGACTTTGAATCTACATATAGCTCTAGTCTCTCCCCTGAGCTCTGGACCCAGATAACCAACTGCTTTTTTTGGACATTTAGAATCTCAAGCCCTGTAGGTATCTCAAAGTCAAGATGGCCAAAATGGAATACATTATCTTTCCCCCAAACCTATCTCTATTCTGAATTTCCCTATTTCTGTCAAGTGAAACATAATTCTTTAAGTCATAGGCCAGCATATAGTATGTTCCAACACTCCTGGGGGAGAACCTTCAAGGCTTGAGATGTGTTCATTAGTGCCCTATATAAATGTGCACATTTATCATCATCTTCAAATGTTTTATTTCATGCATTTGACTAAAGTACCCAATTCTTCAGGAATATAATATATAATTGACATTAATTTTAGCTTCTCCTAAATGGGGCAGCTAGGTGGCTCAGGAAGATGTTATCTTCTATGAATTCAAATCTGACCCCATACAGTCTCTAACTCTGTGATCTTCAACCCTGTTTGCCCCAAGTTCCTCCTCTATAAAATAAGTGGGAGAAGGAAATAGTAGACCATTGCAGTATCTCTGCCAAGAAAACCCCAAATGGGGTCACGGAGTCAGACACAGCTGAATAACAAATGAAATTCCTTTCACCTTGAGTGGTAGCATCAGGGATTGCTTTTTTGATCATGATGGAGGAAATGGGCAGCAAGGGATGAATGATGGTTAAAATAGCAACCAAAGTATTTTGGGGATAACATTTGCCCAAACATCTTTCCCCAAAAGAAGTTCAAATGTTTAAAATATTTTGCTTTAGTCAAGGCATGTTGTAAAAGAATAAGGCAATCATCATTGCTTCTGAATGCTTGTAGTACTTGTTACATGATTCACATTCACTGAGATCCCGAACAAAGCTCCAAAGAGGAACACCTGTGGAGTGCAGAATCCTATCAGGAAGTCAAGACACAGATGGGATTGGTCAAACCAAATGCCCAGGAAGCTCCAAAAATAAATGAACCTTCAGCTTCCGGTAGAGAACGGGACAGGAAATAATGCATAGGAATTTCAAAGATTCTAAGTAGATTCTAAAGTTCAGAGTCACCTTTTGTGGGACACGTGGTTAAAAAAAAAGCTCTTGTCTAACAGATTCTAAACTGAAGAACTGATCTTTTCAGTTTAGGCTTGGGGATTTGAGATTTAACTGGAGTTGTTATTTAATCATTATCTTTTTAAACTTTTAAAAAAACTTTTTGCACTGACCGTTTTCAAGCTCTTCTTCCTTTAATAGTTCAAATATTTTCCAAGATTTTTTTTTTTTGAGCAGTAGAAACATACATTCTCCAGGAGGGCAGAGGCTGTAATTTCATTTTTTTTTTTATCATCGTATTCCCTTTCTCTATCACAGTGCCTTGTAATTATATCACTACTTTAAGGATCTGTGATTTCATCAAGGTCACTATTCCCTCCCTCACTGCACATAGCAGCACACTTAGAGGTGGGGTCTAAGTCTGGTGGTTTCACAATCACTGCTTCTGAAAATAGATTGTTATAGAAAGCCATGTGAAGGTGTGCCAATCTCTCTATTTGTTGTGTTGTCAGTTTTATCTGCGAATGTTCTAGGTATGATGTGGTCCTATTGGGTCAAGCTTCCTATAGGCTTATTTTGGCCTCTTCTGGTTTTTTTTGCAATGATATGAAGTATTACCACTTATAATCATCTTTCATCCTCTTTCATTATATTAACAAATGAGTTTGTATTCCATTCTGATAATGCCTTTGGCAGACATGCCTCCTCACGTAATGGAGACATCAAGTGTTTGCTGGCTAATGTATTTTCAAGCTCTTTTGGCCTCTTTATTATAGCAACCACTTTATGTTGGTCATATTTTTGTAGCGATTATCAAGCTCAATATCTCTGCTTTTTCCATTTCTTATCTTCCTTCCTTCCTTTTTTCCTTCTTTTCCTCCTTTTCTTTCTTTCTCCTTCCTTCCTTCCTTCCTTCCTTCCTTCCTTCCTTCCTTCCTTCCTTCCTTCCTTCCTTCCTTCCTTCCTTCCTTCCTTCCTTCCTTCCTTTCTTTCTTTCATCTCCAATAATTAGCACAGTTCCCGCACATATAAGATACTTTTTTTGGAGGGGGGAAGGCAAGACAACCCTCCCCTCACCCCCCAGAAAGGTTAGATATGTTTCTCTATAGCTGTAGATACCTATGTGCACATATACATATACTACTTTTGATCTTTGTTTTTTATATTTATGCATATCTCTTGTTTTCTATCCCTCCTGAGTCCTCTACCTTACTTCCACCCATTACCTTGCCCCCCCATTACTTGCCTACCCCCTCCAAGGATCCCTCTGCTATCTTCCCATTCCCATAAATCTAAACACCCTTCTATAACCTCCATTTCTCATTTTTCAACATCAAAGGTTCATTCTGAAGTTTTATTCTGTACTTAAACCCCAAGAAAAATTAGTATTTCCACATACATAGTAGAAAAGAATGATGATTTACATAAAACGGAGACTACTATGTAAGCTTGCTTTTCTTTTAATAATAATAAATTCAACATATAACTTTCAGATCTGTCCTTGTGCTTATCTGTGTCATTCCAGCTTTCCTTCTGTTCTCTTCTTTGCATTTTTAAAAATTTGCTTCAATGACCCTCTTATTTTCTTTCTTTTTTGCCTTCCCTATCCTATCCTTCCTACCTCTCCATTTGAAAAGAAAAGAAAAAAATTTCAACAAATATACATAATCAAGTAAAACAAATTCTGATATCCATCGGTTATTTGCAAAAAATGTATTTTTTTAATTCTATGTCCTTTTTAAAGGAACTAAATATTATGCCTTGAGAGAGGTACCATATCCAAATGGGCATCATGAGCCCATTACCCCTCCATCAGAAGGTTGGTGGCATGCGTTATCATTTGTCCTCTGGAATTCTGGTCATCAGATTGATCAGAATTTTTATGTCTTTTAAAATCGTTTTTCTTATCAACTTCCTGACAGAAGTAATAGACAAAATATTTAGAATGAGATGCACATTTTGGGACATGGCCAATGTGTGAATTAATTTGTTTTTGCTTGACTGAGCATATTTGTTACAAAGGTATTTTTTTTTTCCTTCTTTCTTTCCCCAGTGTGTATGGGAAGGTAGGGGGGGAGAGAAGATAAATATTAATTGAAAAAAATAAAAATTTAATAAAAAAGAAAAAAGTTGTTTTTCCTCAAAGATTCATTTGAGTAGGTCAAATAGAAGCTGTTTTTATCTCGTCTTTCTCTTTTCATCTAGTGTTTATTTTGACCTTTGCTCCATCCACTCTATGGTCTCACTGTACCTAGACAGCCAAATCTGATATGACTCCTATATCTGATATATAGATATAACTATTTATTTCCTGTATGCTAAACTGTAATCAGTTTCCTTTTGTGTGATATTCAGATCTCACCATATTCAGTGCCTTGAGATTTTCTTCTGGAAGAAAGCCCTATAAATGAATACACCTCAGGGCTTTGTCCTGGGACATTTCCTCTTCTCTGTATACTTTCTCTCTTTCAGTGATCTCAGCAGAACTTAAGAATCTAACTATGATCTCTATAGAGATGATTTCCAAATCTATATAATCCAGCCCTCATTTCTTTACTGAGCTAGAGTCCATTCTTTGAAGCTCCCCACTAAATATCTCTACGTTAATGTCCCAAAGCCATCCCAAATTCATCATGTCCAAAATAGAATTTATTATCTATCCTCCTAAATGTGCTACTTCTAACTTCTCCATCTATAACAAGGGTACCACCATTCTTCTGGTCACTCATGTTTGAAACCTCAGATACATCTTTAGCTACTCATTCCTCCTTACCCTATCTCTCCTCTCCTCCCCTCCCCTCTCCTCTCCTCTCCTCTTCCTTTCCCAAACCTTAAGCCTACTGCACTCTGAAGCTCAGACACCAATGGGCCCCTGCCCAAAGACTCTCTTCTGAACCCTCCTGCCTTAAGAGTGATTATCAGTACTAACTGTTGCTGTTTCCCTCCCAGTCTGGTGTCTTTCTTTTCTTTGCCTCATTAAGGGGGCCATGCCCTGGTTACTTCTTCAACAGGCCTATTCAATGCACCTTACCTCATCCTAAGTGACTACCTGCATAGACCTTGGCCTCAAGGGACCAAGGTCTCCCAGTGCATCCCGGGTCATCTCCAGTCATCCTGAGGAATATCAGGTCTCTGAATTCAGATTGCTCTGGAGGAGAAGTGAGGCTGGTGACCTGCACAGCCCTCCCTCACTCAAAACAAAGTCAAGTGCAAGTCATGTCATCATTTCTCTGATGGCACGGTCTTCTTTCTTTGTCAACGAAGGATGAGCACAACAATATATCCTATCATTTGGCAAGCCTCATGGATTTTTTCACTTTCATCATGTTCCCTTTTTTATTTATACCACATGTAGTCTAGTTCAGACCTTCATCAACTCTCACCTGGACTATTGTAATAATTTCCTTATTGGTCATACATCATTTAGCCTCTCCTTGCTGCAATCCATACTCTACTCAGCTACCCAAGCTGAGATCCTCAAGCACAGATCTAATCATGCCCCCTCCCCAACTCAGAAAAGTTCAGTGTCTCTCTATCACTTCTAGGATCAAAAATAAAGTCCTCTGTTTCAAAGCTAATGGCCCTTACAGTCTTGTTCTAGCCTGTCTTCCCATGACTCTTACCTCATGCACTCTGTACTTCCTCTAAACCAGCTTACTTGCTGTTCCCTGTTACATACCATCTTCCACCTCCAAGTCTGCAGTGCTCTCACTTCTCACCTTCACTTCTTACTTGATCCCCTAGTTCTCTTCAAGAGTCATCTCTCAGATGTCACTTCTGCCTACACCAAACATTATTCCTACGACTGATTGGTCAGTGAGATCATCTACAAAAGCAAAAGCAATGAGTGCAATTCTTTCACCTACAGCTGTGATCAAATAGGTACCATCTACTCTTCCCATGTTCCATACAACCAGGAGAATACAAACATGGACACCAAGAAGTACTGCTCTACCCACAACAGACACTAAGGCTTCCCTGCCCCCACTTTCTTCCCCAAGCCTGTGTTCCTCAGAGTCTACTTATACTTAGTCCCTTCATTAAAGCATCTCTTGAAAAGCAAAAACAAACATAAAAATAAATTTTTGAAGACAGAGAATATTTCCTTCTTCTCTTTGCATCTACTACCATGCTGTCTAATAAAGTGTCTATTATTAGACAAGTTAATAGCATAATTAATAATGAATAAAATTAATAATTATTAGACATAATAATAAATATTAAGTGTCTAATAAAGTGTTTGTTGAGTTGAATTGAATTAAACAAAAAGTCCTTTTGTTAAATATGCTCCATTTCTAGAAGAAATGCCAATTCAGAAAAGACCTGCTATGTTATAAGAGTCTACCTCAGCAGCTGTCAGGCTTAGAACATGGTTTACTTGACTATTCATAAATTATGCAGTTGAACTCAAGTAGAGGCCCTGTAGCACAGTGGAGAGTGCAGTGTATTGGGAGTCGAAAAAAAAAAATTGAGTTCTCAAAGGTGATCCCAGCAGGCTACAAGCCGTGGCAGGTCCTACTAAGCTGACAAAGTTTCAAGTATGGGCTTGATGAGCCATGGCCTGTTGATCATCAGATAAGCAGCGGGATGATGACTTTTTTTAGCCAAATTAACACCCAAAGACCATCTTCTGTGTCCCAGAATGGTTGCAATTTGCCTTGATGGAGGACCACCTAACTTACACTTAAGAAATCATAACTCTTTGTAATATTTATTGGGAATTTCAAAATGCTATGCAAATGTAAATTATTATCATCCATAAACAAATGCTCACTTGCTGTTTTCTTTCTGAAAGAAAAAAGAAGCATTTGTCATCACCTGGACTCATATTTCTCAAACTGCATTCCATTTCTGTGAAGCAGGTGGGTCAAGGAGATGCACAAAAAACATATGAGCGTACAGTTATCCCTTCCACAATGTGGGAGTTAGAGGCATGGTGTCCCCGTGATCTGGAAAATCTGTGTAAGAATGGTTGGCCCTTCCTTCGTACCAGAGAAGAAATCTGATTTTTTTCTTTTTCCTTTGTGGGGTGTTCACAGCCTCTTACTGTAAAATTTGGGTTAAGTATTTGGTTATTGATTACATTACACAATACTATACATATATGTTATACGTTTTTGAATTTCTAAACTTTTTCTGTGTCATCTGCTAGCTTCTGCATGCCGTCTACTGTTTCTGCAAAACTTCCCCAAAATTGCCATTTAATTTCTTATGCTGACCTGCAATATATCAAAACTGCAGTGTCTGTGTGTGTATATGTATATCTATCTATCTACACACATATATACATTTATATATATACATACATATGTGTATATGTATATATATATGTAAATGAACATTTTAGCACATCCATTTACTATTGTCAGTTTATTCAAACAATATTTTCATTAAGGTGACATGTATGACCATTGGAAAGAGTGGAGCATCTAACTTCACTTTTATTCTCTTGGTAAACAATATATCAGTCAGCATACCCCATCATGTAACATGTCCCATAACATATGATAGAGAACCAGATGATTGTCTCAGGAGAGTACATGTAAGATAATGGGTGTCCATTTGGATTAGAAAATATTCATTAAGCTATGAATTTTTGTGCCAGTGCAAATTATGGATAATTAGATAAAACTGGGAAATTTGAAGAGTTGAAGAAGCCAGATTTTGACCATGAAATCCATGTAGTGAGAGGTCTACCTCCTTCTACTGAAAAAATCAGAAGTCTTTGTTGTATGTATTGTAAATTGCAAAAATAAATTATTATCATACATATTGTTTAATGTCCACTCTCTTCTCTGAAAGCACTAGAAACATTCATCATTGCCTGCACCCATGTTTCTCAAATTGCATTCTGTTTCTATGAAGCAGATAGGCCAAGAAGGTCACAAAGAAAAAAAATAGTATTTATTTAAAATATAAAATGCACACCTAGTAAACTCGTTTACTTTTGTCTGTGTTATTTAGACAGTCTTGGTACTCAGGTAACTGTTGGAAGAGGTTGGAGCATCTAGCTTCACTTTTATCCTGTTGGGATAGAATGTGCCAATCAGTATAAACCATCAAGGACCATGCCCCATGATATTTGTTAGACAAATCAGTTGATTGTCTCATGTACAGGTGCATGTACAATACTGATAAATTTCATTTAGACAGTGCTTTAAATCTTACAAGGCACTTTATTTACATTATCTTATTTGAGTCTCACCACTATTGTTCCCTCATTTTTGAACAACTGTTAAGATAGACACTATAGATATTTTAATCTCCATTTTAGAGATGAAAAATCCAAGGTAAGGAGAGAAAATAAGTGCTTTGCCGCTGTTGTATAACTATGAAGTGTCAGCTATAGGAGTGGGTCCCCAGGTCATCCTGACTTCAAGTTCATCATACTATTTACAATGCCATGCTCACCCTCCCAAACACCAAAATACAGAAGAAACCTGAATACAAGGATCATTATTTCCCATCCAGATTTGTTCCTATCAGGCATCATCTCTCTCCTGAAAAATTTTATAAGTAGCCATATTGTATTTGATGCATTTAGTCTGTCTGTGTCTCTGTCTGTCTGTGTTTGTCCTAAGTTTTTGAAGAGGACCATGACATCAAGAAGTGATGACATGACTTGCACTTGACTTTGTTTTGAGTGAGGGAGCTCTGTACAGGAGCACCATTCTCACTTTCTCCTCCTGAGCCATCTGGGTCCAATGACCAGATACTCATCAGGATGACTGGGCATGGCCCAGGATGCAAGGGGAGACCTTGGACTTTTTAGGCGGGCCTTTTCAGGTACTCACTTAGAGGGAGGTTAACTCCCATTGAGTGATTAGGCCTCTTTAAGAAGTAGTCATCTAATGGCCCTTTTAATGAACAAAAGAAAAAAATAACTAAATCAACAGAAACTGTTACTAGTGATAATGACTCTAAGCCAGTTAGTAAGTGGAGCTTGGACAGGGACCTACTGTTGTCCATCCCATTGGCTTTGCATTTAGTAATAGATATTTACAAAATATCCTTTAGAAGATTTTACTGCAAGCACTTTGCTAAAGTTTTGTTTTACTAGGATGGGGTTTGCAATTATAAAAACAAAAACTCCAGAACCCATGTCCACAAACTCGGTATCAATAGCGGGAGATGATCTCTGAAGTCATACATCCCAACCTTTGCATTTTACAGAGGAGGAAATGGAGATCTCTGCAGGCAGGTAAACATGTGTTGCCTGAGTTTGCACAGGTAGCAAGTGGAACTGTTGGGATTTAAGTGAAGTTCCTCTTGATCCAAATCTAGCATTATTTCCTTATATAATGACAATACTTGTTCTATACCACCTATGCATCTCATAGGTTATACTGATCGGGTTTTTAGCACAGCCCCAGTCAGGGACTGTTTTCAAAAAAATAATAAATAGCATATATATATATATATATCCCTACAACAACCCTGGGAGGCTAGTGCTATTGTTATACTCATTTTACTGATGAGGAAACTGAGGCACACAAGTTCTATACCTTTCCCGGGGTCACAGAGGTAGTAAGTGTTTGAGAGTGCATTTTAATTCAGGTCTTCCTGACTCCAGGTTAAACTCTTCAGCCACTGTGCCACCTAGTGCTCTGTCTTCCTCATTCTATCCTCCTCCTCCTCCTCCTCCTCCTCCTCCTCCTTCTCCTCCTCCTTCTTCTTCTCCTCCTCCTCCTCCTCTTCCTCTTCCTCTTCCTTCTCCTCCTCCTCCTCCCTCTTCTCCTCCTTCTTCTCTCTCTCTCTCCTTCTCCCCACCCCATGCCTATTACTAACCTTATCCCCTGGTAGGCTATATAATAAATGGTTTTTGACTTGGTCAGAAAGCTAGTAATAAGTGGGTTAAATGAACAAAAATACCTTTGCCTTGAGTAAAATTCTGCTTTTCCTAAATGTTCATCTTAAATAGCAAAGAAAAACAGGATTGAGGTGGGGTAAGCATCAAAATAAAGCCAGAGATCAAGGAGGTAGACTATGAGATAAAAACAAAATTTCATCATGTTTGCCAATTTTGGAACACTATAATCAAAGTTGTAGGAGATCCGAAGGTCCCCGCAGAGACTTGTGATGCGTACAAGTAGGCCTGTTTCCAATGATGACCTTTGTTAAAGAAAGAAATAAGAAGAAGGCAATAGATAGGTCATACAGCAAGAAAAGGGTTAACAGCTAGTTGGTCAGTCTGGAATACTGCATAGGATCCGTAGATAATATTAATAAATGAGGTCCACTGGGCAATTGAAGTATTAAAAAACAAGCCCAAAAAACAAGTTATAAAACATATAAAGATTCAAGATTAGTCATTCATTTTGTCAGTTTGACATAGGCCCAAATAAGAAGGCAGCTATGCTAGCAAGATACATTTTAAA
This sequence comes from Bettongia penicillata ogilbyi, assembly GCA_023548195.1. Lineage (NCBI taxonomy): Eukaryota > Metazoa > Chordata > Mammalia > Diprotodontia > Potoroidae > Bettongia > Bettongia penicillata. The sequence continues at coordinate 4,234,102 of JAJHZJ010000737.1, forward strand.
ACCGTATAAACATTTCTGCCAGAAAATTCTTCTGGATATTCTTGGCCAATCAGGTGGTTAGCCACATAGCAACTTCACAACATTTTTCATTGATCTTCATAATAAACATGTCAAATCATAAGCAAAAAAACCCCCACCAAATCCCAAAGAACTGAAAGTAATCATAGTCCATTGCATCATGCTTACCCTTACTAAAACTAATTTGGGGCAGGAGAGGATGAGGATGCGGGAGGTGATGGTACAAAATAAAGATTTTTTTGTTTAATAAGGAAACTGTTAGCCATTTACAACTCTAGTTTGGAAACCACTCTCAGAGGCAGACAGACAGCTGGTTAACGCAATAGTATCAACACTTTTGCAGGCCTCCGTGTAGAAATGAGGAAATGCATAATTTCCTGCTCACTGGTGATTATGTGACTATAATAGCTGAAACTACCCCATGAATATAGTTCACAAACCAAAATTGTCTGCTAGTGATCTCTGTTAAAACCCAAGGCCTTGTCATCTTAAAAACAATGTGATGTGATAATTACTCAAGTATTGAGTGCCTACTTTGTTTCACCTTGCAGTGGGTGTTATAAAGCATTCAAATGTATGAGACTTGGTCCTCATCCTGGAGTTGTAACTGCTGTTTAGTCCAGGGTGCAAGACAAGTGATTAAAGCCCACTCACCGAATGTGGCAATAAGAAATATTCCTCTGGAAATCTAATAGTGGCTATGTAGTCTACAACTAATTGAAAGAATGACAGTTCCCTAAAATAATGGTATGTTAAAGATGTAAGAGACCCATAAGATTATCTACTCCACTTTTTTCATTTTGCAACCAAGGAAACTGAGGCCCAGAAGAGCCAAGACCAAAATATATATATATATATCTTTAGGGCTCTTTCTTCACTATATTCTTTCTGGAGGGAAATGCCTCAATTCACAAATTCTGTTTTGGGTCCTGTGGGTGAGTCCTCTTGTTTCTTGTCTCACCCTTGGATATTTCTGTTGCCTTTAGCATCTGTATCAGAGTGTGCTGGTAAAGATATCCAAAAAACACCACCCCCACCCCTAAATTTAAAGTTTAATATGCATTTTTAACATTTCCTCTATCATCTCTTAAGACTGGACAGTCAACAAAACAGTAAATAAAGCCCGGATGGATAGAATTTGACAACTTTTGTGATGTAAAAACTCTTATTGTAAAGTTAACAGCTCTCACTAGCCAATATAATATAGCTTCAGTCCACCACTGGTAGGGGATTCTGGTCCTTTTACTTGCCTCTGGACGATAGCCTCAAGGATTAACAAACTCTATAAAATAGGATCTATTGTGCATAATCTCCCTTTGTTGACTAAATATGGTGACTGCAAATCTAGCTAAGGATCTGCATGAGTGTTCCACTGGACTTATGTTTTTTTAAGGGGAACTTGACAGAATAGCACCAGGCATGTTTGAACTTATTAATGCTAAATCAAGGGGGGAGCATCTTACTTGTAGAAAACAAAAACAAAAAACCCCAGCATACTGAAATTTTAAGTTCACCCTAAAATCAACATGTCTCATTTAATTTTGGAATTTTCCCATACTGAGCTAAGAAAAAAGACATCTTTGAGTAAATACTATTGTTTAAAATATATATATATATATATATATATATATATATATATATATATATATATTTATATCATGGCAAAGAATTGGAAATTGAGGGAATGTCCATCAATTACATAATGGCTGAACAAGTTGCCATATATGATTGTGACGGAATACTGTCATCATGTAAGAAATGGACGAGCCAGATGCTCTCAAGAAAAACCTGGCAAATCTTACATGAACTGATGCAAAGTGAAATGAGCAGAACCGGGAGAATGTTATACATAGTAATGGCAATATTATACAATGATCGGTTCTGAATGACTTAGCTATTTTCAGCAATCAATGATCTGAGACAATTTCGAAGGACTTATGATAACTGCTATCTATCTCCAGAGAAGGAACTAATGGAGGCTGAATACAGATTGAAGCACATGTTTTTCTTTACTTCATTTTTCTTAGTGCTTTTTTTCTTTTGGTCTGTGTTTTCTTTCACAACATGACTAACATCGAATTATGTTTTGCATGCCTGCACATGTATTTCAAATTGCTTGCCTTCTCAATGAGGGGGTTGGGGGGGAATTTGAAACTCAAAATTAACAAGAAACCTGAATGTTAAAAAGTGTTTTTACTTGTAATTGGGGGAAATAAAATATTAATTGATTAAAAGTAAATATATATATAAATGTGAGAATAACAGTGGTAAATAAATCTGTGAAACCATATCAATAAACATTTATTAAGTGCCTACTATGTGTCAGGCTAGATTTTTTTTAAAATAAAGAATATACATTTTAATATAAGTAATTTATCTTTGAGAAGCAGAACAGCCTAAGGCTGATCTTGGAATGAGGAAAACTTGCAGTCTTGCCTCTGACACATTCTAGTTGTATGACTGTAGAAAAGACATAGAGACTCTTAAGTGCCTTGGGAAATTCTTAGTGGAAGGAATTTCCACACCATAGCAATGAAATCACAGGTCCAAATCCTTTTTCCCATATATATGTTTTTAAAGTGTTTCTCTTTGCATATAAGAATTTTTAAAAATCTGTCTCTTTCTGTTATTGTTGAGACTAGTCTGATTCTCTGTGACCCCATTTGGGGTTTTCTTGGCAAAGATACTGGAGTGGTTTGCCATTTCCTTCTGCAGCTCATTCTACAGATGAGGAAACTGAAGCAAACAGGGTTAAGTGACTTGCCCAGGGACACACAGCTAAGTAAATGTCTGAGATAATTTCAGAAGTCCCTTCTCACTCTGAATCCTATCATCCTGTATGTACTTTTGAAAAAAGTATATACTTTTTATATCCTATAGTTCCATGGCTATAATAAAATAATGTAAGGAAAAATTCTAAGTAAAATATAGTACCTGTGCAAATACTCCATGCCCTGGGCAAGTCATTTAACTTCTGTCTTCCTCAGTTTCCTCACCTGTGAAATAGGAATAATATCAAACAAGATAATAATTGTAAAGCACTTAGCAGAATGCCTAGCACATAGTAAGTGCTCTATAAATGTTATCTACTACTATTCTTACTTTTATCTTACTGATTAATAATAATATTACCATTAGTAACTAGAAATATTTCTGTTATTACCATATATATTATTATCCCCTTTCCATTTCCCCATTTCAGTTGCTTAATACTAGAATTAATCCATCCACCAATACATACAAAGAAAATAAATTAGGAAGTCTTGCCTTTGAAAGGATATTTAATTCTCTTGGATGGAAATGCTAGTCACACTAGAAAACATGCCTTAAAAGTTGGAAGTTGGTTTTTTGACAGTGATTTCTAAATAGAAAGAAGGAAGTGAAGCTTATTAGGAAAGGAGTGTTTTGTACATTCACCATTGTTCAAAAATATCCTTCAAATAAACCTCTGCTCCAATACCCTTTACAGAATGTGTGGGGTGGGGGAGAGGGGCTATAATTTTAAGTAAAGATGAATTATTTTCATAGCATCCATGTAAGTCTCACAAATCCAGAAACAGGACTATTATTAATTTTCCTTTTCTACTTTGAAGATGTCGTTGCCCATGTCGTAAACCAATCAGCTCTTCAGTACTTAAGTTGGGAACCGCATAAAACAAAATGGTGTCAATCATGAGAAATAAGATTTTAAGAAAACCAACATCGCTGTATCTCAGATTGCCCATCAGTGTTCAGGTCTTCTTCCCTTCCTCCTTCCCCTCTGACCCCCTCATATGTTTTGGCTTTTAATTTTTCTTCATGAATTCAGCGTTGGTGAAGTCCTTAGACTGAACTGTTTGACCTTGAGAAAGGCCTGTAACTTATGTGGGTCTTCATCTGCGAGCTTCAATGTAGTCATTTTGAAAACTCCAGTTTCCAGATTTGTATTAAAAGTAGTCTCATAGCCATCCTTCACCCCTTCAAACTCAGTGAGTGCTATTAATACTAATTATTAATACTTCTTAGTTCTTCTAAGTCATTTATTTTCCCATGAGTCAAGGAATGTTTTACTTGATACCTTCAATTATGATATTAATAATTGTTCAATTATTAATGACTATTTCCTTTTTGTTATTAATACCTGAGTTGATAGGAACAATGTATCTTTTTAACATAGCACTCTTTTAACATAGACCCAACAACTTTAAATCCATATTGCAGTGGCCTGGCTTTTTCCTTCTCCTCTTTCCCTGAAAGGCCCTTTATTCCATTACTAATCACATGAAACAGTCCCCTCCCCCATGCCATGCCAATTTTGCTTTTTAAATTTTAGGCAGAAGCATACCTAAGATATAAAAAAATTTAACACAAATCTGTTTGGTCTTTTTATTGTTTCAAACACTCTAGTATGGGACCTTTTCATCTTTAGCTGTTGTGAGAGTGTATGCATGTATGCCTTCTTGTAAGCAAGCCATTTATTGCCTGCACCACTGCAGACCAGACATTCTAGGTAAACCATTATGTTCCTTCTATAGGTTTGCTTTGTGTAAAGGAATGTAGGCTGTTCAACCCTGTTACTCTTCTTTTACTTTATGAATGCGGTCACTTTAGCTTTTAGTCACCCAACTCATCTACTCATACAGATTAAAACCACTTAGCTCCCAGTTATCAACTTGTTTTTTTAAAAAAACCGCAGCTCAATGGTTTCCTGTGCCTTTTTCAAAGTCAATGATGGAAGGAAATGAAATCTACCAATCCACATCCTCCCTCTTCTTCTGTCAGGGCAGATTCAAAAGTTATCTTCAGAAAAATCTAGAAGCCATTACTGACAATTCTTGGGGAAAAAAAAATCATCCCTCCTTTACTTAACTGTATTTTATTAACTTGCATTTATTCTTTGCTTCTAAAGCTAGTATAATTACAAAATGTACAAACTTTTATACCTGCCTCTTAAAGGGGCAATTAAAAAGTTGTTGCCCTTATGAACCCAATAAAAAAATTTAAGATGACCACACCCTAAATAATCCATCTTCTGAAAAAAAGTAGAGGATCTTTCCTTTAAATTATGCTCCATGTCTATTTTCCTAAGAAATACCCAGGAGAAAAGGAGATTCTGCTTGAATTGCCTATGGACCATTTTAAAACAAATTAAAATGGAAACAAATTTAAATATGCTAACCAAGGATAAAAAGCTTAAGTAAAATTTGAACCCTACTAGAAATTAAATATCACTCAAGATTGCCAGCTAACTCTATTTTTTTAGTCCATCAAGGTTTATTATGCAAATACAAGATGGTACAATGAACTTTTAAAATCACAACTGTTACTGGAAAGATACTTATTTTTACCATTCAATAAAAATTAGGGCATCAAACAGTAAGGTGAAAGCACATGTACAATTCCCCTGCTACTGGATATGAAATTCCCAACCAGGCTGTATTTTGCACCAATGCCATTAATTGGATAATTTTATCAAGTGCTATATTTACGGTACCGAGTTGCAAATCGATCTCTAGTGATTAGGTCACAGAAAAAAAAAAAATCTCAAAAATGTGGACACAGCAGCTTCCACAGTACTTTAACAATTACAGATATCCTGATTACAGGTAAATAAGGCAAATTCTAAAATTAAATCTAAGAAAACAAGGTCATGGAGAACTAATACAGAATGCTAGTCATATATACAGATATTTTACATAACCGGGGACAGAAATTCTTATCCTGCAATAGGATTTACCCAACACAGAAAAATCAACTTTTTGGCATTTATTGCTTTTTTTCAAAAGAACCTCTACCATCCTTGAGTCAATGATAAACATTCAAGTTTCCTTCCTGCAACAGTGATCTTCCAAAGATAAAGACAGCAATACCAGCCAGGTTTTAAAACTTTTTATTTGCATATTAAAAAAATTGTGCATTCCAATAATTAAAATCATTTGAACAAAAAAAAAAATGGCACTCTGATTAACTGCAATTTACAGCTTGCCAGGACCTTGGTACAGCTTTGCATTTTACTGTTAACTAGATTTACTGTAGTCCCACCCGGGCTCTTCTTTTCACCAACATGCAAGCTCTTTTTTAAATTTTTTTTTTTTTTAATGCCACCAGGACCCAAACTAGCCAGGACAGGCAGATGGAAAGAGGCAGCCGGCTCGGCCTTCATTCAATTCAATGTCAGTAGTTCTTTATTCTTTTGATGTTGAAAGGGGCAGCACAGTCATTTAAACTTTATCCAACCTCTTTGCATCTTACAAAGTTAAACAGCTAAAAGAAGTAAAATTAAGAAGGCAATGCTTGTGGAATGTACAGTGCATATTGGCAGGGCAGATTTCATTACGATTCACCCGCTTGCTTCTCCTGTTCAATTGCTAAAAAAATAAAATACAAAGACAGACACACAAACACAAAGAGATAATCATATTAAGGAGTCCAGAGTTGGAGAAAACAGGTTGAGACCTGATGAATATAGTTTTTCCCCCCATGTAAGAGCCTTCTACATAATCCAGTTCCTTTAAATGATGGCTCCATTCCATCCCATGGATATTCTCAAGCAATTTCATTATTTTAATGCTTATCTAATGCCTTATTTTTAAGTACGCAAACGTTTCCTGCCTTCCTTCCTTCGCCAGCTTTGCTCTGCCTTTCATTTTTCTCCCTCCTCTTTTGGCCCCTCCCTTCCCATCCATCCACAGCCCCTCCCCGACTCAGTCTTTTCTCCCAGTGGCAAGGTCTGTGCTGGGGAATTGGGGGTTGGGGTTGGCATTGGGAGGGGGAAAAGAAAAAAAAAAAAAGGCAGCTTACTTTCTTTTGAAGGCAGTGGGTTTTTCTCTTGTGTTTCTGTCTTCTTCAATTTAGACTTATCGAATTTCTGAATCTCAGCCATATCTGGTTTGTCAGACATTTTTGCAGATTGAGCTGCATACAAAGAAAAACAGAGCTTTTGGTGAGAAATCCACCACCCACCCACTCTCTCTCTCCGCGTTCTTCCGCAGAGGCTCCAAGCCAGCCGCGAAACCACCCCCTCCCCTCCTCCTCCTTCCTCTTTTATTCTGTGCAACTATGTATCTTCCTCTTTCTTAGGAGACGAAAGAAGCCAGCCCCCTATTATTTCAAAGTTGGGCAGAGGTGAAAAAAATAAAAGGGGGGGCTAGCAAGGGCAGTCTTCCTTTAAAAGTGGGAGATTCAAATCACAAAACCCAATCAAGCGCAGTGTGGTTAATAGCATTTTTTAAAAAATGTATTAAAACTATCCCGGGCTTGAGAGGAATCTGTGAAGAACACAATGCGTAGCAAAATCCTACCATCAGAAAAAAAAACTCATCAAAATTTTTTTAAAAATTAAATTTCAAACGCTGCAGGGCGGGAGAAAGGCTTCCACCCCGTTTGCAGTCTTGATTAAGATTTGGAAGGCGTCCTGCATTCTTCCCTCCCTCCCTCCTCCCCCCCTCACAAAGAGCTGCAGTCAGAGGAAGCTCAAACCACCGCCCTTAGCTGTTCACCACCTCCTCCTCCTCCCCGCTTTCTCTGGCTCAACAATGCAGGCAGAAAAGATACAACGTTGCCCGAATTTTAAAGACCCGGGAAGCATTTTCCCTCCCTCCTCCTCCTCCCGCCACCGCCCAAAACCATTCACAGCCTCAGCCACTCTGGAAATGAGCAAGGCTGCTTTACCCTTTTCTCGCCCAATTTTGCTGAAAATCTTAACATTTTACAAAGGAAGCAATGAATGCCTCTGTGGGGGGGCGTTGCACTCCTCCAGATTTCTAATCGCCCCGAAACCGTAGGAGCGCAGCCCGGGGATGTAACAGGAGCTGAGGCTAGGCGTTCCAGAGGGGCGCAGAAGCCCCAGATTTCGGAACAAAGGAAGCGAGCGAGGGTCGGAGCCACCCCTGGCAGCACCGGCCACGGGGCCAACAGAGGCTCGCTCTCGCACGGGTAAAACGCGCTCGAAATTCTGACTTTAAAGCGAGCAGCTGGAACGATGTGGTCCTCTCTAAAAGGGCTCTCCAAGTCCCAAAAGGCGAGGATGGACGCTTCCCAGGCGTCTTCACTGGGGCTTTTCATTCCTTCCTCTTCCTCCCCTCTCCCCCCAAACCAAAAAAGCCTACATGCTTTTTAAATCTAGAGATGCTCAGACAAGGGGGAAGGGGATGCAAAAAGAGATAGGAACGGGATCCTCACCAGTGCCGGGCGGGGCGCACGCTTAGGTCAGATCTCCGAGGTGGCAGCTCCGAACTGTAGTGAAAGAGCGCTGCGGAGCCCCTATATCGTCCTGCCTATGCAAATGAGGCTGATGTCATAGTCAGGCTGATTTAACTCCTTCTCTGCCCGCGCTACTTTGCTTTCTCTAGATTGGAATAGTTCAGCTTTGGGAAAGGGAGGAGGAAAAACACACAGCCCCAAAACACACCCACACAGACTCTCAGATAGACACACAGAACGTACTTAAAAAATACTGGAAGACCGAGAGGGCTGAAGAGGAATCGAATGAAGCATCTTTTCTTTTTCTATGAAGCCGCCCAGACCCAACCTATGTCTCTATTTAAAGGGGCATTCATTTGGAAATGGGATTCTCCACTTCCCAGATGTAGGTTGCCTAGAGGGTCTGTAGTACCTGGGACATGACGTGCATTCCTTCACTTTGAAAATTGGCATTGTCTTTAGGCAGAAATCCAGAAGAACCCAGAAGGTGTTACAATTTCTGCCGGCCTCGCTAACAGACACACTGCGGAAAGCGGAATGGATGGGCTTTCTGTGTGTCAGCCTCCATACCTCCAGAGTGGCGAGCACTCAAAGCTTACCCCACCCACCCTCGTTCTTTGTCTTCGGTTTAATTCTTACTCCTCTGACCTGAGTCGAATGGTGGGCGCCCCAAACTGGAGGAAAAAGGGGTGTTAGTTCTTCCTGCTGGACTCTCTTCATTTGCTTCTAATGGACTTCAGAAGCAGCAACTTAAACACACTTAACTTGGGTCTAGGGTTCTAGAGGGTAAAAACTGAACTGAGTTGGGGGAAAAAACAGGAAGTTGCTTCATTTTTTTAAAACTAAATTTTGCCTCATTTTCCTACATATGAAAACGCTTAATTGAATATTTGATAAATACTGGATTTTGAAACCCTAAATGCATGTAATTACTTTATCCTAATGGGTGTCCTTCAACACGTGAGGTTTAGAAAGAATTCTGTGAAGATTTTTTTAATGAGCTTTATCTTTCAAAAAAAAACCCCATATTTTTTTCACACTAAGCACCAGTTTTTGAAGCTAGTCCTAGTGCATTAATACCTTCTGTCTATTATTAATTCACAGTTCACCTTGAATTCATTTAGATTCTGGGAGCATTTGGATCTTGATTGTACGATTCACCTAATTTTGTGGGTACCACCTGCATTGTTGCAGATACCTGTTTTGTGAATTGTCCATTGTACTTGATAGCAGAATTCATTGATTATTTTTCTAAAAGACCTGTTTGTGATTGGGCTGGATATTTATTTGTTTTTCTTAGAGAACACAGGGCAGTTTTAAAAATATATGCATTTCACTCTCTATGTCCTGAGTAAAAATGATCTGAAATCCAATTAACATTCACATAAATTTAAGATGCTTAATGATTCTTTGGAGGATTAGTGAAATATGCTGCACATATGTGCCTGTGCTTAGATATATGTGCATATATCAACCAGGATTCAAGTCTACTTCATTTCTATATTTCTTGACTTCCTTTTTCCTAGGGAAGAAAGGGGAAGAAAGGAGCCAGTTTCCTTCTTCTGTAATTAATGTTCTGTTTTACATGTTACAGCCATGTTAGGTGGCTTCTCCTCCCCTTCAGATGGTGTTACTGCACCTTTTTTTCTTTTTGTAAATTGGCTTTTATAGTTCTGAAAGCACAATACCTGTATTTTCCTCCAAATAAAATACTCCAGGTTTCTATTTCTAGAGCTTATGCTAGGAGTAGTGTTAAAAACAAAAAGAATCCTAGAGGGTGGGCTTTTCTGTAGGTTTCAGCTCACAGCCGTTGAAAGGACACCCACACTTCCTTGGGCCCCAGTAATTCCATTTCCTCCAAGGAGGATCTGATCATTAAACACGTCTTTTTTTTTTTTTCCCCAGGCTCTTAATTTTTTTTCTAATTGGAGAAAGAAGTTTAGGGACAAAAGACATTCCACAAATTGGATTCCAGTTGAATCAGCACAGGGATATTTCTGCCTTTTGTCTCTCAGGCTTTTTTTTCCCTTCTTTTTCTGTATATTAGCAGAGCAGAGACAGCATGTCTAAAAAAGAGAACAGGAAAAGGGCCAGAAATTTTGAAATGTCTTGAGACACTTTCACTGCTATTATCAACTAGCAGCTTTCACAGGGAGTCCCTAATCTTGGAAGAAAGAAATATATGTATCTATGTAGGTACACACAAAGATACGCACTCATACATTATTGCATATTTACATATAGTACAGGGTAACATTCATGGGAGAAAAGAGAAGAATGTCTAAGTGCTTAACTGAACAATTGGTCAGGAGACCCTGAGACTATGAAAAGGGGAGGGCTGGGCCAACTGAAACAGAAACAAGAAATAAAAAGAGCATCTATAATATGGGATGGCAAAGGTAAAAGAAAGAGAGGGGGTCATTGTGTCCTGGGATATCGTATAGGAAGATAGTTAGGATTTAAAGATTAATATGGAAATGGAAATTTATCTAATTGAATTTAATAATATTTATAGGATTGTAGGTTTAGAATGACTTGGTGGCCCACAGTCTGGATTTCAATCCACCCCTGACGCTAGATGGAGTTCTGCACTCAAGATTCAGGAAGATCTGAGTTCAAAATGTCCTTAGATGCTTACTAGCTGTGTAATAATAGCAAGTCACTTAATCACTATCTGCCTCTGTTTCCTCATCTGTAAAATGGGGATAACAATAGAACCTACCTCCCAAAGTTGTTGTGAGGTTCAATTGAGATTTTATTTGTAAAGCACGTTCTGTGCCTCAATTTCCTTATCTGTAAAATGGAGAGGTTGTACTAGGTCATCTCTGAAGTCCCTTCCCCATATGAAACTATAATTCTAGTGATCATCTTTAGTCCCCTTTATTTTGTAGATTAAGGAATTGAGACCCAGAGAGGTAAAAAGCAGCTTGCACAAGGTCGCAGAATTTGAACCCAGTTCCTTATTTCAAAAGCAGCATGTTTTCTACTGTTTCATAGTCGGAATTTGAACTCAGGTCCTGATTTTGAAACAAGCATACTTTCTACTTCTCTGCGTGCTCTTATAGCAGGCAGTAATTTCCTTAGTACTATTTCATATTAGTAAGTAGCCTTTTGCTATTATACTGTTCTTCAACAATTATAGATATTTCAATATATGTAGTGATCTTCAGAGGCTGATGGGTGTTAAAGTTTACTGTTTTACCAGTAGAAATCAGTGTAAGCTCCTTGAGGGCAGGGACTGTCTTTTGCCTCTTTTTTGTATTTTGTATTGTATTTGTATTTTTTGTATTTTGTATTGCCTCTTAGGACTGTGCCTTGGCACAAAGTAGAAATAACCAGTGATTGATGTTTTAATGACTGAAAGCTCCACTTTGTCAATGAAGCCAGCCTTTCTTCTGGAGCTCACTACAAACATACTGTGGACTGTGTAGGGCTAAGCCTTCTGTTATTTAGGAAGATGAGGATGTGCACCCCTCCAAGTGTTTTGGGGGAAGAACCTGAAGAGTTAGTGCAGGGAAGCCTTTCTTTTCTTAGTAGCTCTGGAGCAGAAGTCTCACCACGAATTTCCATCCCTTAGAAAACTAATAAAGTTAGGGTCACTAATTTTGCCCCACTCTCTGTGGAATCCTACCATTAGGAAAGGCCCAGTTGAGACTAATTTAATCAGAACCAGGACACACAACCAAAAATATTTATTGAGCAAATATATTTGCATACGCAAAGTAATATACCTGTCAGAGAGGAGAGAGACAGAGACAGAGAGAGGAAGAAAGGAAGGAAAGGAAAAAAAAGAAAGGAAAACGGTTCTTTTTTCTCTACCATATCAAATCTAAATTCCTATGCTTGGCTTTTTGTGCCCCCTATGATCTTGCACTGACCAACCTGTGTATCTTTATTTCCAGTAATGTCTCCCACCCACCTCCCCCACCACATGCAACCCCTTTCCTGAGAAGGGGCTGGAATCTATTTGCTCTGGTATCCAGGCCAGGAATGGCTGCCCTCCTGTTTTCTGCTTTTGCCAATCCTACCTTTTCCTTCAAAATTGAGTTCAAGTTATACTTTCTCTGTGGCTTGCCTTGAGAATAATACTATACATGACACTTGTTTACAAAGGGCTTTCAAATATATTATCTCAACTGATTTTAGGCAAGCTTGTGAAGTAGCTAGGGTAGATAGATATATCTCCATTTTATAGATGAGGAAACTGAGAATGTAAAGTGACTTTTTCAACATCATATAGTTGGAGAGGGGCAGAGTGAGTACTCTGACTTTAAAAGTGGCTTTGCAAAAGCAGTATCATTTTTTCAGAATTATGTCCTGATATTTTCTATTCTCAAAATATGGTAGTTGTAACTATATTAGAACTCTAACCCACTCTGATCTCTCTGAACCTCTCTGACCTTGTATGTATTTATATTCTGCACTACCCAGGTTAGCATTTTTATTTATGTTTTGCTTTGTAATTGTTTCATATGTGTTAGTTTTACCCTGCATGCAAAATTCTTGAAGTCAAGGATTATGTCATACCTTTCTCCTCTTTACGATGGGAATAATATTATTTGCACTAATTCCCACTTCCTACCTCTCAGGATAGTCAGGAGGGTCTTATGGGCCGGCAATCTCAAATGTGAAAGCACTCTGTGTACTCAAAGGCTGCAGTTCTCACACTGTGTTTGAGGCCCTAAGACCATAGGAAATCCATGAGGTCAAAGCTATTTTCATAATAATACTAAGGTTTTTTTATTTCTAATGTGATACTGATAGATATAACTCCCTTCCCTTACCTCTTAGAATTCTCCCTCATACACAGTAATTAAGCAAAAGAAACCCAGGCATCTAAAATACTTAAAAAACATATGAACCATTCCATATTTTTAGTCGACCACCTCTAATGAGAGGAAGGAAGTATATTCCATCATCTATCCTTTGAAATCAAGATGGATTATCACATGTATATGAGTTTATTTATTCCCAAAGCATTTATTAAGTCTTTTCCATGTGCTAGACATTGTACCAGACAGTAAAGAGAAAACACAAATGAAATGTTCCCTTCCCTTGAGAAGCTTACTTTCTCTTTTGGGGGGAATACAACACATACAAGGAAAATTAAATACCCCATTTTAAAAAATCATCTCAGGATAAGAAGGCTGGACTGACAACTGGGGAGATTCACTTTGAAAAAGCTTTGAAGAAGGTTAGATTTTGTAGATATGGGAAATAGTCTATGCAGAGTCTTAGAGATAGGAGATGGAAAGGCATATATGGACCCATTATTTATGATCTGAGGGATCTTGGGCCAGTTACAACCTTTTTGACCCTTAGTTTACTTATCTTGAATTTTCTTTAAAGATCTCAATCCTATGCAATAAGAGGCTGTCACCATTTTCAAGCTAGTGCCAGAAATGAAAAGACTACAAATATCATGCTAATTTATACTAAGTTTAAATGTTGTTTATTCCTAGTTTTCAAAGAGGCCGATGAAATCTCAAGTGATGTCTTGAATGAGATGTAAGGAAGGCAGGACTGCACAAAGAGAGCTTCACTCCCTCTTCCAGAGTCATGGTCATCTAGTGGCAAGACACAAGTCAAGACAACTGGAAATGGCCTGTGATTTAGTGTCTGATGTCTCTACCAAGTTCCACGGCATCTGCTTCAGCCTCCTTCATGGCCAGCCATTGGAACAAATTATTCTCTTCCTCCCATTCCACCAGGTGGGAGGTCTTAACCCTAACCCTAATTCACTGACAACTTGATTTAAATATGCTGTTTTGGATATAGGTTTTTAGGATTGTAAATTTGGAGCTGAGAAAGACCTTGGAGATCATTTAGTTCATTTTTCATTTGAGGAAAATGAGGCCCAAAGGGAGGTTTTCTTTATGGGTACCAAGTGCCCAAAGCTGGGACTCAAATTCAGGTCCTCTGACTCCAAAGGTTCTTTCCCCTCCAGCTGGCTGCCTCAGACAAGGAGCAAATAAAACAATCAGGAAAATAGTTTTGGCACTTTGCTGTCCAGTCTGTGATTGGTAAAGGATAGGAGAGAGTAGATCACTGAAGTCCACTGACACTGTGTTTCCATAGTCTTCCTGCAGTCAGCAGCTTGAACTTCAGCTTTCTCCACTGAAATCAGAAGCATTAGCAAATAAAGGAATATAGTCAGTTTGAATGTGTTCCCTTCCCACCCTCTACTGGAAGAGTTGATGAACACAATAAAATGGAAACAAAGCAAGGATTCAGAAAAGAAACAGTCTAGATCACAACTGGCTGAGCCCTGAAGTCACTGAACAGTGACTGTTTTGGACATTCAGTTCACCATTTAACTCTGCATTCTGTATTTCCTGTCTAACCTGAGTTCCTAACTCAACAGTTAAAGGTACCTAGAAAGACTGAGGAGAAGGTAGAGTGTAATCATGGAAGTGAATCCAAATGGGAAAAAGTGAGAGTAAAAAAAACCTTATAACGAGTATCTTACCATTTTGTGTTTAGTCTTTGAGCAGCCAGGTGGTACAGTGGTTAGAGTGCCAGACTTAAAGTCAGGAAGAAGGCCTGAGTTCAAATCTGGCCCTGGGCAAGTCACTTAACCCTGTTTGACTCAGTTTCTTCATCTGTAAAATAAAGTGGAGAAGAAAATTGCAAACCACTCTAGTGTCTTTGCCAAGGAAACCCCAAATGGGGTCACAAAGAGTTTTTCACAACTCAACAAGTAGTGCCTTATGCAATGCCTTGTATTTGTATAGTGCTTTTAACTTTCTCAAAGCATTCTGACTTCTATTGTGTAATTTTCTTTTCACCACCTTTCTGTGACTAGGTTTTATTGTGCTCCTTTTACAGATGAAGAAATGGAGGCATAAAAAACCCTTTGCAAATAGTAGCCACTTAAATACATTATTGTTCATTTAAACGAGGTTAGATGGTTTTTCCCAAGATCACACAACTAACTGTGAGCAATCACTAAGACTAGAATCTAGGTTATAAGAATCAAGAGTTACATGAGTCTTAGAATTTAGGCAGCTAGGTGGTACAGTGAATAGAGCCCTGGGTTTAGAATCTGGAAGACTCCTCTTCCTAATTTCTAATCTGGCCTCAGACACTTACTAGTTGTGTGACCTTGGGCAAGTCACTTCACTCTGTCTTCCTTAGTTTCTCATCTATAAATTGAGGATAATAGTAGCATCTACCTCCCAGGGTTGTTGTGAAGAGCAAATGACATAATAATTGTAGAGCACTTAGCCCAGTGCTTGGCATATAGTAAGCACTATATAAATGTTAGCTATTATTATTAACTGTTATTGGCAACCTTTGCAGTGTAAGGCTATCTGATGCTCTTTTTGGATAGGACCTGTGGAGCAGAATGAAAAAAATTTCTAGAGAATTGAAATTCAAGGTCAATGGAATAAGATTTTCATTTAAAAGGGATTGTGGAGAGAGAGAGAGAGAAAGAGAGAGAGAGAGAGAGAGAGAGAGAGAGAGAGAGAGAGAGAGAGAGAGAGAGAGAGAGAGAGAGAGAGAGAGCGAGAGATGGTGAGACGGAGAGAGACAGAAAGATGGGGGGCAGGGAGAGGGACAGAGACACACAGAAAGAGACAGAGATAGAGAGAGATGCAAAGAGAGAGAAAAAGAGAGAGTTAGGGTTCAAGTCCTTTCCCTTCTGATATTTATTGCTTGTATGACCCTGAGCAAGTCACTTAAACTCTAAATACCCCCAGGCAAATCTCTAACACCATAAATTGCAAAACAGGTGCTGATTTTTATTGGTAGAGAAAGTTCTTCACCAGGAGTTCCCTACACTGAAATTACAGGTCTGGTTAATTTTTTTTCATATGTCGAACCAGCCTTTGAATGACCTCAGTCAGCTTCAAAGGGAGAATACGTCTGCGACAGGATTCCCCCTCAAATCCTGCATTCCCATAGCTATCAGTAGAATGCAGCTGTGTTCATTTGCAAACAATCATCATTTTCATTATCTGGTAATCCAATTCACAAGCTTGAAACTGCTGGCAACTGGTTGCTTGCTCAGTATCTAAATCTTACTCATTCCCCTGGAGAAATTTTTTTCTCCCTGGATTGTCCCTGTCTGCAAGAACTTTTTCCACCTTTTTTTCCCTCCCATTTCTCCCATTCGGTCCATGCTGTCCTTCAGGAGATGGATAAGGATAAATTAGGTCTAAAATGAAACTTATGTTCACACCATATCTACAGTTACAAGGATATTTTGCTAAAGTTAACTTTAGATTTTGCACCAAATGTATGGGAAAATGCATTCCTTTTACTGAGAATATTACAGCATTGGGCTTGAAAAATCTTGTCTCAGCCACTCAGCTGTGTGGCCCTGAGCAAGTAAGTCCCTTAAACTCATTCTTCATCTGTAGAGGGGGGATTGTTGTCGTTCTGTAATGTCCGATTCTACATGGACATAGACCATGAGGTTTTCTTGACCAAGATACTAGAGTGGTTTGCTATTTCTATCTCCAGTGTGTCCCCATTTTATAAATGAGGAACTAAGGCAAATAGGAGTTAAGTGACTTGCCCAGAGTCACACAGCTCCTTACTTGTCACACAGATCTCCTTACTTGAGGTTTGGTGCTACATTCATTACACCACCTAGCTGCCCCACGCACCCACCCAAATGGGATAGTGATAGCAATTAGCTCATCTGGTTGTAATGACTATCACATGCGATAACAAATAAAGTGATTTGTAAACCTTAGTTATATAAATCCTCCCTCTTATGATGATGAATAAACAGATTTTCCATTCATGGGATCTAATCCCATCTTCTCTATCAACTGGAGCAGTACCACTCACTTTATCTAACATCTAACCTAGCAGATATGTCCTAGTCCTAATAGGTGCCAGGGATGAAATTTAAATTCAGTTCTTCTAGACTATAAGACTAGCATTCCATTCAGGATGCCATGCTTTTCATTTTTGGTCGTGTCTGACTCTTCACGATCTCATTTGGTGAAGACACTGGAGTGGTTTCCCATTTTCTTCTCCAGCTCATGTTACAGATGAGGAAACTGAGATAAACAGGGTTAAGTGACTTGTCCAGGGTCACACAGCTAGTAAGTGTCCAAGGCTGAATTTGAACTCAGGTCTTCCTGACTTCAGATAGGCACTCTACCCACTGTGTGATCTAGCTACCCTGATGTTTTTATAGGCATCTTCATAATATTATTTAACTCTCTTCTGGTATTTCTCCTCTTCTTTACTCATTCAGTGTAGTAATCAAAAAATGAGGAGAGTGAGCACCCTGCTGTTACTGGAGAAGTACCTCCTCTGTTGCATCACCCTGCCATATCTATTTTTACCATTCTCATTAACGAAGACCCTTTTTTCCCTCCCCCTTCTATCCTTTCCCTCTCTTTGTGTAGGGTTTGACTTTTTATAGTATCATCTTCTGCCAGGAAGAGAGACAGTAACAATTGGTGGTCAGAACACAATACATAAATTGGTCCCCTTGCCTTATGCACAGAAGTATTCCAGTTTCAACTCCACTTAGATGGCAAATCGATCTTCCTAAAACACCAGCTTGAGCATGTCAACAAATTCCAGTGGCTCCATATTACAGTGCTTCCAGGATCAAATATGAAATCTTCTATTTGACTTTTAAGTTTCTTTGTAATCTAGCCCCTCCTCTACCTTTCCCATCCCCATATATGCTGGGACTCTAATATCCTCACATGGGACATTCCATCTCTAGTTTCCAGGCATTTTCACTGGCTGTCCGCCATGCCTGGAAGGCCCTCCATCTTTTACACTTACTCTCGGCTTCTCTGTCAAGTCTCCAAGTCTCAGTTTAAAGTCCCGTCTTCTGCAAGACTTTCCCTATCCTTGGTGCCTTTAGACTGAGCTTCTTGAGAGAAGGGATTAGTTTTTAGTGAGTTTTTTTCTCCCAATTTCTTTGATTTTGCCTTTCCTTGTGTCCTCAGAGATGAAAACACTGCTTGCCACACAGCAAGCACTTAATCAATGCTGAACAACAGAATACATAATTGGGATTCTCTTAATCCTGTGTATATCAAATCTTAAATAAACACTAGAGGAAGAGGAGTAGCAAGAAGTGAGAAAGGGATGGAGTGTAGAAAAGGTAAGGGGAGGCCTGCCCTTTTTATAGAACTGGCTTCAAGTAAGGTAGGGAGTGAGAGATGATCATGGAATGACATTTTTTCGTATTCCCTAGAGAACTCTTAAAGAAGATAAGTTGATAATTGTTTTATTTATTTATAAATTTGCTTATTTAAAAAGATAATATAAAGTTACAAGATAATTATATTGCAAAAGAATCCACAATATTACCTTAAATAGTCTTTGATTTCTTCTAAACTTGATTTTGAAAGTGAAAAAAAGCACAATATGGAGTACTGTGTTTCCACTGACATCTCTGTAATAGAGGCATACACATCTTACATATTATAAGGATTACCAAGGCCCTTTAGGTCCTCAGGTGCTGCCCTTTGACTCAATCCAAACTTCACAAAACAAATCCCCTTAATAAAAGGATTTGTTCTGTAGAACTTGAACTCAGGGAGAAGACCACACCCCACGACTTAGAAGTCCACATGTGGCCTCAAGGACACAGTTTCCCCACTGCTGGATCAGAAGATGTTTTGGAGACAGTTATTTAATTTTATTCAAGTAATCAACTCAATAAGCATTTATTTCATGACTACATGTGTGTACACACATATATATGTGTGCATAATACACATATATGTGTATAAATGCATACATATATAATATAGTCAATATGCTCATTAATACATAAATTGCAAAACAGAGTTAATACAGAAGGTTTGAAATTAGGAAGGGGGCCCAGTGGAGATGTGCTGGAGCCACCTCTAACTTGTTTTCTGTGACTGTTAAACCTTCAGCTGGAGCATTCACACTTTAGAAAGCTACAGATCATGGCTTGATTTGTTCACTTAAGTGATGGAGAAAATCTTAGTGCTGATTAAATTTAAAAATGTGTCATGGGTATATTTTTTTCCCTGTGGAAAACCAGTTGTTAAACATTTTCTAGCATACTAGTCTGCATTATTAATATCTGGAGAGCCAGAATCTGAAACAAACAAACAAAAAATCACTCTTTTACCATATATGGATGGTACTCCATTGTGTGAGTCCAAATTTTAATGAGATATAGTTATGTAAATCCAAAATAGCTCCTCTTTCAAAAGCTTCAGTTCTTTGGAGGCCTTGACTGTCATTCCTTCTGAATCTGCCAGCTGATGCCCCTCTCAGTTTTCTGATCTCATGCCTGAACAGCCAGCCACCTTAACGGAATTCTGCTTTATCTAAGTGTCTAAGATTCTGAAAAAAGAGGTCTTGAAAAAAAATGTGATGGCCATTTCTGAGTCTTTCTCCTTATGAGTCTTTCTCCTAACTGAGGAAGCAGCCATTGGAAACAATTCTGCCTTATCCAATAAGGATAAGGTCTTGAAAAAATGATTTGTTAGATATATAATTATTATATATATATGTGCATATACTATGTCATTTATGCATATATTTATGTTACTTACATCTTCATGCTTGTTTTCATTCATCTAACAAGATAGAGAAGGAATATGAATATGGAAAGGTATAAAAGGGGCACCGTGAAACTGTGATATCAATGAATGACCCACCAGGCCCTTCTATTAACTGTGCAGCTGAAATCTCTTCTATGTGTCATCTCCCCAATTAGCATTTGAGGTCCTTGATGCCTGGGACTGTCTTTCTTTTCTATCCCAGATCTTTGCACAGTGCTTGGCACATAATAAGAGCTTAATTAGCACTTTTCTTTCATTCATCCACACATACGTTTAGAATTAGTCATAGTTATCTATGGTAATGATTTGCTCTGCTCTGTCTACAAATCTAGTCTGTGTCCGGAGGACATGAAATGAGGAGTTGTCTGATCTTTTTTTTTTTTAACAATTGTTTCTTGTAAGCTTTTTTGTCCAAGAGGTTATTTGAGTAACATCCCAGGATTCAACCAATGCACCAATGAAGAAAACAAAAAAAGGGAATAAATAGCACAGCCAATTCCTTTAAGAAATGTGGCCTCCTTTTGGGAGGAGGATGAAAACTCAAATAGCCACACCTTTGTTGTCTGCTTTGGCAGAGTTAAAAGTAGTTCTCTTTTGGTATCTACAAGTTTAGTTTTTAATCAGACTTCACTGAAAAAGTCAGGTCCAAGGACTGAATCCAAGAAAAAGAAATGATGGGGAGTAGGAATGAGGAAGAGATTGACCAAATGCCCTTTGACTTGCTCAGGACATCTTCTAGCAGATCGATTTGGCTATCTTCTTTTTAAAGATCCTAATGAAAAGTTTGAACAAATAAGATGGTTGGGTATGCTAACAAAAATGGGAAGAGACTGGACCTTGAGGGCCCAGAGGACTGAATGCCAACTGAATCCCACACTAGCAGTGTCATGGATTTGGACAGATCCCTTCATCTCTGATCCTCAATTTCCTCCTTTGTAAAATGAGGTTAATGACATGTCTGCCCCAGATAGAACGAGGATGGCTATGAGGATCAAATAGGCCAATACATGTATAAACATCCTGTAAACTAAGGCTGTCTATAAAAAGGCATTAAAATTATTATCGTTCATTGTAGTAGATTAATCCCCAGTTAACCTGCTGGTGAGGCAATCATATCGTGAAATGGTGAAATCCATAGCTATTGATAACAAATACAATGGGCACATTCATTTTAATCTCCCCTAACACCACATAATGCAGAGGTGCCTTAGGATCTAAGTTTCACTTTATAATATTCCACTGGCATTATTCAGATTCCAGAAAAAGGACAAAATGAAAATTAAAAAAAAATTTCTGGAAAAGGAGGGAGGGAAGAAAATAAGAGGAAAAGAAAGTTACATGATAGTTTTATAAAAGGAATAGTAAATTGTACATAATAGATTTGCAGTTTCATGCACAATCATCCTTTTTTCCTATTCCTGTGTTGTGGAAATACTTGTTTTATTTCTTAAGTTCAGGATAAAATAAATAAAACTTTTAAAAAAAGAAAGGAGGAAGATGAGGAAGATACAGGGGTTTGGATAATAAATAATTGATAATTTGTTTGATGTTTCAAAATTCATAAAGATCTTATTTATGTTGATTTTCCCATTTGGTTCTCACGGCAGACCTGTGAGGTAAGTGCCCTGGTATTTAAAAATGAGGAAACTAAGACTCCGGGTTAAGTGAGTTGACCAGATCACACAGCTCTCGAGTGTATACACCCAGGTCTTCATAACACCACTGTCTCTCTCTGCCTCATTAATCACAAAATGGTTTATCAGAGCCCAGAGAGAAGAGACAATAAAATAATTTTACACTCGACAGAAGAGAAGCATTGCTTTTCTATCATGTTCTAGGCTCTGTATTCCATAGGAGTGAGGCTGATAGAAAGAAAGGCAGATGAAAGGAGACAGTGGTTAGAAGCAATATAGACTTTTGAAGAGGGCCGTGGTAAAAAGATTGATAAACCAGGAAAAAAAATAAAATGGAGAGAAATATGCAGTTTAGTAATCATAAATGTGAATTTGAATGTGATGAGTTCACTCATAAAATGGAAACAGATAGCAGAATGGATTAAAAAGTCAGAACTCAACAATGTGTTATTTACAAGAAACATATTTGAAGCACGTACACATGCACACACATACACACACACGCACACAGAGTAAAAATAAGGGGCTAGAGCCAAATTTATCATGTTTCAGTGGAGGTAAAAAAAAAGTAGGGGTAGCAATCATGATCTCAAACATATGAAAAGCAAAAATAGACCTAATTAAAAAAATAATCAAGGAGGCTGCATTTTGTTAAAAGATACTATAAACAATGAAGTAATATCAATACAGAACATATATGCACCAAATAGCATAGCATCCAAATGCTTAAAGGAAAAATTAAGTGAATTACAGGGGGAAATAGATAGTAAAACTATACTAGTGGGGAACCTCAACTTTCCTTTTTCAGAACTAGACAATATCCAGACAAAATATAACCATAAAATAAACAAAGAAGTTAAAGATAAGAATAGAATTTTAGAAATTAGATATGATAGACTTCTGGAGAATATTGAATGGAAATATAAAAGAGTTTATCTTTCTCTTAGCTCTATGTGGCACCTTAGCAAAAGTTGGTCATATATTAGGGCATAAGAACCTCCATAACCAAATGGAGAAAAGCAGAAATATTAAATGCATCCTTTTTAGAACATAATGAAATAAAAATTATATCCACTAAAGGGCTATGAAGATATAGATTAAAAATTAATTGAAAAACTAGCTAATCCAATTCTAAAGAATGTGTAGGTCAAAGAATGAATCATAGAAACAATAAGTAATTTCATTAAAGAGAATGATAACAATCCAAAATTTATGGGATATAGTCAAAATAGTACTTGGGAGAAATTTTATATCTATAAATGCCTACATCAGTAAAATAAAGAGCAGATCAATGAATTGGGCATATAACTAAAAAAAAATCCCCAAATAAACACCAAATTGGAAATCCTGAAAATCAAAGGAGAAACGAATAAAATGGAAAGCTAAGAAAATCATTGGACTAACAAATAAAAGTAGCAGCTGGTTTTATAGGGGGGAAAGCGATACAATAGACAAACCACTCGTTAATTTATTTTAAAAAAAGAAAGAGAAAACCAAATTTCTCGTATCAACAATGAAAAGGGTGAATTTACCACCAATGAACATGAAATTAAAGCAATTATTAGGAACTATTTTGCCCAGTTATGTGCCAATAAGTCAAACAATCTAAGTGAAATAGATGAATATTTACAAAAATATAAATTGCCCAGGTTAATAGAAGAAGAAATAGAATTCTTAAATGACTCTATCTTAGAAAAAGAAATTGAACAAGCCATAAATGATCATCCTAAGATAAAATCCCCAGGATCAAATGGATTCACAAGTTAATTCTAACAAATATTTAAAGAACAATTAATTCCAATACTATATAAACTATTTGGAGAAGTTGACAAAGGAGTCCTACAAAATTCCGTTTACAACACAAATATGATGCTGATATCTAAAAAAGAAAGATTAAGAACAGAGAAAGGTCAACTTCCTTAATGAATATTGATGCAAAAATTTAAAATAAAACACTAGCAAGGATATTACAGCAATATTTCACCAATATTATACAGTATGACCAGAGGGAATTTATATGAGGGATGCAGGGCTGGTTCAGTATTAAGGAAAACTATCACCAGACTTGATCATAACGATAACAAAAACAATAAGAATTAGGTGATTATCTACATAGATGCAGAAAAAAACTTTTGATAAAATACATCATTCATTTCCATTAAAAAACACTAGAAAGCATAGGAAAAAATGGAACTTTCCTTAAAATGATAAGTAGAATCTACATAAAACCATCACTAAGCATTTTCTGTAATGAGGATAAACTAGATGCCTTACCAGTAAGATCAGGGGTGAAGCAACAATGTCCATTATCACCACTATTATTTAATATAGTACTAGAAATGCTAGCTATAGAGATAAGAGAAGGGGGAAAGGGGAAATGAGGGAGAGAATTTGGAAATCAAAATTTAAAAAATTAAATGTCAAATTTTTTTACATGTAATTGAGAAAAAATAAGACAAGAGAGAAAAAAGAACAGAAAAAAGGCAACAAACTGTATAAAAGATGTTGGCAAGAAGATGGCTATTCAAATTAGGCAGGTAGGTAGAACCATAGATAGATTATGGGCCTGGAGTCAGGAAGATCTGATTTCAAATTTGACCGCTTGTTAGCTATGTGACAGAAGGCAAATCAACCCTGTTGTTCCTTAGTTTCCTCTTATATAAAATGAATGAAATAAGAGAACTAACCTCAGAATAATTAGAAGGATAAAATTTGACAATATTTGTAAAGTGTTTTTTAAAATTTAAAGCACTATATAAATGCCAGTTATTATTATTAGTCATTAGAAAAGATGAGTCAGCCTGAGTACTTTCCTGGTACCCATGAAATATGAAAAGACTACACCTTTTCCTTTTCTGCACTGTGGCTGTCATCATATGTATATTCAAACTTCAGAAGAAGCTTGCTTCTAGTATCATTTGATGTGGAAAGAAGAAAGTATGGCTTGACCCCAATAAGACAAATGAAATTGTCAACACCAATTCCCATCAGCAGATCTGGAAGCTGATTAAACATAGGCTGGTCATCTGGAAGCCTATTACTGTCTGCTCTAGTGCCCAGTGCCAGAAAAATACTCTGACTTGACAGAAGTGTAGGCACATGGCCATTGGTAAGAGAAAAGCCACTGCCAATATTTGTATGCCTGAGAGAGTGATCTGGATGAGGAGAATGAGGATTCTGAGCTGTCTACACTGAGAATATCATGAATCCAAAAAGATTGACTGACATATTGTTCTACAGGATGTACTTGAAGATGAAGGGGAATGTGTTCAAGAATAAGCAGATCCTCATGGAGCACAGATCACCAAGACTGCCCAAGGAGGAGACCAAAAGAATGATTTTCCCCTTTCTCCTCTGTATATAGTATCCTTCTGCTTCACTCATGCAATAAACTTGACAAACTGTCAAAAAAAGAAAGAAAAGAAGAGACAAGATCAATACTTCCAATGACTTGGGTAGTCCACTTATTGAGGATTTGTGGAAGAAGAGAGACAACTCTTGATCTTGTCTCTTCTTTTCTATTCTTTCTTTTCTTTCCTTTTCCTCTTCCTTCCTTCCTTTTTTCCTTCCTTCCTCCTTCCCCCCTTTTTCCCTCCTTCCTTCCTTCCTTTTTTCCTTCCTTCCTCCTTCCCCCCTTTTTCCCTCCTTCCCCCCTTTTTCCCTCCTTCCTTCCTTCCTTCCTTCCTTCCTTCCTTCCTTCCTTCCTCCCTCCCTCCCTCCCTCCCTCCTTCCTTCCTTCCTTCCTTCCTTCCTTCCTTCCTTCCTTCCTTCCTTCCTTCCTTCCTTCCTTCCTTCTTTTCTTTCTTTCAACAATTTGTCAAGTTTTATTGTATGAGCCAAGCAAAAGGTTTCTATGTACAGAGGAGAAAGGGGAAAATAATTTTTTTTTGGTCTCCTGTTTCTTCGGCAGTCTTGGTGATCCCCTCTTTCTTAGCCTGTAGATACTCTTCCTGACAGGTTGCACAGGATGAAGTCTATTAATATTATCCTGCAACAATGGGAAAAGTACTTATCAGTGAGACTGTGGATACACTGATATATGAAATACAAGGAGATGTGAATGACAACCTGGCACCTAACACAGTAGGCACTCAATGGTTTGTTGGCTTATTGAATTTAACAACTAGCATGTAGTTGATGTTCCAAACAAACTAATCTACTTGGAGTTTGTGTTTTGTCTCCCAACACCATGCCTTTGCCCATGCTGTCCTCTATGCCTAGAATGTCCTACCTCCTCACTTCTGTGCTCAAGAATCCTTGAATTCCTTCAAGGTTCAGCTCACGGCTCTGCCTCACTTAAATCCAATTCACTTGCAAGTCAAGATATCACCCTGCTGATGAATTGGTCCTTTTCCAGAAAACAAAGGGATGAACACCAAAAATGACAGATATCATTTTGCCCTTGAGGCCCTTCCCTATCCACCCCCCAAGTTGTTTCACATCCAAATTACTTTATAGATGCTTTACATACATATTTGTGTGCATGTTGCATTTCTCTTAAGGGCAGTAGTTGTTTCCTCTTTTATTTCCAGTGCCCAGTACTGTGCTTTTTAACATCACAAATACTATTAATATTGGTAATATTAACAAATAATGTTAATAATAACAATTATATCTATCAAACTCTTTAAGGTTTTTAAAGTGCCTTACATATATTATCTCATTTTAGCTTTATTACAATCCTACTGCAACAACCATATGAGTATCATTACTATGACTGTTATTATTGTTTGATCTGAACCTTATTTCATTCCCAAATGGGAGCTCCCAGTATGGAAATGCCATCCACAAATGCAGGACACCTCAAAGGCAATGCAGTTTTAAGCTTTAATAGTTGAAAACTACACAAAAGCTTGCATAGTAGGAATGCAATACATTTTTATTAAATATAATTTTACCATTATCATCATCATCCAGATTGTTCTTCCCAATTCTGGTGAGTACACAGAAACTATTAATGCATGCTTTCATTTGTAGAGAAGTGCCATTAGCTAACGTTAGCTAATGGTGGCTTCTAGGCATATCACCATACCCTAAGGAAAAGCCATCAGCTCTTCAGAAATCATCCCTGGAGGTTATAGTGCCTGGACTCTGGGTCCTCTACCCCACAAGGCCAAAAGGATTTGCATGCTGGAAAAACTTGATTAAAAGTGAACGAGTTTCAGAGCAGATGGCAGAGGACACAGCTGTTCACATGCTGGGGAAGCTAATGCTTGGCCGGAGAAAGGACGCTCACGGAAAATGGACACATGGCTGGATGCACCCTCAGATGGTCTAACAATCTGGGGAAGGGGTCCAGAGTGAGAGAGAAACAAAAGCTAGATTTACTGCAGCTTTATAAGAAATGCAGGACCTAAGAAACAGAAAGGAAGAGATTACTCTTATACTTTTTCCCACTCGTATTTGAATGGGGAGGGGTGCTCCTCCACAAGTTGTAGGCTTGCAGAATCACAGACTTAGCATTGGAAGGGGTTTTAGGGATAGAAAACTGAATCTCAGAGGGGTTAAATGACTTCCTCCAAAGCCATATAGAGAGCAAGTAGGTTTAGTACATAAATCCTGGTCATTCAACTTGATACCCAGTCAGTCCTCTTTCCTCTATGCTATGCTTCCTTTTATTTTGGAAGGTTTCCAGTAAGTCGGGTAACCCATTTTCTGAGGATTTATGAGAGAAGATGCACAAAGGTTGGACAGGTTGAAATCTATTAATATTAACCTGTTAACACTGGAGGGTGTACTTGTCAGCAAGATGTGACAATATTTGAGTTTTAGGGGCTAGGTAGGAGTTGTCCTGGGAAATGACAAATCAGAGGCAACTTGGAAAAGGCCAGAAGAATGATGATTTCTATTTCTCCAGCTCCCATATTCTATGATGGAAATAAAGAAAATTTGACCACGGGCATTCCTTTGCCAGTCTGGTGACCTGACACCTTGGCAGTATGGGCCTATTGATTAGTTGTGGTGGAAATTTCTTTGATAGTAAACAAAGGCTTTACCCTTTGTTCTTTCGGAGAGTGTCCTTTCTTCATTCCTGAAGGTCACATTTAGAATCTTCATGTCATTTTTTTTTTTGGAGCTTTTTTCTGAAATTTGAAGGCTTTTCTATCCTCCATCTACCAGCCCTGAGGACTCCTTCCCAGTTAGTTGGGCTTTGGTCCATTTGTAGTATTCTGTGTCGATAAAGGCAGGTGAAACTGGATGAAAGGGATGGGGAGGGGGAGAAGACTGATGGGGGAGGTAACCTAAAGACTGGCAAGAAAGGATTTTGATGATTTTCACACCTTCCACCATCCCCTCACCTCTCATCTTACCCATGTGTAAATGCCACCCCCCCAAGAAAATCAATACTTTTGCCTTTAAAAAGAGACAGGGACCCACTTTCACTATTATTATGGCCATCAGCTTCTTGTGAGGAAGTACTGTAGACTTCTCTCCCATGTATGTGTATGCCTTCTTCCTACCCTTCTTACCCTTGGTTCTTCCTGACTACAAAACCAATCTTTTTAGGCAGCATACTTTTTAAGGTATCCACTATGGGCAAGAGAGCATTATTCAAGACCTTGGAGGAAGGAGGAAGGAAGGGCAGTTACTTTCCCTATCTGGTCTCATATCCAGATTCCTCACGATAGCTATGTGCCCATCTCCCACCTCCTTTCCCTCCCATCCTTGAGACAGTGTTTCCAAATTATCGTTAAGGTAGCAAAAGAATGGTTTTGGGGAGGCCATGGAGAACAAGTTAGGAGGGAGAATCTGGGAGGGGATCAAAACAAGGATTCTTGTGTTCTTTACTAGGCAACAAAACTCAGAAAACCTTATCATCATCTGCAGATATAGCCAGAGGACTTAAAGAAAAAATGTTTCCAGAAAAAAAATAAACCAGATTGAGAAACGCTTTTTTTTTTTTGCTTTTAGTCAGCACTAGTCATAATTATCATTACCATGATTGCTGTTATTGTTTGAGCTGAACCTGATTTCATTCCCAAATGGGAACTCCCAGTATAGAAATGCCATCTACAAATGCAGAATGTCTCAAAGTCTTCATACAGTTTTAAACTTTAACAATTGAAAACCCCACTAAGGACACCCTGTAGAGGTGGGGACTTGAAGGAGTAAGTGATTTATTTGCCCATGGTGATGGAGCTGCATGAGACATTGACAGGCATGACTTAAACCACAGTCATAGAGTCATAGATTTAGAGGGACTTCTCAGAGGCTTAGTCCAACTTTCTTATTTTACAGTGAGCAAACTGAGACTCAGAGTGACTTGCCCATGGTTACCTAGCTATTAAGTATCAGAGGTCGAATTAAAACCCAGGTCTGGTCTTTTGGGGCAAATCATATGATCTCCCTGGGTCTAAGATTCTCAGCATGTAAAATAGGACCAAAGAGCATCAGGCGTGGAGTCAGGAGGATTCTTCTTTCTGAGTTCATATCTGGACTTAGACACTTCCTAGCTGTACTACCCTGGGCAAGTCACTTTACCCTGTTTGCCTCAGTTTCCTCATCTGTAAAATGGAGCAAGAAATGGCAAACCACTCCAGCATCTTTGCCAAGAAAACCCTAAATGGGGGTTATGAAGAATCAGACATGACGGAAAATGACTCCACAGCAAAAATAGAACTAATAATATTTATACTACTACCTCATAAGGTTGTGGGGAAAATGCAGCTATTACTGTCTCTGCCAAAGCAAATGGGCAACTTTTCTATGTCTAAGGAGGCAGTGTAAAGGTTATTTTTCCTGACTCTGACATTCTCTGATAGAATAGATTAAAACCCAACCAGCTTAATCCTAATTATCATAGTCTTTTAAATACTTCTCAGTCAATCCATCCTAAGAGTGGCCTAAGTCTTCCTCTGATCAGGCCCTCTTCAACTTTTTCCCCCTGGACCCCTTTTTGGTTTTGCCAGTTTTTGTTGGTGTTGTGCGGCCTTGAGGGCTCGCACAGTGCAAAGCCTGCATGCTTTGTGTTCAGAAACAAGGCTGCACTGAAGTTGCCTGATGTAACAGGCAACACCTTGAATTCATTATGCATTTGATTTTGAACTAATTTTTGGTCGTTGCATGTTCAGAAACCTTTTACTATTGCCAAATTTTTTTGCAACTCCATTTGAGGTCGTGAACCCTCAGTTTAAGAAGCGCTGGTCTGGATTAGAGATTCTTAAAGTGCTGCCCATAAAACTTTTCAAGGGGGTTGAAACCACAAAGTCAAAACCATTTTCATAACAGTACTAAGACGCTACTTGCCCCTTAAATTAAATTATGCCTCCCTTTTCCAACAGCCTATCTGTCTGAGCTTGAGTTTTCTTCATAGACTTCAACCCAAGCCACCTATCTTAACAGATGAATGCAGAAACAGATAAGAGAATCCAGCTGTCCTTTGTTAAGCCAGGCACTAAAGATATTTGCAAAAATATGTAAAATAATGCTATTCTCAGGAATTTTTTGCTGTTTTAAAAAAACAGCATAATATTTTGGGGCTTGTGATCACGTTATCCTTTGGAGTAGGAGTGACTTTTTTTTTTAACTTCACTATCTTCCTCCGAATATGAATACAGATCTTTTTTAATACCATAGTAGCTACCTATGGCCAGGTTCTTTTTCCTTTCCTTTTTATTTTATTTTTAGCAGCTTATTATTGTAATCAGATTTTAATCCTGACTTTGTAGGTAAAGGTGTCCTAGACCTCAGGTCCTATTTACGGTTATTCTCCGAATTCTGTCCAGGGCTCAACCTTAAGCACTCCTCTCCTCTCCTAAGTCACAGTTATCTCATTTATGTTAAAATGCAATGTGTATATTAGTTGTTTTTAAAAGAATTAACTAAATAAGCATTTAAAAAATTTGTCAGTTCCCTCTTCCAGTTTGGTAAAAATTGATAAACTCATATTAGCAAAAGCACTTTGGGATCTTCGATCACTTTTAAGTGTTAAAGGGTGCTGAGACCAAAATGTTTGAATACTTGCTGTTCTAAATCTTGGAAAAAAGGGAAGTTGATCAACTTTTGATTTTGCTTTCAATTTGATTCTAAACCATCCATTTTCAGTACCTGTCATCTGGATGCTAAAAGGTCATTTAAGGTGTTTCAGTTCTAGTTTTAAACATAATCAAGGCTGTACAGAAGGTTGTAGAAAGCAGTGAAGTAATAGGTGACAAAACAATTTTTGGTGGGTGTATGTCTGTAATGAATGTAGGAGGCATATGTTGGAAATATATTTTTATCATAGTCGTAAATTTCCATCTACTTTTTCTATAGTTCAGGCTTCCAGTAGGTAACAAGGAAATATTCATGGAACCAGGAGAGAGTAGCAGATTTCTATGACATTAAGTTTTCCATTAAGGTTACAAAAAGTTAAAACAGTATAGTAAAAGAGGACAAGCCTCTCTCTACGTATATCCTAGAAGGCCTTGCAATCCATTGAAGATACTGTCACAAGGCATTAGCCTGTTCAGCACAGAGGGCCATTACAAAGAGTCAACTGGAAATTCCTATTTGGGTTTGTCATTCGTACTCAGAATTTCTTAAATTAGAAGACCACACTCTATCCTCATTTTATTCTAAATAAGCAACCATAGTTCATGAAGAATGACATCGGGAAGTTTTCCAGCTTGGGATTGCTTTATTCAATGTATTTATAACCTCAGTGCCTAAGAAAGTGACTGGTGCTTCCAAAATGTTTGTTGATTAAGATTATTCTCTTCCATTTATTATTTGCCTAATAAACTCTCAGCTGACTTAGAGTTTATGTGACTTAGAGTCATACAAAATAAATCTCTTAACGATTAGAACAAACTGTTTCTACAGGTGCTATCTTTCACTGTTACTATTTGTTGGAAACATAAATGTGACAATCAGATGACACTCCAGATTTCCAAGTAAACAAATAAACTTCACT
Source organism: Bettongia penicillata ogilbyi (assembly GCA_023548195.1). Lineage (NCBI taxonomy): Eukaryota > Metazoa > Chordata > Mammalia > Diprotodontia > Potoroidae > Bettongia > Bettongia penicillata. The sequence goes on from JAJHZJ010000737.1 coordinate 4,265,361, forward strand.
TTCACAAGTTATTTTTTCTTTCTTTTTGGAAACCAAGCTTTAGAGTGCTGGTGTCTGTGCAGAGAGCTACTGCTGCCACCTATAGACAAGCATTGATAATGACCAGTGACTCAGAATCACAGCAAGTTTGCAGGTCAGAAGGGGTTTTCCTTGTGAATGTAACAGATGGAAATAATAAAAGTATTAAGAAAAAAGTTCCTTTTTTTCAACATGCCAGTGTGAGTATCTGAAATGGGTTTAAATTTTTAATTTATTTAAAACAATTTAAATTTCTGTTAAATAGGAAGGAGTAGTCATGTTCAGTGAAGTGCCATAATTTGAAATTGCAGGTCTCAGTTTCCATATCTGTAAAATTGGAATAATAATAGCATCAGCCTTACAAGGTTATTATAAGGATAAAATGAGATAACAATTTAGTAAGGAGATCTGAGTTTGTTGGTACAGATGGTGCCTAGGGGCCAATATCGGTGTTATAAAAATGAACAATTTTGAGAATTTTTATGTTAATAAAGAATGAGATGAGCGGAACCAAGACAGTTTATTTAACAACATTATAAAAATCAAGCACTTTGAAAGCTGTGAGAACTGTGATCAATATAGTGAACAGTTCAAGAGGACCATCCATTGCAGCAAGGTAGTGAGATGAATAATGTGCATTTTTTTACATATAATCACTGAAAAAAATTTCTTTTGCTTGACATGCACATTTGTGACAAAAAAATGTCTATGACTATATGAACATTATCCTATGAAAATATGTTGAAAAACTGAGGCAAAAATGGATTTATCAGCCATGAGGCAGGAGTCGTGAGCAGGAAGAAAGAGATGCATGAAATGAGCCTAAGGATAGCATATACTTTTACCTTCTAGTATGAAATTAATGTAAATATTTCTAAATTTTTTATAAAGCAAACACAAAGAAGTCAAATCTTCTTCCATGTACCAGGATAAATGACTTTTTAAAAATTCACATCACTTGTCATTAAACCTTTTTCTTCTGTATGAGGTCCCTAGAAGGAGGTATCAGCTTCTGGGGGCGCTGGAATTTGCTTATCAATATTATAATTCACTTAATTTTCTGGTGCACTTGTTGACTTTTCAGGAGAAATACCAGCAACTTCAAAAATTTTTCCTTCAATCAGTGTTCCTGGTGCCATCTTCTGCCTCAATGATTTCTGCCAAAGTAGAGATCTCTTTTCCCTGAGGGCAACTTCTCAACTGTAAAAAAGGAACTCCCTGAGAAACCCATTCCCTTCTTAATGGCAGTTGTGTTGAGGGAAAAGCCACCCACCGCCAGAGCCTACAGGGTGGAGACAAGGAAGGCCTTCCTGAGCATGGTGCCGAGTGGGATAGGAAGAATAATTAGAGAATGAAGAGAAATGGTTTCTTCATCTCCATGCCTCCGCACCTGCAATATATTATCTCCTTGCCTTTTCCTCACAGTATCCCTGTTTTCTTCAAAGTTCAAATGTTACCTCTTACAAGAGGCCTTTCTTGATAGCACTAGTTGCCAGTGCTTCCTCCAATAAAAGTACCTCGTATTTTTATTTTGTATATATGTGTGTGTGTAATTGTTTTCACCCTATAGAATGTGGCCTCCTTGAGGACAGAAACTGTTTTATTCTTGCCTTTATGTTCCCATGACTCAGCACAGTGCCTGGCACTTAGTAGGTACTTAATAAATATTGATTGACTGATTAATTGATTACCCTGCCCCTAAAAAAACCCGAGGGGAGAAGTAGCCAGCTGCGTTCTGGAGGGACCCCAGTTTACCAGTGTCAGTGTGGGTTGGGTGAGTGAGCCCAGAGAGAGTGCTACACATATGCTGCTATTGAATTTAATATTATTAGATTTGGCTCATTATTCTAGTCTGTTGGGATCTTTTTAGATTCTTCTGGCACATAGTAGGTGCTTAATAAATGGTGATTGATTGATTTATTGATGGGCTCCCAACATGTCTTTCAGTATGTAAGTTATTCTTCCCAGGTACCTGCCATTTGCAAATTTGATAAGGATACATCCATATCTTCATACAAGTTATTGGTGCCCATGTTGAGCAAGGACAGATCTTTGGGCCATTCTTACTATACACCTCCTTTTGAATGGGCATTAATCTATTCACAGCTGTGCTATAGGTCAGTTCATTCAGCCAGCTAAATATCCAACTAACCTAGCCTTGCCTCTCTTTCGTTTTTACAAGGATAACATGACAGGTTAAGAGTCACAAGCCAGGAAAGATAGTTATGGGGCATAGATTCTCTTCCTTCCTCTTCTGTTATACCTGGAATTGCAAATTATTTTAAGTGGACTCAGTGTTGGTAGAAGATTACCTGTATACACATTAATATACCATTGATGACTATGTTGATTATTTTTTCAAGTGAATGTATAGTTTAGTGTCTCTAAGGTTAACATAAGACTTATAACCAACTACTAAAATTTTCCTTAGGAAAGGTAAACATAAACTCTTTCTTACCGTTTAGAACCGTGACAGGCTGGATCTGTGGAATACAAATCAGAATACATTGGCATAGAGATCAGCACATTTTCTGTGTAAAAGGGGTACTGACCCTAGGGGACCCCATTCCCAGATCATGAAGCATATACGTCCCATGGTAGAGCCTGGGGAGCCTGCCTCTGGAAAGCCATGAGGATCTGTAGTGGAAGAGTATAGGTATTCTGTTTCCAGGCTGCTTATTTCATGGTCAAGGTGGGGCTTTTGGGTGGTGAGTAGAGCCTAGAGGCATATGGAACACCTCCCTGGGGCATGTTAAGGTCCTCTTTCCAGTTTATCTGGTTTTCCTGAGGAAGTAAGTTACATGGGGAAGTAAAAAGGAGGGGAAAGAAAACTTCAGACCTTCCCTACAGAGGCCAACATGTGCCTCGTGAGTATAGGTCTCTCTCCTTTGACTCAGTGTTTTGTTTTATAGTTTCTTCTCTTGCTATATCTTCCCAGGAAATTACACTTTGTAAAAGTTAATGGATACTAGTTGATTTAAATAATACTGGGGCGTGAATCATTGGCCATTAACATAGGGGAGAAAATACCAGAACAGGGACTTGTCTGATAGTATTAGGAAAGGATAGCCCATCCCCTTGGGTTCTAGTGGTACTCCTAAAGGGGAGATACAGCTGACTATTTTGGGGCACTCAGCTATAAGAGTTACATCTGCAGTTCCTAGTCTCAGGGTTGCCCAGACCACTATAACTTGCTCAGGATCAATAAATCTTTGTTAAATTGAATTGAATTCTCTCATCTGCTTACCAAGTACTCTTTTTCTACAAACCCTATTTTTTTTTTAGCTTCCCTGGACTTTGGCCCCACCCTTTTGTAGGATTTGTTTATGCCTTTAATCTTAAACCTAACTCTGACAGCTTCAAAGTAGGTATACTAACTCTTCCTCTTTTCCTGCTCTTTACCCTGCTTACTTTTTAGACTTTGGGATGAAGAAGGAAGTGCCCAAATGGGAATTTCCAGGTTTTTTTTTTTTTTAATTTTCCTGATATGGTGGTAATTTTTTGAGATTCTGAAACAATAGTAACTAGGATTCAAGATTGTAATTCATGTAGGAAATTGTTAACTGGACGCATGCTGCACTCCAAAGCAAACTGAAAAATAGATTATCTACATGGTGCTACTTTTAAAGATTGTCTTAATTATGAATTTGTTAATTTTTTTGGTCCATTAATTAGCCAATCAGCTTAGAGAGTTGGTTACTACTAGTCTTTTTGATTGAATCTGCATATAGTAGACTTTTTCTAGTAAGAATTTTTTAAAATTATAAATACATCATAAATGAACATAAATCTTCAAATATGCAGACAAGACCACAGAACATTTTACATGAAACGACAAGCCTCCATTATTTAGGCTTTATTTTTGTTAAATGCCTATATTTAAACACAGCAGCTACAAATATCCTGGTTGTCACTAGGTTCCTGTCTGAATTTTAAAATCTTTCCTGGGTATTTTTCTGAATTTTATTTTTATTTTATTATTTACATGATGATTGTCAGTGAGAATATATCCCTAGATGGAGATATGGATTTGATATAAATGGAAATATAGATCAATTCTATTTTATTCACTTTACATCCCTTCATGTCTTCCTATTTTTATTTGAAGTCTTTAACTTCACTTCTTAGAGTACAGTAATTATATTGATGCATTAATCAATCATTTAATCAACACACTTTATTAAATGTTTACTATGTGTGAGAATTGTACTAAATGTTAGAGGTACAAAGGTGAAAATCGAAGTTTCTATCCCGAAGTAGTTTACATTTATAAACCACAATTTTTTCAGCCACTTACCAATTATTGGTAATAGAACCACTAGGTAAAAGGTAATGAATAATTTTGTAGCTCTTATTGTGTAGTAGTAGACATTTTTTAAAATAAAGTTTTCCTAGTTATGGAATATACCCATAGTTAAAGATGTCAGTGAATTTATTTTTTTGTCAATTCATAGATTAAAATTCTTTTAATCTCAGAGAATCCATGATAAGAATTTTTTCCCAAAGAATTAATGACTTTGAGGATATAAAGGAGGCTAAAATTTCTCCCTCCCTCCCTCCCTGTTTCAGGAAGCAGCCTGTGTAATTTGAATTACCTAGCTGTCCCGGGGGAAATATGGTGGACCGTTACCATGGAGGGAGGGTAATTTTCTAGGAGATGTTAATACATGTGTGGAAGACACCTTACCAGGGTGCTGAGAATGAGAGAACATCAGATAGTGAGACATTAGTCTAAGCCAACATGAAAATAGGGGATGGAAACCATTTGTGAGATCCAAAGGAAAGCATATTCCTCATTCCTGTGTGTAAAGCCTAGCATCCTGGGAACCATGGTACAAGAAGAGGTTTCAGAAACATAGGTAACTAGAGCTCTGAAATAGATGGCTAGGGGTTTTAGAGATAGATGGTCCCCTGTATAAGGTTAAAAAATGTCATTTGTTAGGAACTGAAAAGTACTGCAGAAGGTGCAGTTTGTAGTCCTAAAAATGCAAAATGGTGAAAGAGATTATGGAATAATTTTACCATCTATGGAAAGCTACTGAGGTGTCGGCACTGATGATGTCTCTGTATACAAAATAGTCTCCTCACTGCTGCCCCCTGATGAGGAATTTCTGGCTGTCCCTTTCACAAGATATGAAGTACCCCTGACAAGGTTAACTTTTCATAAGGTATGAATTCTATGTCTCCTTCTGGCTCATACCAGTAATAACACATTGAGAAGGATTGATTTATGATCCGTTCATATTCATAGGATATCTAACTCAAACCCATTTTATAGATGAGGAAATGGAGGCTCAGAGATTTGTGTAAGGTCACAAAGACAGCATCAGAGGCAAAATTTGAATTCGGGTCCTCTGACTCCATATTTTTCCTATTGAACCATGTTACTCCTGGGCTACAAGGTTGAACTTGGATTTTTAGAAGGAAGCCGGAGATAACCCAATGGAGACGGAGAACAACTACTGGAAGAAAGAGATGAGAAAAAGTGGTTTAACTCACAGTGGCTCTTCCAAGGAACCACATGTCCTCCAAGAGAGGAGGAACTTTGCTGCTCCAGTGATGCACGGTTGTAGACAAAGGCTGTGGCAGACCAGTGAGGAATTCATGGGACAGGATGGAGCTTACAGCAACAATAGCCAGTAGTGGCAGTAATTGAGCGATGAGGATTTCAGACCAGCAGGAGAGTTCCTGAACTCATCTTTCTAGATTTAGCAGAGAAGTTTCTGAACCAAGTTGACACATTCCCAGACCAAGTGAGACCTGGAGCTAAGGAGCAGCAATGGATGGGGATAGGATGTGATGGATGAAAGCCAAATTCTGACCTTCACTGGTACGCTGAGTTATGTGGAGTAGGCAGGTCTGGGAATAGGATCTACACTCTAGTGACTCTGGGTGCTTTTTTCCCTAGAGGAAGGGATACTATCATACCATACTGGAACACCATACTATAAGCAAGGGGCTCTATAGGTCTCTGGGACACAAGGCTAACTGCAAAGAAGGATATCTCTAGTAACCTTAAGTGCCTTCTCTTTTGGGAGGCCTCTTCCCAGTATAGTTTGTATAAGTTTAGGGAGCTATAGAGTACCGGGGGAGGTAGGACCCAACTACTTAGCTTGGGTACAAGTCCTTGCTAGGTGGCAAAGTGGATAGTGCTGGGCCTGGAAGTCAGGAAGACCTCAGTTCAAATTTAGCCATTTACTAGCTGGATGACCCTGGGCAAGTCATTTAACCTCGATCGCTCAGTTTCCTCATTTGTAAAATGAATTGGGGAAGGAAATGGCAAACTATTCCAGTATTTTTGCTAAGAAAACCCCAAATGGGGTCACGAAGAGTCGGGCAGGACTGAACAACCACAAAAGGACTTTGTGGTTTTATTTTTGTTTTGGTCAGATTAAATAGAGTTTGTTTTATGTTCGTTCTTCTGTCAGCCTGAGTGCATGGCAGCTAATGGCCTTTTTGCCTTGGTTGAACATGGTACGAGCCAAATGCTGATATTCTCGGGAGAAATTGTATTGTTTGAAATGCCCTCAACTTTGGATATAGTTTAAACTTCAATTTTGGCTATATTTTGATCATCAGTAGGACAATGCTTGGGTATACTTGTTATATATACACATCCCAAAGCAAAAAAATTACAGCAGGTTTCTGGAAATTTGTAACAGAAATAATGTTTTTTGTTTTTTTAAAGAACTCTTTAATTATTAATATCAAGTGAAGCACAAAGCAGAGAGGCTCATGCTTACCAAAACTGGTTGCCCGTGACAGGGCAGGTTCAGCAGAGCCCTAAGTGAAAAAAAGGCTGTAGGTGACATTGTATGATAATATCAAACCTGGGACATTGAATTCCTTTCTAACTGAAATCCATAATCACTCAAAAAAGTTCAGTCTAACATCACACACACACACACACGCACACACACACACACACACACACACACACACACACACACACGGCAGCAATTAAGTGGTACCAGATTGAGTACCAGAACTCCAGACTGAGTTCTGAGCCTGGAGTAAGGAAGACTCATCTTCCTGGGCTCAAATTTGGCCTTAAACACCTACTAGTTAGTTGTGCGATCTTGGACAAGTCACTCAACCCTCTTTGCCTCATTTTCCTTATCTGTAGAATGAGCTGGAGAAGGAAATGCCAAACCACTCTAATATCTTTGGCAAGAAAACCCCAAATGGAGTCACAAAACTGAAAAATAAAAGATTCAACAACGTACATACATACACATATATACATATTTACGTCTGTGTGTATATGTGTGTGTGTGTGTATATATATATACGTGTGTATGTGTGTGAGTGTGTGTGTGTGGCATAGACATTGAAAGTGAAGTCTACTACTAGCCAAAGATTAAACAGGAGAACAGACTGATCTCCCTTGAGAATCCCTTTTGATAACTTTAGGATCTCCCTGAAACAAAGACCTTTTGAATACCAATATTCTTCTAATGAGGTCATTAAGAGCAGAAAAAAATAGGATTTGGATAGTGAGACTTTTTCAGCATGTGGCCAACACTATCCAAGGAGAGAATTCCTGACCAGCTGATGTTTCTAGAGTAGAGAAAACGAATATTTTCAAGCTACAACAGCTTTGTAAAAAACAAAAATATTCTCACCAGAGGTGTGTTGGAGCCAGCTTTACCAGTTTTCAAGCAGATCATGACATTTTTAATGTGCATTTACACCTTGGAAATTTACAGACTATGAACCTGAGTTGATTTTTAGGTGTAGGAAAATGATATAGACAATGTTAATTCACATTATGCTTAAAAATATGTCATGCACATTCTACCCTCCACCCCAAAAGCTGGTTGTTAAACATTTACTAGTGCACCACTGCCCAAGACCATAAAACTCTTGTGATTCTGCATTTACTCAACAATGCTTTGATTGTAATTAGTTTTTCAGGTACCTCAGTATCAGAAAAATTATTAGTGTATCTAGATTCCAGCTTCCCCTCCAAAACTGGCTCTTTCCATTTTCTGTCATCTGTGCTGATTTGCTGGGTGGGTATGAGGTAAAATGTCAGAGTTGTTATAATTTGCATTTCTCTTAGTGGCTTGGAACATGTTTTCATGTGATTGTTTAGTTTGCAATTCTTCTTTTGAAAATTATTTGTTCTCATCTATTGTGGAATGGCTCTTGGTATTACATATCTATGTCAGTTTCTTGAATATCTTGGATAGCAGACTTTTGGTGGTGATGTCAATAGACAGATGTTTTGCTTTCTCTACAATTTCTTCTTCTGTCTTCAATGATTTTATATGATTTTATTTTGTTTTTGTTTAGGTGTTTTCTCTCATGTCTGACTCTCTGCCTCCATTTGGGGTTTTCTTGGCAAAGATACATTTTCTTCTCCAGTTCATTTTATAGATGAGGAAACTGAAGCAGATGGAGTTAAGTAACTTCCCCACGGTCATACAGCTAGTCTGAGGTCAGATTTGAATTCAGGAAGCTGAGCCTTCCTGACTCTAGGTCCACTGTACCACTTAGCTGCCTGTATATAAAAATATAACTTTTATGTAATAGAAATTGTTCATTTTGTCTTTTTTGATCCTCTCTATTTTTATTCAATTAATAATCCTTTCCTAGTCCTAGTTCCAAAAGGTATCTGACCTCATTCTCTTCTAATTTTTTAAAATGATGTGACCTTGAATATACATTCATGTTGTATATGCATTTTGAATTTATTATAGTATAGGTTTTAAATTATATAGACCCCTGGTCTAAGGCAAACTGTGGATTAAGGACCAAATTCCATCTCATGCTTGTTTTAATACTACTGTAAACTAAGAATGTTCTTAACATTTTAAAACACAAAAATCCTTTTAAAATTTAAAATCAGAACAAAAACAGGCATCAGGTGCAGCTAGGTGATACAGTGGATAGAGCACCAGCTCTTGAGTCAGGAGGACCCAAGTTCAAATTCTGTCTCAATAATTTATGTTCCCCTGCACATGGAATGGGCAGCTAAGTGGTGCAGTGGACCTAGAACATTCCTAGAGTCAGAAATACTCATTTACCTGAGTTCAAGTCTTGACTCAGACACTTATTAGTTGTGTGACCCCGAGCAAGTCCCTTAACCCTGTTTGCCTCCATTTCCTCATCTATAAAATGAGTTGGAGAAGGAAATGTCAAATCACTCCAGTATCTTTGCCAAGAAAACCCCAAATAAGGTCACAAAGAGTTGGACACAACTGAAATGACAACACCTACACCAAATGAATTAAAAAGCATTTATGAGGTGCTTACCATATGTCAACCACATAACTGGAGATACAGATATTAGCAAGCATGCCAGTCACTGCCTTGGAGGAGGGCATCCTAATATAGGCAGAAAACACATAAAGGGGAGGTGGTGTCACTTTGGACAAGAAAGTTGAAGATGTGGTGATTAGTCATAGAGTAACTCTTGTGTCATTTCCAGAAATGGTGGTTAAGTTGTTTTGGGTATTGTTCTCAGAGCCAGAGTTGGAAGAGGATATGCCCCTAGCATATAATATGTCATCCCGTGGGACGATGGCTGAGAAATAGCATGGTGAGTCTGAGTCTGGACAAGAAAAGGTGAATGTTCACCAATCAGAAGTCCAGGATCTCAGATTGAAATTTGAGTTCCAAGCTGGAGGAGGGGGCTAGAGCACAGGAGCCTTGCAATTTGAAGATGGCCCTGAAATAGTGACTGATCTGTTGTGGGGTTCTTTTGGACATATTTCCAAATATAACACCTGTTTCCCCACTTCCTGACCCCTTAATGCAAAACCATTAGGTAAAACTAACGAACAAGTGAATGCATCTAGATTTTTACAAGTATATGCAACATTCAGCCCTGGTAGCACCTGCTCCCCTCCTTTCGAAAGGAGGAAGGTGCTTTTCCCACTCTTCTCCATCATGAACAGTTTCATACACAATTTGGACATAACAATAGCTTTTAAACAAACAATAGAGTAGGTTCAAAAATACAGTTCCTGATGATTGAAGTAGTTTTAGGAGTAGCTTATGAAAAGCCCACATTATAAACATGCAATAACTCATTCTCAAAAAAATAAGGATGAATTCAATAACCTTAATTTACAGTATCCTCCCTACCACTTTAACAAATGTTCCCCAAAGATAATAGCATTTATGAACAAATATAATTCTATGGCTTCATAATCAGAATAAATTCCTTCATCAGAAGGTCTATTGGCTATTTTCATATATATAAAGAATGTGGTCCAGTCCTTATAAATAAAACTAAGGATTAGAAACTGTGACTTTCTTGCCTAGCTTCGCTTTCTATCTGTGTATATGCTTGTATTTTATTCTTCTAACAGTCTGGTGATCTCTCATTCCTCTTTTGGCTCTGCCACTGATTCTCAGGGCTTTGCCACCATGACTCAGTTTCTGGAGCTTCCTTCAGTGCCTGGGACCTTTTTATCCTGGAACATACCTCATCCTCTCCTGCCTTCTTCTATCATTGGCAAGTTCCTCTCAGGGCCTCCCTTTTGGAGACAGGACCAGGACGGTCATGCTCCCTTCTTCTCTGGGTTCTGTTTGTGACTCTCAAGATGTCACCAGTTTGCCTCAGTTTCCCTCTCATCCTGGAGCATCCCTCCTCCCCTTTAAATTTCTCTCACCCTGCACCCCTTCAGCATTTGTGGGTTATTTTGTAAATTTCTTAGGGTAGGCACTGTCTTTCTTTTTGTTTGTATTTTTCTCCCCAAGTTCTTGGCTCAATGCAGGGCACACAGTAAGTCCTTGTTTTACTTTGCCTTTGTAGAAGGTGGGCCTGTTGTGTTTCATGCCCATCCAGAGCACTATAAAAGATGAATGAGATAAAGCCCTGTCAGGAAGATAACCCAAATAATGCTAGTACAGGGGAGAAGAATACAATAATTTCTGGAGCTGGGAGAATTCCAAAGCATGTGCAGTGTAGCACAGGAGAGAGAATACTGGATCTGGGGTCAGGGGACCTTCGTTTGAACACTGCCTTTGTCACTGGAAATTTATAAGACTTGGGTTAATTACTTAACTTCCTTGACCTTCAGTCTCTTCCTTTGTGAAATCAAGAGTTGGACTAGATGGTCCCTACAGCTATGGATAGCCAGCTTATTTGCATGAAGGAGTTGTTTTCAAGTATTAACAGAAGACATCTGAGTGGTATTGCTTTCCTAGGGAATGTATTTTATAATTAGGCCATTAGAAGAAAGTTAGAATCCAAGTCACCAGATTCCCAGAAACGTTTTCCGGATAAGGGTACAGCTATTTGTGACAAGTAGAGTTAATTGTATTGTCAGTGAACATATTTGTGTGGAAATACTGCACCCTAGTGGTAAAATATATTTCCTTTATAATAACTATATACTCTTAGTGACATTTCTCCATTAGACAAAAGTAGGTTTATTGGACAAGAGGAGAAAATGAAGGTTAATGGTCATGTCAGGGTTAATGACAAACTGTCTGATTCAACCCCCATTTCTTCCTCAAATATTATAGCATTTTGTTTTTCAGAATTCTTATCTTCTTTCATTTTAGGTTCATTTTAGGTATCACCTCCCACCGCTAGCCAGCTGTAAGTATTCTCACCTTGGCAACATTTTCCTAAAGTGCTTTGTCTGGATTATATTTCTGTGTGATACACATCCACATACATACCCATGCACTCTGATATACATATACATTATATATATGTACATATATTACAATATCATATGCAAACATGTACAGATTTATATAACACAATGGTGAGGTGGAATGGGAGTGGTTATCAGGATTATCTGACCACTCCTATTTCCTCTCATCCTAATATTTACTCATTGCCTAGATGGATTTCTTGCTATGAGCATTCCTTTTCCAAGGTAAGATTTTACTTGCTATAGTGAAATCCCCATGAACAAATTCCCTTTATCAATGACAGTCAGCAACTCTCACCTCAGTCTTTTAAAAAGTCAATTCTTACTCTTAATTGGTGGTCAAGGGTTAGGTGGATGAGCCAATTGGTATGAGGATCCTAGGTGGGTAGAAATAGCTTCCTTGTCATTAGGGAATCATACGGTTTTATGTCCAGCATACTGTGACATCATTGCCCCAATATCCAGATTGACAATAGATTTACCCCCAAACTCTGCTGTTCTTGTAACAACTCCAACCTGGTTATTTAACATATGATGTCTCTGATGGGTGCTGAGCTACCTACAAAAAAATGTGTGCCATGGGAGACACTGGCAAAATTACTTCATTGGGTCTTACTCCAAATAGGAGAAACTTTGATTATCTAGTCTTGTGTTCTCCAGGCCACAGAACACTTGGCCAGCCTATAGTTATTGCCTAGGAATCAGTGTAGAAGAAGATCTTGCCTGTCACCCCACATGTAAACTGGACCTAAGGCCACTTGTTGGGACTCCTACAACTATCCTAGCTCCTTGTTGGAGAAGACCTACACATTCTCTGTTATCTCTGAACAAGGAAACGCCCTCTTATTGAGGACAGTAAAAAAATTATCCTAGGGATTTTTTTTTACATTGGTGAAATTCCCAAGTTTCTTTCTCACTCTTACTCTTGTTGCTGTGTTATTGTTGTGTTCATCCTTCGTTGCTGAAGAAGACCATGCCATCAGAGAAATGATGACATGACTCGTACTTGACTCTGTTTTGAGGGAGGGAGTGCTGTGCAGGTCACCAGCCTCACTTTCTCCTCCTGAGCCATCTGGATCCAGTGACCAGGATGACTGGAGATGCATCCCAGGATGCAATGGGAGACCTTGGCCTTTTTAAACCAAAGCCTATTCGGGTACTCACATAGACTGAAGTAACACCCATTCAGTGAATAGGCCTCTTTAAGAAGTAGTCAGGGAATGGCCCCTTTAATGAGCAAGAGAAAAAAAATAACTAAATCAAGGTGGGAGGGAAAGAGCAACAGTTACTGTTGATAATCACTGTAAGGCAGGAGGGTCCAGCCATTAAGTGGAGCTTGGGTAGGGACCTAGTATTGTCCAATCTATGGACTTCAGAGTGCACTGGGTCTAAGGTTTTGAGAAAGAGAAGGAAGGAAGGAGGAAAGGAAGGAATTTAGCTAGTAAACGCCAAGTTAACTGGACATCCTTTGGCCATCCAAAAGAGAAGTGGGGGGAGGGAGAGACAGAAGGGAGAGGATGAGCTGAGTTCTCCAGCTAGCTGGGTCCCCACTCAGGCAGCTTGATCTACTCACAGGTTGTGTTTGTCCTTAATTTTCAAAGAAGACCATGACTTCAGAGAAATGATGACATGACTTGCACTTGACTTTGTTTTGAGAAAGGGAGGGCTGGACTTTTACTCTTATTTTCCTGACTGATGTTCCCCATAGGAACTGGAACCTTTGGATCAGAGACCTGTCTCCTGTCTGCAGTCTCTCAGTGCCTTTATTTTTGAGACTCTTGTGACCTGGTGCCATGAAGTAACCCACTGTCCGATCATCCCACCCTTCTAACTCAATCACAGTATAAGCCAAGAAGCTACATAATATCTCATCCCAATTACTGACCATACCAACACTGGGGACATGTGTAATGTCAGCCTCCTGTTAGTTCAGTTTCAATGTTGAGAAGGAATTAGACACTTGTAAATCATTGCAAATTTACAAAAGGAGGTTTACTTTGCCCTAATATGCAACAAAGATACAGTGACATTTAGCTTAGATAAATGCATCCCCCTTTGTCTCCATATGAAAATACATGTTTATTAGGGCAGAATGATGATTCATGTGGTCTTCATACAAATATCAAATTGAAAGGGCCCCAAGTCAGATGGGTGGGATTTTTTATGCCTTAAGGTAATGCTTATGCTGTGTTAAGAGAGGTTCCAGAGATACGCTTGTTGCTTCTGTGGTAATACAACTAATCCTTCTTGCAGGGAAAGAGAACCCTATCATATCATGTGTTCATTGATAAACTATAAATAATTCTGATGATTTTGCAGTCCATGTGGCAGAAAATGCATGAAACACTCCTTTTTAAAACAAATGTGTTAATGTCATAAAACCAGATCTCTATACAACTACTTTTCAGCCTACCATTTGGAGTGGGTCCATTCTCTATTGTTATTTTGTGAATTTGACATACAAATTGTTGTACCGACTATCGTTGTCTGTTAAGACCACATTTTTAAGACTTTGCCAAAACAAATCTTCTGCCTTTGGATTATCAGGCCACTTGAGAACCGAGCTTTTACAAATCCGCCTCCTCAGTCTCAGATACTGAGAATGCTGTAACACTGGCTCCAGGAGGATGAAAATGATCACATCCATATTGTCATCCATAAGTCTCTGCAAGGCTAAGTAAAAAGCAGTTTTAAAATTCCAGTTTTTTGCATATTTTTTGGTTAAGACAAATATGGTCTTTTTGCTTTGGTTAATGCTCTGCATGAGATTATCAATAATAGCTATTCCAGGGTCCCAATCCCTCTCTTCTAGACAAAGGAGAACCTTCTTTTCTTCATTTTCTTCCAACTGAAATCGGAGCTCATTTATTACCCAGTCAGTAACACAAGTATCTTTGGTGTCATAAGCAATAAAAGCATCATAGAATGTTTGGGATGTGGAAATAGACTTATAACCTTTTATTTTTGCTGAGCATAAGTGATAAATATACCATATGTCCCAATAGAACAAATGATGAAAAGTGGCCATTACCATAGTGGTCACTGTAATAATGAATGAAAAGGAAAAAAAGATGGCAGCAACAAGATCTGAAACACAGGTGGTTAACTCCAGTTCCATAATACTTTTACCTGTTTGGTCTCCAGGGGTGGAACAAGTGACATCTACCAATCTAGGAATTGTGACATTAAGATTTTCATCCATCCATTTACGAAAATCCCCAATTTCACAAGTACAATCAAGGGGATTTCCTCTTATATTTAAAATCTTAAGATGAGTTGAGGCTTTCATTTGAAATGTTGACTTCTTGATCATTTTTATGTGGTTATAACTTAAGTCAAGTTGGTAAAGTCCCTTTGCATTAAAAAGCAAATCATCAGGGAGGTGTGCAATTATGTTTTTCCTCAGTAACAGGGTCTGCACTGAAAAATTAGATATATCAAAACTTACGGTGGATAGAAAATTAGATTGTAGATCAAGCAGTCTGAGGGAGTGAAAATATTGGAGTGATGTCCAATTGAAGACATGCAAGTGATTATTGTTTAGCCTCAGCTCCTCAAGGCTCAAGGGAAGATTCAGGAACGCCTCAGTTGGGATCATAGAAAGTCTGTTGAGGGATAGGTCAAGCCGGGTCAAGTTGTAGAGTTTTTTAAAAATTTCAATGTAGCTTTTATCTTCCTTCTTCCACAAGATGTCTAGACGGTTGCCTTTGAAAACTAATTCCTTTAGGGATTTGCTTATTAGCTGATTCTCAGTTAAGGTGAAAATATCATTATGGCTTAAGTTTAAAACTTTTAGTTGGGTTAAATTTTGAATAAATCCCAGTCGGTGGGTTACCCCTGCTATTTGGAAGTAATGTTCATTGTGACTGAGGTCTAATACCTCCAGCTCCTGTAATTCTTGAAAAGCACCATCATCATCAAAGTCCAGCCTATTGTAAGACAAGTCCAAATATTTGGTGTGATTTATAGATGAAAATTCACTGCCATTTAAAACTTGTGCATTACCGTTATAAGATAAATTCAGACAGACTATGTCATGGAGACCTTCAAATAGGTTGTGGTTAAGAAAAAAAATACTATTTAAGCTGAGATCTAAGGCTTTACCATAAGATGTACACTCTCGCTTCATTAAAGGACGAGTATGATGGTAAAAGTTTTTATGTGGGTCTATCATATAACGAACTAATGGTTCATTATCAGTATCTATTGAACGTAGATGAATTACATGATTAGAGGAAGATGGAGAGTTACTACTTTTACCCAAGCTATTTGTTACCTGGGGTGATATTCTGTTTTCTGACAAATAAATCACACTCAAATTATGAAACTCTTCAAATAATGGGAAATCAATGTGATTGATAAAGTTAACACCCAAGTTGATAATCTGTAGGTTTGGCAGCTTTGTTAGGGGTTTAAAATCCTCTTTCCTGAGTTCCTGAAATACATAACCTTTAAGGTGTAATGTCTTGAGAAAGGTCAGTTTGGAGAAATTGTTAGAAATATTAATATAGCGTGGATAAGCATTTTTAAGATAGTTGTAAGATAAGTCAAGAATTTCTAAGTTGGGCAATTTTGTCACAAAGTCCCCAGTGGCTATTTCTTTTACTAAGTAATTAAATTCAAGAAGTAACACCTTTAGATTTGTCATATTGTTGAACCAGGAAGCAGATATGCTTTTAAGAGAAGTGCTGGAGAGATTCAAATGGGTTAGTTGGGTCAGATTCTGAAAAGCATCATCATGTATGTGGATTGAATCACCATTTTCACAGGGTTTGCATGGGTATGGGGTATTGAAACACCTTGGACAATTCCCACTAAGATCCAAAACCGTTAAATTTTCCAGACCTTTGAAATCATCTCGATAAATCTTTTTGATGTTGTTATTACTGAGATAAAGTTCTTTGAGAGATGGAGGAAGCTTGGTGGGCACATTGGAAAGGTTATTGAAAGATAGTGATAACACCTCCAAATTGGTAAGAGATTCAAAGGCCCCATCATCTATGAAAACTTTTTTTTTACATTCATTGCCATAAAAACAGTTCCAACCTAAATAGAGGTTTTTCAACTGAGTAAGTCCAGAAGTTCTGTCTTTGGTGATGTTGTCAATGTTATTTAGTACAAGGCTGAGTGTTGTTAAGGAGGGTGGCAAACGAAAAGGCATTTTCTGTAACTGGTTGTCTTCTAGTTGTAATTCTTTTAAATTTGTCAAATTAAAGAAGGCCCCATCTGTAATCTTCATACCGCTTTTACTGGCATCAACATTACTGTTCTCCACCTGGGAATCTGCATTGCTATTCAAGTTTATCTTAGTAAGATTGATCAGTCTTGCAAATGACTCACTTGTTATATTCATGATGAAATTGAAAGAAAGATCTATTTCTGTCACATTCTGCTCCAGCACTTTAGGAACATCTCGAAGTCGACAGGCTCTGCAGTCAGCAATAACAGAAGAATTCTTTTTGATGCTGCAGGGGTAACCCCTAGAATTAACTTTCTGACTGAGTTCCGGACTTCCAGTCACCAGAAGGCATAAACAGGTGAAACTTAAGGACTGGAGAATCATGGTTACCTGAAGAAAAAAAGAAAAATGGAAGGGGTTTTAAAATAAGGGCTTTATTTTCCTTTTTTTTAAAAATGAGAATATATGTGTATGTGTGTGTGGGAGAAGTAGGAGGGAGACCAGGTGGATTTTCTTTTAATTAAAAGAATAATGTTAAGCTTAAAAATGAAATTAAGTTTTCTCCTTTTTTTTAAAAAAAGTACCAGGCTAGTGAATTGATTGATAGTATTTAAATAGTATTTCACCATGTAGATTAGTCCCAAGTACCTCTCTTAAAGTATCTGTTTTTGAAATTTAGCGAATCATGCCAAATTAGGTCTATAATGTTTCCCATTAATTTTTGCTTCATGGAACTAGTACATGTGAATAATGGACTAAGATGAAAACTATATAACGTTGAAATGATGGTAAATGTTTATTCTGTCTAGAGTGACTATCAAAATAACATGGCCTTTGCACACTCATTACTGACATAGCTATATTGCTTTAGTGATAAATTTTGTAATACCATTCATTCATTCATTCATTTCTTTTATTTGAAAATTATTATAGATTTGACAAATGAATATTTCCTTATACAAAAAAAAGAAAGTAAAAGGAAGATTGTAAACCATGACTCTATTATGTAGTTTCTTTTCTTCAGTACATATTAAA
This sequence comes from Bettongia penicillata ogilbyi, assembly GCA_023548195.1. Classification (NCBI taxonomy): domain Eukaryota; kingdom Metazoa; phylum Chordata; class Mammalia; order Diprotodontia; family Potoroidae; genus Bettongia; species Bettongia penicillata. Next base: position 4,283,214 of record JAJHZJ010000737.1, read on the forward strand.
ATTAACACACAGCCCTGCTTGTCTGCATTCCCTTCTCAGTTTCCTTTTGTTCTCTTCTGTGTGTTTTTTAAAAAATTTTTTAAATTTATTTTAAGTTTTCAACATTCATTTCCGCAAAATTTTGAGTTCCTAATTTCTCCCCATCGCTCCCCCCATCACAAAATGCCGAGCATTCTAATTACTCCTACCACTAATCTGACCTCCCTTCTAACATCCCTCCCTTCCCTTATCCCCATCTTCTCTTTTGTCCTCTAGGGCAAGATAAATTTCTATGCCCCATTATCTGTATTTCTTATTTCCCAGTTGTATGCAAGAACAATACTCAACATTTGTTCCTAAAATTTTGAGTTTCAACTTCTCTTCCTTCCTCCCTCCCACTCATCCCCATTGGGAAGGCAAGCAATTCAGTATAGGGTATATATGTGTAGTTTTGCAAATGACTTCCATAATAGTCCTGTTGTGTAAGACTGACTATATTTCCCTCTATCCTATCCTGCCCCCCATTTATTTTCTCCTTTGACCTTGTCCTTCCCCAAGGATGTTGACTTCTAATTGCTCCCTCCTCCCATTGCTCTCCCTTCCATCATCCTTCCACCCTGCTTATCCCTTCTCCCCCACTTTCCTGTATTGTAAGATGGGTTTTCATACCAAAATGAGTGTGCATGTTATTCCTTCCTTGAGCCAGATGTGACGAGAGTAAGTTTCACATTTTCCCTTTTCTTGCTTCTTTTATGAGAGATAATTTGCTCCATTTCATTTCTCCCTTTCTCCTTCCAATTTATTCCTCTCTCATCCCTTAATTTTATTTTTTTAATTTTTTTTAGATATGATCTCTTCCTATTCAACTCACCCTATGCTCTCTCTCTCTCTCTCACTATGTGTGTGTGTGTGTGTGTGTGTGTGCATGTGTAATCCCACCAACTAACCAGATACTGACAGAAATTTCAAGAGTTACAAATATTGTCTTTCCATGTAGGAATGTAAACCATTCAACTTTAGTAAGTCCCTTATGATTTCTCTTTGCTGTTTACCTTTTCATGCTTCTCTTGATTCTTGTGTTTGAAAGTCAAATTTTCTTTTCAGCTCTACTCTTTTCATCAAGAATGCTTGAAAGTCCTCTATTTCATTGAAAGACCATTTATTCCCTTGAAGTATGATACTCAGTTTTGCTGGGTAGGTGATTCTTGGTTTTAATCCTAGTTCCTTTGACTTCTGGAATATTATATTCCATGCCTTTCAATTCCTTAATGTAGAAGTTGCCAGATCCTGTGTTATCTTGATTGTATTCCCACAATATTCAAATTGTTTCTTTCTAGCTGCTTGCAATATTTTCTCCTTGACCTGGGAACTCTGGAATTTGGCCATAATATTCCTAGTGGTTTCTCTTTTCAGGTCTCTTTCAGGAGGTGATCAGTGAATTCTTTCAATATTTATTTTGCCCTCTGGTTCTAGAATATCAGGGAAGTTTTCCTTGATAATTTTATGAAAGATGATGCCTAGGCTCTTTTTTTGATCATGGCTTTCAGGTAGTTCCATTATTTTTAAATTTTCTCTCTTGGATCTATTCTCCAGGTCAGTTGTTTTTTTCCAATGAGATATTTCACATTATGTTCCATTTTTTCATTCTTTTGGTTTTGTTTTGTGCTTTCTTGGTTTCTCATAAAGTCATTAGCCTGCATCTGTTCCATTATAATTTTTAAAGAACTATTTTCTTCAGTGAGCTTTTGAATCTCCTTTTCCATTTGGCTAATTCTGCTCTTTAAAGCTTTCTTCTCCTCATTGGCTTTTTGAACCTCTTTTGGCAATTGAGTTAGTCTATTTTTAAAGGTATTATTTTCTTCAGCTTTTTTGGGGTCTCCTTTGGCAAGTTATTGATTCACTTTTCATGATTTTCTTGCATCTCTCTCATTTTTCTTCCCAATTTTTCCTCCACCTATCTTAACTGATTTTCAAAATCTTTTTGGAGCTGTCCCATGACCTGAAACCACTGGATATTTATTTTGGATGTCTGGGATACAGAAGCCTTGACTTTTGTCTTTCCCTGATGGTAAGCACTGTTCTTCCACATCCGAAAGGATGGGAGAAGATATCTGTTCATCAAGAAAGTAACCTTCTATAGTCTTATTTTTTTTCCTCTTTTTTGGGTATTTTCCCAGCCAGTTATTTGACTTTTGGGTCCTTTGTCAAGAGTTGGGTATACTCTGGGTTTCTGTAAGATTGTTATTGTAATATTGTAAGATTGTTCCTCCAAGGTGGCACAGTCAAGTCTGTACACTGGTCTAGGAGCAACAAGAAACTTTTGTGCCCAGTAGTTTCCGCTCCACAACCAACTCACCTCCAGTTCCTCCAAGCCAGCACTGGGGGCCAAGACTCAGATGAGTTGCTTGATTCCCCCAGGGGCTTTCTTCTGGGGCAGGGCTGCCATCCAATGTGAGATTAGGATCAGCTGCTCAGGTTGGGGCAGGGCTGACACATGGGGCTCAGATACCCCAGGGGCTTACAATGAGGTCTTCAGCAATGGATATGGGCTGCTACCTGCCTTGGGAGCCCCAGCCTGCTGCTGTCTCTTCCTCAGCTGCCTCAGGCTGTAGCTGTGGGAACACCCTGCTCCTTTCTCAGCCAGCCAGGCAAAAAAACCCTCTCACTGACCTTTGGTGCCTGTGGCTTGAAGCATCTGCGCTGCTGTTGGAGATTCTGTCCCTGAAGCCTGCTCGGTCTTGCTCCTCCTGGTGCCACATGGCCAAGGCTGGGTTGGGTTCCGTGTTTGGTGCAACAGACCTTTCCCATGGTCCTTTCAGGTCACCCTGGGCTAGAAATCTCCTTCACTTTTTTTTCTGTGACTTTTGGTGCTCTAGAATTTGTTGAGAGTCTTTCTTTACAGGTATTTTATAGGCTGTGGGGAAGAGCTAGTGTATTTGTGTCTTTGCCATCTTGGTTCCTCCTCCTCCCCCCATTCATTCATTTTTTTAAAGAGAAAATTTTTATATAGGAAGGCAGCATTAAAGTACATTGAAATTATGTTGGCAATAGAGTCACAAACCTGGTTTCAAATTCTGCCTCTGTGGTTTTCTGCAACTTTCAATCTATGATTCTATATACTGTGAAGCATCCAGGGCAGGGAAGAGACTAAGATAAATAAAAACAGTAGACATTAGTTTAGCCCTTTACATTCATTATCTCCTTTGATTCTCAAAGTAAGGAGTATTTACAGTATTATCCACTGTGAGAGAGGAAGCTTGGTAGGCACATTGGAAAGGTTATTGAAAGACAGTTGATAACACAGTCAAATTGGCAAGATCTTCAAAGGCCCCATCATCTATGCAAACTTTTTTTTGCATTCTTTGACATAAGTTTTGCAGTATTATAACACTGTGAGTTTTATTATCATTATTTCATGAATGAAGAAACTGAGAATGAGGTGGATTAAGTGCCTTTCCCTTTAGGGATAGTATTTGAACACATCCTTTTCTTGATTCCAAATTAGTTTTCTTTCCAGAATGCCAGAGAAATAAAAGGATGAACTAATTATCAAGATAAGGCATATCTACAAATAAGTAAATAGAATAAGGTAGTTACATAAAGTGAATGCAGCAGTTGAGTGGCTCAGTGAATAGAATGCCAGACCTGGAGTCAGAAAGACTTGAGTTTAAACCTGGCTTCAGACACATACTGGGAAAGTCACTTAATCCTCTTTGCCTCAGTTTTCTCATCTATAAAATGAAAAGGAATTGGCAAAACACTCTAGTATCTTTGTCAAGAAACTCCCAAATGGGGTCACAAAGAATTAGACATGACTGAAAGGATACATCTATGTCTATAACCATGTTAATACCTGTATCTATATATGTATATACACATATATGTATATATGTTTGTATATGTATGTGTATATGAGAGAGAGAGAGAGAGAGAGAGAGAGAGAGAGAGAGAGAGAGAGAGAGAGAGAGAGAGAGAGAGAAAAGAGTAATGTTAGGGAGAAGAAATCAGTCATATGGTGGATAGATTAAAAACTGGGGAGACTAGATCAGGGTGACAATTATGAGATTATAGCAATAGTCCAGAGGAGAGGTGGTAAAGTCATGAACTAGGATTGTCTGACATGCATTCTGATTACCCCTTCCCCCAGTCTATCACTACACCCCTCATTCTCTTTATCTTCTTCCCCTCCATTTTCTTGTAGGATAGGAGATTTCTATACCCCTTTGCCTTATCTTATTTCCCAGTTGCATGTAAAAACAATTTTTCACTTTTGTTTTTAAAACTTTGAGTTCCACATTCTCTCCCTTCCTCCCTTCCCACTCACCCTCACTGAGAAGGCAATCAATATAGGTTACACATGTGAAGTCATGCATAACAGTTCCATAACAGTCATGGTATGAAAGACTATATTTTCCTCCAACCTGTCTCAACATTTATTCATTTTATTTCCTCTTTTGACCGTCTATCCTCAAAAGCATTTCCTTTTGATAACCCCCTCCCCCAATATGCTCTCCCTTCCATCATCTTCCCTCTCTTATCCCCTTCCTCCCTACTTTCCTGTTGGGTAAGATACCTATTGAGTGTGTATGTTATTTCCTTCTTAAGCCAAATTGGATAAGAGTAAGGTTCATTTATTCACACTCCCCTCTCCCCTCATCCCCTCCATTGTAAGAGCTCTGTCTTGCTCTTTTATGTGAGATGATTTGCTACATCTACCTCTCTCTTTCTGGAAAGGCTTTTTGTAGAAGGTGGGAGGTTAGCAGAGATTTGAAGCCATAGGAGGTGGAGATGAGGAAGGAGAGTGTTCCAGGCATGGGGACTCCAGTGAAGATGCTTAGTTCAAGATGAAATGCCTTGTTTAAAGAACTGCTGGGAGGCCAGTATCACTGAATTGTGGAGTAAGTGGAGGAGAATAAAGTGTAAGAAGCCTGGAAAGGTAGGAAGGGTCCAAGTTATGATAGGCTTTAAAAGTGAAACAGAGGTTTTTATATTCAATCTTGGAGGAAATAGGGAGTCATTGGAGGATAGGAGAAGCTGATATAGTCAGATTTATGTTTTAGTAAGATCAATTTGACAGCTTCTCTCTACAAAGGGAGCAGGATGTGGATCCAACAAAGGATATTGAAAAGAAATAGATGTATGGGTAGGAAGACTCCCAGAAGAGCATCTGGGTGTAGAAGGAGTGAGTGGTCATCACGGTCAAGAAGGATGAAGACACCAAAAATGGTTAGATATAGCAGTTGGAGAATGTTGGTAACCTCAGAGGGAGTACAATTATCCTTTCCACATTGCGACTTGCCCCATCATGATTTCAATATATCATGGGTCAGTGTAAGAAATTAAATGAGAATTTTGGGGAGGAGTTTTGTGGAAGCCACAGATAACATGTCTGCAGATGACACAGAAAAAGTTTAGAGCCTCAGAAATACATGAAATACATGTGGAGTATTGTTATCTTTTAATTCTTTTAAATACCCCATAAAAGAAAAAGAAAAAATTCAAACTTCTTCTCTGGTATGAAGGGAGGGTTGAAATATTTTACACATATTTTCCAGATCATGGTGGGTGCCATGCCCTTAACTTCTGTAATATGGAATGGGTAACTGTATTTTCAGTTCAAATGTGGGGTCAAAAGACAGAGTGAATTTCTTGAGAAGAAAATGGGAAGTGATGTGACATGTTAAGTACAAACGACTTTTCCCAAGAATTCGGAAATGAAAGGAAAGAATGATATAGGACAATCATTGAGGAAATAGATTTAGTGCTGGATAGGACCTCTTGTTCAACTTGCTTATTTTACAGATAACAAAAAGAGGCCCAGAGAGTTTAAGCTAATTATTTACATTAATTATTATTATTACTATAAAATTAATTATTATTAATAATAGCATTTATATCGCACTTCCTCTGTACCAGGCACTATGCTTAGCCCTTTATGATTGTTATCTTATTTACTCCTCACAACAATCCTGGAAGGTTAAGTGCCATTGCCATTCCCAATTTGCAAATGAGGAAACTGAGGCAAAATGTGGTTAAATGACTTGCCCAGCGTCACACAGCTAGTAAGTGTCTGAGGCTGGATTTGAACTTGGGTTTTCCTGGATCCCGGCTTGGCACTATATCCACTGTGCCACCTAACTTTATGTAACTTTGTGCCAGGTCCAGTGCTAAAGAACCATTTAGTTTCAGAGTTTCCAGGACAGATTTACTGAGATCAAGTAATATCTTTTCCAGAGAGGTCATCATCATCATCAGGAAGATATATGAACGGTGGAAGAGGTGAGTTAGACATAGGAAGAGGGCAAGGGGCATAGCCAGTGGACAGCCCCTTGTTCCACTGCTATCCATGCAGTAGGGTCAAGTGAGTTAGAGGTTGCATGGGTTCCCCATGGAGGATTTACCAGAGGACATGGTCAAAAGTCACATGCAATGAAAAGGTGTAGATGAGTTGTGATTTGTGTTATTGGAGAAAATAGCCACAATGGTGACTTCATGCATTCATAGAAATATGAAGCTATCCAGAGAGGTTAAATTTCTTTCCTGGGAAAAGAACTTTAAAAACAAAACAGGGAACAGTGAGGTGGCATGATGGAGAGAGCTGCAGCCCTGGAATCGAGAAGACGAGTTCAGATATGACCTCAGACATTTGATGCTTACTAGCTGTGTGACCCTGATTGCTTCACAAAAATAATAACAAAAAAACCAAGTTCTTTGCTTTCCTATTGGAACTCTCCAACAGTGTGAAATTATGTGGTTGTGAGAAGGTTGCACTGGTGTGCAGAACCATTAAATCTAGGTTTGATGGTGATGTTATTTTGGAATCTGGAAAAACTTACCTTAAAATTTTGTTGATGATCTCTCAGACCTTCCCAGTTTGATTTGATTTGTGGGTCTGTGGTATTTTTCTTTTAAAGAAACACCTTATGACAAAGAAAGAAATAATTAGTTTGATTTAGCAGTCACTTGCTTCAGAGTAGGTTGTTTATCTGAACAGAAATAAGAATATAATATGGGCCCACTATGTGTCCAGCACTGTGCTAAGTACACTATAAATATCATCTCATTTGATCCTTGAAACACCCTTGAGACTAGATGCTATGACTCTCTCTATTTTACTGTTGAGGAAACAAGGTAGGATAGGGAAGAAAAAGAATCTTTCTTGACTACCTGTAGCAGTATCTTCATGTGCTAATAAAAGGGCAGATGTTGATCAGTTTTCATGCCTCCTAAAAAAAAAACTTTAAGTAGATTTGCATATAACCACATTTCCAGAAGATGATTTAAGCACAGAGAATTTGGCCAACCCAAGGAAAAACATAATTTCTACATAATTGATTTGCTCAACAGAAATGTTCCAGAAAGCTATGAAAATTAAGTTTTTAAATTGTTTGTTTTTTGTTAAATGAGAAGTTTATAAAAAATAAATTTACATAAGTAGGCTTGCATGACAACTCAGTGCCTAAATAGTGTCTTGCATGGGATTGGTGTCTAACAAATGTTGAAATGAGCAATTAAACTTTCTTATAACTGTACATTCAAATATTAAATTTGTGTTACAAATACAATATATCTTCCATAAATATGTTACATAATTGTCATTCTAGACAAAGAACTCCAAGTAAAGTTTTTTTTTTTAACTCACATATGGATTTTTTAATAAAATCTCACTGGGGAGAATTTTTGCCATGAGTGGCAACATGAAGGTGTTTGAATTTCTGCCATAGCCAAGTGGTTGCATTTCATGCTTGAAGGGCAGAGGAGTAAGGACTCTCCATCCTCACTCATCCTTGCTAAAAAGCCCACCTTCTACAGGAAGGATTTCCTGAATTAAGAATTCTAATGCTTCCCCTATGTGATTATTTCTGATTTATCCTGTACGTAGCTTATCTGTACCTATTTGTTTGCATGTTGTCTCTTTCATTAGACCATGAGTTCCTTACAGACTATCTTTGACCTTTTATTTTATTCACAAAACTTGCCACAGAATTTGCCTGTACATGGTAGGTGCATAATAAATGTTTATTGAGTGACTGACTGACCCAGACACGACATGGGGGCAATTGAGAAAGCTAACCAAGAAATTCACTGTCCTATTCTAGGTCTTACCTTTTCGTGAAACCTATAGACAGGTAATTCACAACTCTTGCTATTTAATTCTGATGTCCTTTCAGCTACTAGTGGCTGGAATGCATTAGGAATTCTCAGTTATTTTCTCTCCCTCATGACTCACATTCATTCAGTTGCTAAGCTGGTTCTTTTTTTCTCCCTTAAAAAAGAAAACTGTATTAAAAGAATTACTTTATGATATTTTTCTATTCTTACTCTTATACAAGGCTGGAAAAGAAAATACTGGCTACTTTTATGGTTTTAAAGCAGGTTCCAGAAACATCACCAATGTGATTCTTACTACCAAATATAGCTACCAAAATTTCATTCATTTACCCTCCATTCACTTTTAATCAGTGGAAACTGCAATTCGAAACTAACTCAGTTTTGCTTGATGCTTTCCATTTTGTAATTATCTTACGTTTTGTAAGTTAGGCCTTGTTTTATTGTAAAATCATATGGTTAAGGGGAATTAAGATATTGAAACAATTCTGAAAAACTGGGGTAATGGGGACTGACTATAAAATGTTCTGTACATCTTGTGGTATCTTTTTGTAATAACCATAGAATATTCTAGAAATAATCACAAAATTTATAAAACTCTGGTCAATCTGAGAGAATGCCCACATGATTCAAAATTGTGTATGGTTTATTGGTTCTTTATTTTTCTATAAGAAAGCTTTATTAACTGCCAAATGGCATCTTTGTGCCTACTGAGGGCCCTTGGATCCAATTTGTTGTACAACTGCTAGCCTAAATCTATATGCTTAGATTTTATAGCCTCAGTCCTAGTCAATTTCATTTGTGACAATTGGCAAGCCATGCACTAGGTCAAGAGAAGAACCCTGGTCTTCAAGAAAGTCTCTTAGAAGAATTCAGTAGAGTACATTGAGGGAGTTCTCCATGAAGGACTACCCCAGAGGTCAGAGTCCCCCTCAATCTCAATTTTCTAAACTAAAGTAATCCCTGGGGAAGGAAAATTCCTTCTGTAGGTAGGGGAATCCTTTCTACAGGAAAAGGTCTACAGTGTAGGAGTTCCTTAAAAGAATGAAACCAAGGAAAGATGCTTATAGCAATAGTGGAATTCAGCAGTAACGTACTGAAAGGAACTTCCTTAGAGAAATTTCTCACAACTTGGAATCAGGGAGAGCTCTTGGTTCAGATAGGAATGGCAAAAAAAGCATCCCATTAAATTGTGTGAAATTTTGTCTAAAACTGCAAGGGATTCAACTAATAAATTATTCTGGCTTAATTATGGCACTTTTGGTTATTGTTTATTCAACGAATTGATATTGGCCATTGAACAACCCCTATCAGATGAACTATTGGTTTGTTGGGATGCCCTATCTAAAGAGACATCCCCTCTATTCCTTAAAAGGGCCCACTCTTATTTGTCAAATTAAAGGTTTGAGACTATTTTTGGGAAAATATGCATACTTACTTTTGATTAAATGTTCAATGGAAGATAAGAAGGAAAAGAATTGGTAGGCAAGACTATCTATGTGTCTGTTTAATATTTTCTGCATAACTTCTTCGTATGGCCTGATTAGCCAAAGGAAAAATAATCTATTTTTTTCCTGAGGAATTTTTAAAGCCCCCAAAAAGAACCCCTTTCTCTCTTTGCCTTTTTTTTTACTATGATCCAACTGGAAGAGCAGATAAGAGACTCCAGTAAGAAGGAAAAGAATCTTTGTTCCCAGTCTGTAGGAATTGATGGCATTGTAGTCTAATTAGAAATTAAATTTGTAACTGAAATGAAAATTCTCTACTGCAAATTTACAGAGTTTATAAATGCTAAAATGTCTTAGGGAATTTATTTTAAGAATAAAACTGTGAAAGTATTAGTAAAAGGAGCAAGGTGATTGATAAGAAACTGAAGTTCCAAAGTGAATGAATTTGCAGTTTATTTTAGGGGAAATCAAAAGGAAACTGAAGCTGGTTTGTTAACTCTTCTCTCAACCATGAAAGGAGTGAAATTTGTCTAAATCAGTGGGCAACTTGAAAAGTAAATAAAATGTAGTGTATTTTCTTCTACAAATAATATTATTTAGGTAAACTTGAAGCAAAGTCACCTAAAGAAATTGGGGCAGCTAGGTGGTGCAGTAGATAGAGTTCTGGGTCTGGAGTCAGGAAAACTCATCTTTTTGCATTCAAATCCAGCCTCAGACACTTGCTAGCTGTGTGACCCTGGACAAGACACTCAACCCTGTTTCCTCAGCTTCCTCATCTGTAAAATGAGCTGGGGAAGGAAATGGCAAACTACTCCAGTATTTCTGCCATGGAAACCCCAAATAGGGTCATGAAGAGTTGGATATGACTGAAAAATGAACAAGAAGAAAGAAGACTGCAATAAAAGGTAGGGTTTTTAGTTGCACCAGTGTGCCTTGAGTTTGATATTCAGTCTCTGTGCCTTTAAGCTTTCCTCCAAGTATGTATTGATTCCTTCTCATCTCTGCCTCTTCGAATTCCTTGTTAAGAATCTGAGGTTCAGCACCGGTGTCACCTCCTGCATGAATCCTTTCTTGATTCCTTCTGCTGCTCATCTATTTACATATTGCATACCATTAATAGAATGTAAGAGCCTAGAAGGTAGGCACTGTCATTTCAGTCATGTCCATCTTTGTGGCCTCATTTGGAGTTCAATCTGCCATTTTCTTCTCCAGCTCATTTTTCAGATAAGGAAACTTGTCCAGGGTCATATAGCTACGAAATTGAGTAGCTACTAAGCTACGGAGCAAGAGATGAGCCTTCCTGACCCCAAGCCCAGCACTCTACCCAGTGTGCCACCTAGCTGTGCAGCAGATGTAATAGCTACATGTTAAATGTAAATTGAATTGAATTGTTTATGAGGGGAACGGAAGATGGGAGAGGAAGGACACAGAATACATAAAGACTTGTCCAAAAGTTCAATGGCTTGCCTTGGAACATTGTGGGGTTTCTTATCCTGTATATCTTCAAGCAGAGGAGGGATCACCATTCAAATATGGGTTGAACTGGATACCCCTAAGGTGTCTAGGTGCTGGGCTTGGAGTCAGGAAGACCTGAGTTAAAATCTGGCTCAAGAAATTTACTACCTATGTGACCCTTGGCAAAACATTTAATCTGCCTTCCTCAGTTTCCTCAACTGTTAAATGCTATTGTTAGCATTTTCCTTCCAGAGTTGTTATGAGAATCAAAAGAAATATTTATAAAGCTCTTATCACAGTGCCTGACACATAGTAGGTACTTAATAAAAACTTGTTTTCATTTTTCCTTCACTCCCTCCCCCCCTCCTTCACTTTCTACCTCCTTCCTTCCTCCTTTTTCCTTCCCTCCCTATCTCCTTTCCTTCTTCCTTCCTATCTGCTCTGAGATTCTGTAATTCTGAGTGTTTCACTGGGATTCTTTTAGGTCTAACATTGTATGATTTATAAAGACAGTTCAGGGAAGGAGCCAGAACCACCAGAGAATCCTGTTTGTCTCAATGTACCACAGAAGAAAACTTTATACTTCATTTGTGTCCTTATATATCAACTAGAGAATCAAAAGTTTTAATAACTAGACCTTTCAAAGATCTATTTCAATACATTAGGGATTGTCTTAGCATGTATATGAAAACAATTTTTTTTCAGAAAATGATAATATATGCAAAGGAGAAAATACATCTATAACTATAACAGCTGTACAGCTGCTACTAGTTACAAAATTACTTCCTAATTTGGGTTGTCTTATTTTTTATTACATCAATCCTCAATCTACCTCTTCATAATCCCCTCTTCTCCCTGTGTTCAGTTTTGCCTTCTAAGGTCAAGAACAAATCTTATCCCTCTTACATGAGACTGACAATTCTTAGGACACTGAAAGACAGCTATCACCCTGTCCCCCCAGAGCCTTCTCTTACTCAGATGGAATATTTCCAGTTCATTCATACAACATAATTGAGACTTTTATGGTCTTCTTGATTAAATAAACACGATCCTCAGCATTTTGAATTTCAAAATTTAGTCTCAGGATCATATGAGCTGACATATAAAATAAAGAGAATTTATGGGTGGATCTTATGATAAGAGTAGAATTTGAACTGAGATCATCTTAACATTTCCTAACTGTTCTTGTCCAAGCAATCACGATGTATCTTCAATATAATTTGCATTATGACAGAATCATATTTTCATTCAAAAAATTACAATGTGCATATTGCTAATGTTGAAATAAAGGAGGAGACTTACCATGTTGGGGTGTTGTTTTTTTCATTAATGTTCTTTACATGTTTTCATGTCCTGGGAGCTTGTTGGATAAGGATTGTGAAGACTGCAGGAACACTGAGAGAAAGTAAACCAACGCACTTTCAGAAATTAGTTCCTCTGCAAGCAGCAGAACCAGCTTTGTCATTTGCAGAAGTTTACAAGGAAAGAAGGAAGTGGAGGTTACTTAACTGCCACCAAAAAAAAAATCTTTTTTTAACTGAATCAGTTCAAAAATATATCTGAAAACCTAAGATGCAAAAAGGGCTGAATTTAAAATATATTCCTCTCTAGAATCTGCTTTGAGTCAGGACCAGAATGATAATAATTTTAGAAAAGATAATGAATGCAATTTTAAAATGGAGGTGAGATTAAAAATGTGGTCTACATGGATCTTTTAGGAAGAAATAAAGACCTTTAGATGGCCTGTGACTGTGAATCTGTGGTCTAATCAGCAAATATTCCCAACTATTGGCTTGTAGTTGAGCATGGGGAAGTCATGTTGTTTTTCTCTGTGTCTGGTTTTCTCAGCTATAAAATGAAGAAAATAAATAACCTGACTTCCCAATAGTATGCTAAGAAATGAGTCATAAAAAAGCAATTGCTAAGTTCCCTGCAGTTGGAGTGTATGTGAATAACTTTGTCAGGACTATGAAAAAGGTAGGACCATCTCTAGTCTAAACAACAAGAGCCCATAGTTTCTTCATCTTGGTATAATAAATTATGGTGTGCCAGGCTGGGTAGCAGCTCAGGTTGTAAATATCTGCCTTTAACTTATCTTTTTAACCATGGGAAAGTTGTAAAACTTTAATATTTATTTCCCTTCATTACAATCAAATATAATAAAATAAACCTCTAATGATTGTTTTGCTGTGGCTTCACTGATGCAAGAGACTCATAATGTGCAAACTGTCATCAGCATGGAGGTAGCCTGTTATAATGGAAAGAATATTAGCTATGGAGTGAGTTAGAGGTCTGGGGTTCAAATCTCCCCCTTAGGTACATGTAAGCAATCCATTTAGCTTCCTTGGGCCTCTGCTTTCTCATTTGTAAAATTAGGGAGCTGGAGTTAGATGATGTCTTACAGTCCTTCCAGCTCTACATCTATGATCTGTGCAAACCAGCAACTTATCTCTGTGTCTCTTTAAGTCTTAGATACTGAGAAGTTAGTGACTTGTATGCTAAGCTGTACAGAGAGATAGTACGTATGTGAAAAAACAAATCCTTTGGAACCAACTGCATGACAGCCTTCTGAGTCACTGCTAAATAGGTATGCTGGGACCAAAGCTGATTTCCAGACATGATAAATGGAAACATCAAATATATATTTACCAGATCCATGCCTTCTGGGTACAAAGAAACACAAAGCAGACTTAATTGAATTAGTCTTTATCTTTCTCTTTGTCAGTCAAACTCAGACTGGTAAGACAATGCAGTACAGTGTTTAGAGCTCTAGAGTCAGGAACATTCAAATTCTGCCCCAAATACTAATTGTTTAACCCTGGGTAAATCACTTAAATTTTCTTAGCCTCTTGCTCGTCTATAAAATGAGAGAGTTGGACATGATGACCACAAGGGTTAAGGGTGGATAACAAGGTACTAGACTTTTTGGGGAAGAAGGAGGATGACCTGGAGGCCTGTGGATGACCGCAGCAAGTATCTGGACAGGATGGAGTAAACTTTGAGGGAGACAGGAGGTGGTTCCTGAGTGATGTTGACAAAGGGAAGGTCTAAAAGTGCCAGTGAGGATCAAAGCTCATGCCAACTCTTCCTCTTGGCACTGTGTACTGGGGGTGTATGAAAGAAGGAGCAGTCAGCCTTGGAAAGGGTGCCAAGAGGTGTTGATGTTTTCAATAAAGCTATATTTTGGTGAGCACCAGAAGGTAGAAGGAAATTGAGAGGAAGAGATCCAGGATGAAAGGAAGCTTAAGGATGAAGGAAAGTTCCAAAGGTCATAATGGAGGGTAAAGGAGGGTAAGATGGGGATAGCTAGGCCTGAGTTAATTATTGGGGTATGGGGAGATGCAACAGCAACCAAATGGCTTCATTATCTATTTCCACATTGATCTTACATCCATTTCCAGTGTCCCATGTAGCACAGATCCCAAGGCTAGTAACGTACTCAGGGCAACTGTGACCTAGTTGTAAAGGTGTGCCCAGAGAGAAAAGCATGAATAGCCATAACCCTGGAGTCTGGCTCTCCAGTGGCCTGCTGAGGGGTTGGGCTAGTTAAGCAGCAGGCACTACTAGGAGTGGGGGTGAGGGATAGAGCAAGGATGTTTGCCCTTTTCCCTTCCCCCAGCTCTTGGGAAAATTCATCAGCTTCCCTAACCTAAGTTTTGATTGCCCTACCCTTACCACTGCTCTTCCTTCTTTTAAATTTTTTCTTCTGTCTTTATCATTAGAATTAAGCACTTTCAAAATTACGCATTCTATGCATGCCAGTTTTCACTAGGAGTAGGAATTGAGAAATTTTCAAGGGAGACATGGAATGAAATGGGTTGGGAAGTAATACTCTGAATATATTATGAGTGCTTCAGAACCTGGGAAGGTATTTGAGAGCATGTTCACCCCTCTTTGGGGGCTGTAGGTCCTTTTAGGTAGAGGACTTCTCTATTCCCATAGAGAATAGAAGAGGAACAAACAAGGAAGACTCATGCATTCTTTCTTCATTCCCTGAGAAAGCCATGTAGGATTTTTTCCCATAGATTTATGACAGTTTAATCATTTTTAATGTCTACAAAGCTTTGGAAATAGGTAATAAGAGGAAAAAGCTGTGGGTATGGGTAATTTTAAAAAAAGGCGGGGGAAACTGTGCTGAACATCATGTGGCAGCTTGGGGGAGTGCCCTGCTGGGAAGCCTACTCATTCTTCCTCTCCCCATTGCTTAGCCAGGGTGAATTAGGTTTAGACCTTGGTCTTTGAGAAAGAAATCTAGCCAGTAAACTCCAAGTTAAGTGGGAAGCTTTTGGCCATCAGAATTTACCTTCCTTTGGGCAGAGTACTCTCAGAGAAGAGGAGAGGAAAGGAGAGGAGAGAGGAGAGGAAAGAAAAAGGGGGGAGTGAGGGGAGGGGAGGAGAGAGGCTGAGTACAAGCTGAGTTGCCCAACTGAAACTAGCTAGCTGGGTCCCCATTCGGGCAGCTAAGAATGCTCACAGGTTGTGGTTTGTCTTTCCGTTCTCCAAGAGGACCATGACATCAGGGAAATGATGACGTGACTTACAATTGACTTTGATTTGAGTGAGGGAGGACTGTGCAAAGTCACCAGTCTCATTTTTCTCCTCCAGAGTCATGCGGATCCATCAGGAGATGGCACAGGATACAGTGGGAGACCCTGGTGCTTTTAAGCTAAAGTTCTCACTTTGAGTGAGGCAACATCCATTCAATGAATAGGTCTTTTTAGGAAGTGAGTCAAAGGATGACCCTTTCAATAAAAAAAAAAAAAATCAAAAAAAACAACTAGGTGGGGAAGTCCCTCAGGGTTGCTGGCCAAAAGAAAATGTTTCTACATTCACTCTGGCCCAGGAGGGCACCTCAAAATAACCATTAAGTGATACTTGGGCAGTGCAGAGACCTATTGTTATTCAATCCATGAGATCCAGAGTGAGGATCTTCCCTTACCAGTTTGTATCCTGGGCCATCTCCAGACCTCCTGATGGATATCTGGACACATGGCTCTGGAGGAGAAAGTGAGACTGGTAACTTTGTACAGCCCTGTCTCACTTAAATTCAATTGTAAGTCATGTCATCCACTCCCTGATGTCATAGACCTCTTGAAGAATGAAGGACAAACCACAACTTGTGAGTGTTCCAAGCTGCTTGAATGGGGACCTAGCTGGCCAGTTCCAGTTGGGCAACTCAACTCGCACTCAGCCTCTGCTTCCTTCTCCTCCTCTCCCCCTCCTCTCCCTTTCTCCTTTCCCATATTTTTTTTTGGCCAAAAGCTTTTGACTGGTCTAAGGAATACATATGTTGAGTATCACAAGGAGAGATATTCCTGAAACAGGTGCATCTGGATGAAGATTATTTACTTTACTATTTAAACACACAAATGAACTATAATCTCTTAATTCTAGAGTTCTTTTCAATGATACAGGTAAAACACAACTATGCCTCCCCATCCTGTACAACTCTTGTCTGTTTTCTCCCAAAAGTGCATCATGGAGGGTCTATTAAACTGGAGTTGGGGAGACCTGAGTACAAATCTGGCCTCAAACGGTTACTAGCTGTATGACCTTAGGTGAGTTACCTTCTGTTGACCTTGGTTTCCTCACCTGTAAAATGGAGAGAGTAATATCACCTACCTGCAAGTTGTAAGGATCAAATGAGATATTTGTAAAGTGCTTGGCACATAATAGGTATTACATAAATACTTTTTCTTTCTTTTTCTTGAGAAAAATCCCAAGGGTATCAGTGAAGCACTCTGGCTATCCACTGTTATCCTTCACTCTTGCCATGTGATCAGCTCATACAGTTCTTTGATGATGTCCTTTAATCTCATTCTCTTTGAAGTTCTTCAGTGACTTTGGACCTTCTCATACCCATCGCATGCCTTTCCATTGACTTCTATGTGATGCTAATCTTTAGGTCTTGGGAGATAGTGGCCATACAATGATGCTGGTAAATATTTGTTTTGGAGAGGTGGATCTTTGCTTCTATGAGAATCTTTGAGTCAGCAGAAGTGTTCATAATTTTCTGAAAGTAATGCTGCCCACTCCTCTTCTTTTCAGCTGTTGGCCCAGCTCATCATCTACCTATACAAACATATTCAAAGACATGTTGAAATCTGGGCATTCTTCATCCATTTGGTCTTTCTTGTGTGGATGGACAGATCAAACTTCTGTGAGTGATTGCAGATCTCTTCCAGGAGACTCTGCAGTGCCGTGGGACTTGCTGCAACCAACAGAATGTCACCAGCAGATAGAAACCTCTGGAGGACTTCATCATTCACAGGGAATCCTTCCTCCTCCTGGAGTCTGAGATGAATCTCCTCCTTAAAGAATACCTTTGGTAAACATATACCTTCCTGTTTGAAGCTCCATATGATACATGCTATCAGGAGTCATAGATTAGGGTTATTTCTGTTGTTACTGTATCCTAGGAATACTGATTTATCTGGATATATGGATGGAAAGTACTTTTCCATAAAAAAAATCTGTAGTGTTTTGTTCACTTTTTTTCACATTTTCCTTACTTAGTCAATTTTATTCTATTCAATTTTTTTTTTTACTAATTTAAGTATTTTTCTTTTACTATAAATTGAAGTCTGAGTAATAACTGAATCTCAGCAGTTGGTATCTCCAGTGGGTGGGAACTGAAACAAGATTGTGTTCAAGTCAAATGCCATTGTGTAATATTGGAGATTAATAGGAAAGTAGGGTGGCTCAGTGAGTAGAGCACTTGGCCTGGAGTCAGGAAGACCTGAATTCAAATCTGGCCTCAGACACTTATTAGTGGTGTGATCCTGAGAAAATCACTTAATCTCTGTTTGCCTTAATCCACTGGAGAATGAAATGGCAAATCACTCCAGTAAAACCCGAAGGACACAATGGGATCACAAAGAATGAGTGAACAACCTTAAGGCCTAGGGAGACTGCTCAGAGAACTGTTACAACAATTAATATTTATGAAGTGAGTACAAGATTACGAAAGATTTCACATTCATCATCTCATTTGATTCTTTTTTCCTACTTTTTTCCCCATTCTTTTAAAAAAATTTTAGACTTAAATACTAAAACTTAAATACACAATAGTGAAAAGAAAAAAGAATTAGAAACTCAAATTCCAGATAAGAAAAGGAAATAAAAACATGTTAGGTGCACAGCAGAATGTAAGAAAGGATTCAAAATATGTAGCAATAAATTGCCATTTCAAGAAAGCCTATATAATAAATACTGTGTGTTGTGTTGAGAGCTGTCCATCTTTGCTTCCTTGTAAGTTTTCTTTTCTTCTCTGCTATGCATTTTCCTACCCTTTCCTCCCCCATCTCCCAAGAAGGCTATAATTAAACATGAATATAGTTGTAGATAGATATACATATATATAGATGCATATACATACATACATACATACATACTTTTGCTAACAAATTCTGTTCTTGATCTGTTTTAGGTTGTGCGAATCTCTTATTTCCTATTCCTCCTGACTTTACTTCTACTTTACTTCTTTCCACTGTCTTGCCCTCCTATTACTTAACCTATCCTCCAAAGATCCCTCCCTTATCCTATCATTCCCATTGATCTAAGCACCCTTTTATACCTCCCTTTAACCTACTCCCTCATTCTCCCTTCTTGAGATATCTCCCTTATCCTCTCCCTCCTCTCTATCCCTTTAGCATTTTATTTCTTTCTAAATTTAGAAGACTTTTATATTCTTTTAGATGTGTATGAATTGTCCCCTTTTGAACCCATTCTCGATGAAAGTAGGGTTCCAGAACTACCAGTTCTCCTTCCCCATCTAATTCCCCTGTGTTGGTTCTTCCTCTCACACCTCATTTGTATAAGATCATTACTCATTTTAGCTGTTTCTAAATGGTTTTATTTTTTAAAGTAATATCATACTCAGGTCTACCCCAGTCTTTCTTAATAACTTAATACCTAATTACTAATAGCAATCTTAGACATAACGTTTTACATTTTTACACACATAAAAGGTAAAGAGTCTATCCTTTTGAGTCCCTTGTATTTAGTCTTTGGTATGTACTTTAATTTCTCTTGGCTCTTATATGTCAAATCTTCTATTAAGTTCAGGTTTGTTTCTTTTTTTAAACATCTTTTTTTTTCATTTAGGATTATGCTTAGCTTTGCTGGGTATGATATTTTTGACAGGAACCCCATCTTTTTTTGCTCTTTGATATATAGTGTTCCAAGAGCTGAGGTCTTTTAGTGTCGATGCTGCTAGGTCTTTTGTAATTCTAATTGTGACACCATCATATTTAATTGTTTTATCTTGTTGCTTGCAATATTTTATCCTTGAGTTGGGGGTTTTGAAATCTGACTATGATATTCCTATGGGTTTTCCTCATAGGATCTCTTTCAGGTGGTGATCAATGGATATTTTATATTTCTACTTTCTCCTCTTGTTCTAATGCTTCAGAACAATTTTCTTTATTTCTTGTATTATTGTGTCAAGATTATTTTTTTAATCATAACTTTCGGGTAGTCCAATCATTCTTATGTTTTCTCTTCTTGAACTGTTCTCCAGATTAGTTGTTTTTCTTATGACATGTTTCACATTCTCTTTTATTTTTCATTCTTTATATTTTGTTTTATTATTTCTTGATCTCTTATAACTCTGCTGGCTTCCCCTTGCCCGATTCTGATTTTCAAGGAGTCATTTTCTTTCTTAAGATTCTGGATCTCCTTTTCTAATTGGTAGACTTTCTTTTCATAATCTTTTTGTTTTTCTTGAATTGTTCGTATTTTTTTCCCTCGATCTCTCTCATTTGATTTTTAAGGTTTTTTTCAAGTTCTTCTATGAATTCTTTTTAAGCAGGTGACTAACGTTATTCTTTGGAGTAGAAGAGGGTTTCTTTGCTTTAGTATCCTTCTCTGAAGACAAACCCCAATCTCCTCTATTCCCCTAGTAATTCTCTGTGGCTGAATTCTTTCTCCTTTGCTCATGCATTTAAAAAAATTTATAACAGCTCAGTTTTTGTAATCACGTCTAGTTCTAGGGTATTGAGGATGGTATCTCTGACCTCAGAACCTCCTTCAGTTCTCTGCTTTGGTCTGGAACAGAAACTAAGACCTCCAGCCACGCGTAAGTGCCCACAGTCAGTGACATCCCCCACCCACTGCTTCTGCACTTACTAGTGTGTGCTGGTGCCTTCTCACCACCTCTATGCAACACATCTGGGTCTGGTGTTCCTTGTCAGCAAATGTTCCCTAGATTTTCCCCAGGTCAGATACTCAACTCCCCTTATTGTCCTGGGGTAGAAGTTCCTGTGACTGGGGCTGAAGCAGTCTCCCAACCCAGCTAACCCCAGGGCTTGCTACTTATTGCTTACATGAACCTAGTCTGGAGATGTTAACTCGTCACAGGGATCAAACCCTGTCCTGAGACTTTTCTTCAGATCTTCTCTGTTCCAGGAGGATCACTCTTCTGACTCTACTCTTACTTGTTTTCAATGCTCCATGTTTGCCCTGAGGAGCTATTTTATCTCTTTTGTGGGGTAAAATCTTGAGAGCTTGGAATTTTCTGACCTACTCCACTATCTTTCCAGAATCCTTTCCATCTCATTTGAGTCTTACAGCAACCTTGTAAGGTGTTTAGTTGTTCTAATTCTAGACCTCAAGAAATAGAAATTCTGTCACACATTGCTTAAGTAGAACTCTATCGAGTTTGTAGACAATAAGCTAGTGGTATACACGAGAAAAGATTCATGGACTTTGATATGAAAGGGACCTTAGAACATATCTCTTCTATTTTATAGATGGGGAAACCGAGGCTGTGAGAAAATAAAGTGACCTTCCCAATGTTTCACAAGGAAGAAAGGCAAAGCTTGGGTTTGAACGATGAAACTTCAAATCCAGAAGTCAAAATCTTGCACTCTAAATGCAAAGATGGACTTTTCAAGCAACTCTTCCAGTCAATCAGCTTCCTAGTTGTCTATTTTGTTTCTTGATTTTGTTCTTTATTTCACTAAAACAAACAGACAAAAAAGGCATACACATAAATTGTTTCTGTTTTTAGGTTTGGGATTCTTAAAAATAGCATTATGGCTCACCAAATTCAAATTAGCTGTATGCAATAAACACTGAATGCATACTAGGTACAAAGACCTATACTGGGCTAAGCACTGGGGATTTAGACAAAAAAAACCTTTCTAGGTTCTCTCTTGACTATTGTGTTTGGTATCAAAATTCCTCCTCAATTATAGCTTTTCATCAAGAATGCTTGTAAGTCCTCTGTTCCATTAAAAAACAATTCCCGCCCCCCCATATATTTTTTTAGTAATTATTTTAATTGTTTTCAGTGTTCTATAATCTCTTCCATATAGCTTAGATTTTTTCCACTCCCTCCCCTTACTTCCCCCGTCCCTCCCCCTCCCTTCCCGAGACAGCTTGCAATCTTATACAGGATCTACACATACATTCTGATTATATACCATTTCACCATAGCCATGTTGAATAGAAGAATTAAAAGGAATGGGAGAAACCATAAAACAAAACATAACAAAAAACAAAAGAAAATGGTCTGCTTCATTCTGTGATCCAATTCCATAGTTCTTTCTCTGGATGTGGAAAGTATTTTGCCGCAAAAGTCCATTTGGAATTCTTTAGGCCCCTGCATTGCTTTGAAGGACAAAGTCTACCAGAAAAATTCCTCCCACACTGTGGTTGTTGCTGTGTACAGAGTTCTCCTGGTTCTGCTCCTTTCACTCAGCATCAGTTCATGTAAGTCTTTCCAGGACTGTCTGCAGTCTTCCTGTTTCTCATTTCTTATACACAATAGTGTTCCATTACATTCATATGCCACAACATGTTCAGCCATTCCCCAGTTGATGGGCACCCCCTTGATTTCCAGTTTGTGGCCACCAGAAAGAGAGCTGCTATAAATATTTTTGTACATGTGGTACCCTTTCCCATTTTTATGTTTTCTTTGGGATATAGTCTTAGAAGCAATATTGCTGAGTCAAAAGGTATTCACATTTTTATAGCCCTTTGGGCATAGTTCCAAATTGCTCTCCAAAATGGTTGGATCAGCTCACAGCTCCAGCAACAATGAATTAGTGCTCCAACTCTCCTACATCTTCTTCTACATCTTCTCCAACATTTATCATCTTCCTGTTTTGTCATGTCAGCCAATCTCATAGGTATGACGTGTTGTTTTAATTTCCATCTCTCTAATCAATAGTGATATAGAGCATTTTTTGATATGACAATAAATAACTTTAATATTTTCCTCTGAAAACTACCTGTTCATATTCTTTGATCATTTATGAATTGGGAAATGTATAAGTACTTTCTTAAGAGTAGCTGTAAGTCAAGGAGTTTAAATGATGTCATCCATCTTTTCTTTCACATAAGGACAACTGAGGCACAGAGAATGGTGAAGAAACTTGTCCAAATAAAAATTTAGCTCCACTAAGACTGGACAGGGGAAACTAAGATTCAGTGTGCTTAATTAATTCACAGACAAGGAGATACGCCATCATTACCGTTCCAAATTTATTCAGTTTACTCTTTTCAGTAACCTGCTTTCCTGAAAATTCATGAATCAGGGCATTTTAAGTCATTTAAGGATTAGAAAAACTAAAGCACAGGCAACAATTTCAGAGACATGCCCAAGTAACAAATATGACATAGTCTGGAGACCCAAACCAAGGAAACTGATAATAAGAATGCTTCACTAACTTCCCCAAGCCTACATAGTTAATAACTGGAATAGGTAGACCTGGAATTTGTCTGTTGGATCACTTTTTCTTCCCCTTTACCTTTCTAGTCTAAGGACCATTGGACTTTAGTGATCATTAGTAACTGAGAGAAAACATCAAATGAATAATTCTTAAAGAGAATTGTAATGAGAGACTATTTGAAATAACTAAAGCAAAAAAAAAAATTCTTATCTGCTGGACGAATCTTAGCTCTTCTTTTCTTCATATTGCCTTTACCAAAAGATTTCCTGGAGAAAATATTGTAAAACAAAACCTTTGTCTCCAATTATTTCCTAAAACAGTGAGAAAAAATAAAAAGACAAACATACTTTTCTTCTAACAACTTTTATACCAGTCCTGCCCTGGGAGGAATATTTCTTTACAATCCCCTTGCCCTCTTATGCTGTTCTGGGTACAATGGTCCCCAGGGCTGCCAGAACCCCATGCTGACCATTGTTAACTTATTCATTTATTTTATATTACATTATATTAATTATATATTGTTATTAATTATATCCTTATATCACATTATTATATGTTTAGGAGTAATTGTATTGGTATAGTGTCTTGAATTATACAACGATTATAAATTATATATTTTATCATGTAATGAAATTAATGTATTATTATATATTTTATTATTTGTTATTTATATGACACATGCAACTTAGAGCCAGCCACCATATACTTAGAAAAAATAGGTGTCATATAGGTGGCAACTCTCTAGTGGTTTCCCTTGAAAGAACCACATCTTTTTTTTTTTAATAAAATTTATTTATTTAACTTTTTACATTCATTTTCACAAAATTTTGAGTTCCAAATTTTCTCCCCTTTTCTCCCCTCCCCCACCCCAATACACCGAGCATTCTAATTTTCCCTATCACCAATCTGCCCTCTCTTCTATCATCCCTCCCTTCTCTCGTCCCCATCTTCTCTTTTGTCCTGTAGGGCCAGATGACTTTCTATTCCCCATTAACTGTATTTCTTATTTCCCAGTAGCAAGAACAATACTAAACAGTTGTTCCTAAAACTTTGAGTTCCAAATTCTCCCCAACCCTCCCTCCCCACCCATTCCCTTTGGGAAGGCAGGCAATTCAATATAGGCCCTATCTGTGTAGTTTTGCAAATAACTTCGATAATAGTCGTGTTGTGTAATACTAACTGTATTTCCCTCCATCCTATCCTGCCCCCCATTGTTTCTATTCTGTCTTTTGATCCTGTCCCTCCCCGAGTGTTGACTTCAAATTGCTCCCTCCTCCCATTGCCCTCCCTTCCATCATCCCTCCCACCCTGCTTATCTCCTTCTCCCCCACTTTCCTGTATTGTAAGATAGGTTTTCATAACAAAATGAGCGTGTATTTTATTCCTTCCTTTAGTCGAATGTGATGAGAGTAAATTTCAAGTTTTTTTCTCAGCTTTCCTCTTTTTCCCTCCACTAAAAAGTCTCCTGCTTGCTTCTTGAATGAGAGATAATTTACCCCATTCCATTTCACCCTCTCTCTTTCCACTACATTTCTCTCTCACCATTTACCTTAATTTCTTTTAAGATATGGTCCCATCCTGTTCAATTCACTCTGTGCTCTCTGTCTCTTTATGTGCATGCATGTGTGTATGTGTGTGCATGTGCACACATGCACATGTGTGTGTGCGTGTGTGCATGTGTGTGTGTATGTGTGTGGTCCCACCAACTACACAGATACTGAAAAGTTTTAAGAGTTACAAATATTATCTTTCCTTGTAGGAATGTAAACAGTTCACCTTTGGTAAGTCCCTTCTGACTTCTCTTTGCTGTTTACTTTTTCATGCTTCTTCTCATTCCTGTGTTTGAAAGTCAAATTTTCTTTTCAGATCTGGTCTTTTCATCAAGAATGCTTGAAAGTCCTCTGTTTCATTGAAAGACCATATTTTCCCCTGAAGTTTTATACTCAGTTTTTCTGGGTAGGTGATTCTTGGTTTGAGTCCTAGTTCCTTTGACTTCTGGAATATCCTATTCCACACCCTTCGATCCCTTAATGTAGAAGCTGCTAGATCTTGAGTTATCCTGATTGTATTTCCACAATACTGGAATTGTTTCTCTCTAGCTGCTTGCAATATTTTCTCCTTGACCTGGGAATTCTGGAATTTGGCCACAATGTTCCTAGGAGTTTCTCTTTTGGGATCTCTTTCAGGCGGTGATCGATGGATTCTTTCAATACTTATTTTTCCCTCTGGTTCTAGAATATCAGGGCAGTTTTCCTTGATAATTTCATGGAAGATGATGTCTAGGCTCTTTTTTTGATCATGACTCTCAGGTAATCCTATAATTTTTAAATTGTCTCTCCTGGATCTATTTTCCAGGTCAGTTGTTTTTCCAATGTGATATTTCACATTCTCTTCCATTTTTTCATTCTTTTGATTTTGTTTTGTGATTTCTTGGTTTCTCAGAAAGTCATTAACCTCCATCTGTTCCATTCTAATTTTGAGAGAACTATTATCTTCAGTGAGCTTTTGAACCTCTTTTTCCATTTGACTAATTCTACTTTTGAAAGCATTCTTCTCCTCATTGGCTTTTTGAACCTCTTTTGCCAATTGAGTGAGCCTATTTTTCAAGGTGTTATTTTCTTCAGCATTTTTTTGGGTCTCCTTTAGCAAGGTATTGACCCATTTTTCATGCTTCTCTTGCATCTCTCTCATTTCTCTTCCCAGTTTTTCCTCCACCTGTCTAACTTGATTTTCAAAATCCTTTTTGAGCTCTTCCATGACCTGAGCCCACCGGACATCCACCTGGGATGTCTGGGATACAGAGGCCCTGACCTCCATGTCTTTCCCTGATGGTAAGAATAGTTCCTCATCATCAGAATTGAAAGGGGGGAACATCTGTACCCCATCAAAGTAGCTTTCTATAGTCTTATTTTTCTTCCCTTTTCTGGGCATTTTCCCAGCCAGTTACTTGACTTCTGAGATTCCTCTCCACCCCCGCCTAGATCTGCCCAGCTAGTGCTTGGGGTCTGAGATTCAAATGGGCTTTCCGGGGCATGTGTGGCTGCTATTCAATGTAAGCTTAAGTTCTGGTGTTTGGGTGGGGTCAGGGCTGCCTCCCAGGCTCAGTTCCATCAGGGGATTTATGCAGAGACCTTTGGTAATGAAGCTCCTGCTTGCTGCGGGAGTCCCGGGCCTCTGCCGCTGCCTCCTGAAGAGGCCAGAGCCATGGAGACACCCCGTTCCCCTCTCGGCCAGCCCAGATGTCTCTCTCACTGACCTGTAGCATCTGTGGACAGAGGGTCCTTCCCAGCTGCCAGAGGTTCCGTCCCTGGAGCCTGCTCGGATCTGCTCCTCTGGGGCCATGCAGCCAGGGTAGCACAGGGGTGGACTCCACTGTCTGGAGCGTGACGGACCCCGGGGGACGGCTCTCCAGGGCTCTCTGGAACAGAAATCTTTTCCACTGTGTTTCTGCACACCTTGCAGTGCTCCAGAATTTGTGGGGAGTTCTTGCAGGAAATATATGGGCTGTGGGTTTGGAGCTAGCATATGTGAGTCTTTCTACTCCGCCATCTTGGCTCCACCCCCAAACCACACTTTTTTTACCACCTGAATCCCTTTCACCCCAATATGTTGCCATCTCCCACATTTATGAAAATCTTATTTTGAACATTTATGTTGGAATATGAAAGGATTCAGAAAAGGGATCAATGTCTTGCTTTTGCTTTCTTAGATAAGTGTCTTTAACCCTGATTGTTGAATGACCTATTCCGTAGAGTCATCTTTACATAGTTTCATGTTGCCTACCAAATAATTTTACAGGCTCAAGACCCATACTCAAACATAACAGTGTTGTACCTCCAAACCAAAGGAAATTTTTTTTATATGTGTGTGTATTTATCCTTTAAATTCAAAGTAAAAAAAATATATATATTATGTACCTTGTGATATAACATTAGTCTAATGAACTCTGGTCTAGAACAGTGAACTTTCCTTCCAAGCCTCATTTCTTCCATTCTCTCTTATGCCTAAAGATTTGTATAGGGGACCTAACAATGTCTTTGGAAAAGTCCAACTTTTTGCAAAGTGCATCTGACCTAGTAAGGGTTTTCCAGAAAGAAGAAGGAATTTCAAATGTCCTAAGATCTCCAGGAACTTTTACACAAGTTAATTGTCTAAACTTAATTCTAATTTGTGGAAACAAAGAGATGCAGTAGTTAGCAAAAACTGAATAACTCAAAATCAATAAATGGAGAGAGAGAGAGAGAGAGAGAGAGAGAGAGAGAGAGAGAGAGAGAGAGAGAGAGAGAGAGAGAGAGAGAGAGAGAGAATGTCTTGGGGTAAAGAAAAACAAGACAAACTTCTTCAGACATATATAGTAGGACAACCGACTATATAGGTCTCTTATAGCAGACCCAGTATCCCTTCAATATCATAGAAGGGCAATTCTGTCCCTTGTACCTCTGGAGCCACATGTTCAAAGGGAGGTCTTCAAGCAATGAACAATCTCCAATTATGGCCCTTGTGGTCTCAGAATGAAAAGATAAGCACACCACTGATATCCTTGATATTTTTGGACTTCAAATTGTATAACAAAATGGAAAAGCATTGTTGTCTTCACCAATTTCCTCTCATGTCCGTTTATCACAAGCATCTGTATTTTTTTTCTTAAAAAAAGCACAAAAATGAGTTCTTTTTCTTCTTGAGGACATATCAGAATCTATGGATTGGGGCTGGTAGGATGAATGTGGAGCTTGGCTTGGCATTATTTTTTGACACATCACCTAGTTGAATACTTTTCCTATAAGGAAGGACTTAACTCTTTATAAAAAAAATTAATTTGTAACTATATTTCTCATTGGGTTTGTGTAAAGAATCCACATTTCTATGTTTGGGTCTGAGGAGCTAATATTAAATCCTGAGGGAGTATTCCTAAAAGAAGGAATCTTCTCTCTCTCTCTCTCTCTCTCTCTCTCTCTCTCTCTGTCTCCTCTAACCAAAAGTGTCTCATATTTATCTACACAATAGACACAGAGGTATTAATCATAAGAGTACAAAGGAACTATTAAACAAAGGCAGTAGTAGTACCCTGGAATATGTCCTATTCTTCATTATCCGTAATTGTCATTCTCTAGAACCAAATCCAATGTAATAATGCTGGCTTTGTAACAGTGTGACCCCATACCAATAAGGCCCAGCCAGAATACTTAAAGAATCTTAATATACTTGCACTATATGATTTTAAGAAAATCAGCATAACAGATGCATCATGAAAAGAAACCTTGAGAACTCGTTCTGCCTTTAAAATCCAGTAGCATTCAGTGTGGAAAAGAAACACAGAATCTAAGGAATTTTCCTATGTTATTCTGATATTTGACCTTGAAAGAACCATAAAATATTTCCCCAGAAAAATCCTGGATCAGTGGAATCAGCAGAAAGGGCAAACAGTCTTGTAGCACCTGAAGCTAGGAAAATAGCTAAGGGAGATTCCTCTTACTGTGGCAGAGAACTGAGCTGTCCCTGACAGCTGGAGCTCCAGCAGGGTGGAGCCTCACACTAGGACCCAGGTGTGCCTCAGTGCTCCAGGGGAAATGGGAAGACACAACAGCAGCCAGGATTACCAAGCACTGAGTTTAGCTCTACTCCAGCTCAGCTGAGGAGATCTCCTGTGACCAGAAAACCCCTCCCCAACACTTAACAAGCTAAATTAAGGGCTAATCTGGGAAAACACAAACAGAATTCACCTACCTTTGGTTTCTCACACCAGTCAACTCAGCACCAGGTTCTTTAGAATCTAGCTGAAAGAACCAGATTTACAACACATAAAGCATCAATATCATGAGCAAGAAGCAAAAGAGGAAGGAAAAGATCATAGAATCTTTCTATGGGGACAAGGACCAAAACATGAACACCAAAGAAGTCAGTATTGAGACTGTACTCCCATTTGAAACTTCAGAAGGGACTATGAAGTGTTTACATACACAAACAACACTCCTGGAACAGCTGAAGAAGGAAATAGAAGAAAAAATGGCCAATGATTTTAAAAGTATGAAAAAAGGAGTTCATTGAAGAGAATAGCTCTTTAAAAAGGAAAATTGAACAAATGTAAAAGGAAACACAAAACCTAACTGGGAAAATGGGACAAATGGAAAAGGAAGTACAAGAACTAACCAGAGAAAATAATTTCTTAAAAGGAATAATTGGACAGATGGAAAAGGAGATGCAAAAGTTAATTGAAGAAAACAATTTGATGCAAATTAGAATTGGACCAGGAGAAAATTAATGACTCTATGAGATATCAAGAATCAGTCAAATAAAATCTAAAAATGAAAAGATAGATGAAAATGTAAAATATCTAATTGGGAAAACAATTGATCTGGAAAATAAATACAGGAGAGAAAATTTAAGAATTATTGGCCTACCAGAAAGCCGTGATGAAAAAAAGAATCTGGACAATATCTTCCAAGACATCATCAAGGAAAACTGCCCCAAAGTGCTAGATTCAGAGGGCAAAATGGTCAGCTAAAGAATCCACGGTTCACCTCCCTAAAGGGATCCCAAACTAAAAACACCAAGAAATATTGATGCCAAATTCCAGAACAATCAAGTGAAGGAGAAAATACTATAGGCAGCTAGAAAGAAACCATTCAAATATTGAGGAGCTACAGTCAGGATCACACAGGACTTTGCAGCTTCTACATTAAAAGATCAAAGGAAATGGAATATGATATTCTGCAAGGCAAAGGAGCTGGGACTACAACCAAGGATCAATTGCCCAGCAAAGTGCAAGGAGTTGGTCATTCAATGAAACAAGAGATTTCCAGACCTTCCTGATGAAAAAACCAGAAGGGGGAAGATAGGGGCAAAAAAAAATCAAAGTTATATGGTAGTGATTATAGAACACCAAAAATAAAAAAAAATTAATAAAATTGAAAAAAAAAGAAACCACAAGAACTTGTACTGTCTTCGGAAACCTAGTAGCATTCAGTGTGGGAAAAAATATAAACTCCAAGGAATTTTCCTGTGTTCTTCTGATTGGTGCACCCTTAAGGAAATTCAAACATGGATTTTCTTACCATCCTCAGGTGAACTGAGAATACAAATGCTATTTCTTTTTTTACTTTGGAATTGCCTTCTCTGCTTAATTCCTTTTATGTTGAAATCTCTACCAGTCATGACAACCCCTCACCACTTAAAAAATTAAATTGTATTTACTAATAAAAGAAATGTATGTGTGACAAACACATGTGTGTATATAAATATATATACATACACATGTATATATTGTATATATACATACATACGTATGTATACACACATATAAGTAAATGATTGAAAAGTCTCCTTTTCTAAGATAGACTAAAGTTTCTATGGAATATCACAATCAAATATGTCAGTTGTTCTCCCTAAAATCTGCCAGAAAACCTCACAAACTTCCTAACATTCAGGGAATACCTAGTCTTTAAGAGATCGATGGCATGGTTCCCCCAACCCAAATTTATAGAAGGGACTAATGAACTCTCAAGTGTGGTAAATGGATTGATGACTTTCTGAGAACAATGTTCCCACTAACAACTGACAATTATGCAGCATTTTGAGATTGGAAATGTACTTTACATACATTATATTTCATTTGATTTTCATAACAACTCTGGGGGAGACAAGATGGCAAAGTAAGCAATCGATCACTATTACTCTCCCATATTCACCTCCAAGCAACCATCAAATAACACCCCAGAACAAATCCTGGAACAGCAGAGCCAGAAGAAAGAAGGGATGGAGCACTCTTTTAGTCCCAGAGACTTAGAGTATCTGCAAGAAAGGCTTGTCTCTGTTTCACAGGTAACTCACAGGAGGCACTAGAGTTTTCTGTCTTCAGACTCTAACACTTGATCTGATCAGACAACCTTCTGAGGGGTTAATAATCAGCTTTATTCTAGATTTATCTTCTCAAATGGTTGCTGGGAGAACCAGTTCCTACAGCATTCTCTAATCTGGCAAGAAGGTGGTCAAACTGCCTCTACATTTTGATGGAGTGAATCAAGATAGACACCCTTGTGTACTCCCCTAAATGCCCTCAAGCCTCAAGGTGGGCCAGTTGAGGAACACACAGATTTCCCTAGGAGTTCCCTGTGGTTTTCCCCCATGGATTTTCCCATGACTGACCAATGCTCACTTGCTTTTACAGGGTAACAGACAAAAAAGACATCTTGCTAACATTAAACTCACAGGTTAATTTTAATATCTTTCTGCAAACTGTAGTAATATTACACTATGTCACACAAGGCACAGTCACAGTAGGACTCTCTGTCACTATGATTCTAGGAACTACTTTCTATGATCCTTGGAAATATGGTGGAAGTTATTATCAGACACTAGAAACTAGATATTCCCATGACCATGGATGCTGAGAAACTAAACTCTAAAAGGATAACAAAATCTTCCTTACATACAATCCTATTTGGATAAAGGGGGAGCACATTCCTGAAGAGGAAGGTCCCAGTAAACCAAGGGAGAAAGCCTCAGCTCAGCAAACTAAGAGGAGATCCTGAGCCCCAGTGTGAGGGAGATGGTAAACCCCCATTCTAATCCAACACCCCCCCAAATACACAAACCTTTGTATAGCCAAGGGAACTGGCAGACTCCAAGAACCACCTGCCACACTTCAATATAGACCAATATCCTCCAGAGACCAGAACTCCATGTGCTTCAGTGTAACCCAGGCCAAAGAAGCACCCCACAGTGGCCAGACCTCTTTGGGCTTCTCAGTGTAGCCCTGGAGAAATGGAGACAAACCACACAGGAATTCAGCATATGCCGCACATCACCACTAGGACCCCAACTCTGGGAGGTTCCATTACTGTTCCGATTTTATAGATGAAACAAAAACACAGAAGAGTTAAGGCACCTCTCATGGTCAAAGTTTGAAAGGTTTCAAACTTTTATTTTCCTGTTCTTGACCCAAGATGAAGTCTATGAAATCAGGTTGCTATGGTAACTTGGGGCAATACAAGTGATGTTATGTTGTCTAGAACCATCCCTAGTAAGTGAAGTGCCATTAAAAAAATAAGTAAAATTATTTTTTTCATAATAGTAGTACTATATCTGCTGATAGAGTACTAAAGAGTATAAAACAAAACGGTCCCTCTGCTAAAGAAGATCCAATTCTAATATAGATGACAAAAATGGACAGCAATAGGTATATAAAAGAATTATGCAAAGTAGAAGTAAGGTATTCTTAGAGGGGAAGGGGCACCAAAGGATGAGATGACACTGTCCTCCTTGTTCTCTTTTGATAGTTTTATACACTGCCATAAGTTCAGTATAATGACTACTTCCACCTATCCTATTAGTTTCCAAAGTTGGCCTAGTATGTGGGTTATAAGCTACTACTTTCCAGTGTCTTTTGGAGCCCAAATATTTGACTGTCCCATCAGTTAAACCATGCATGTCTGTTTTGTCCTTCAGTTAATCCATCATACTCCACATTTCATTTTACCAAGGACTGTACCAACTGTTGCTTTGGTTCAGAGTTATCATTTCCCTCAGTATTGAAGTTTGCTATAGATTCACATCAAGCAGAAATTCTACTTTTGCCTGCTTTAGATCTATAGTTTGTCCATTGTCCAAAAGGTCAAGGAGAGACATTAAGAACGGTAAATAGAAAACAGATGCTAGTTGGGGAGAAGCAACAGTCCACTAAGTATTTAATGAAGCTTCAAGTCAGAGCTACTTGTGTTCAGTATCTGTCCCAGCTCAAATTCATCTTCCAGTACCAAAGACATTTTACCAAATTGTCAGTCGAATCAGCTCCCAAGCCCATTCAGCAAACTCCAATGACTCTCTTATCTCATCCGAGTTCAAATATTAATTTCTCTATAGATTTTTACCTGGTTCCTTTCTACCTTAACAGTTTTCTTACACTTTACTCCTTTCAAGTAGTCTACCATTCAGCTACACTCCCTTCCTGCTGTTCTAGGACATGTACATAAATAACACTCCATCTCCAGGAGCCTCTTGCCTGGAAGATACCCTCAATCTAGTTTCCCTGGTTTCCTTTAAAGGACAGCTCAAATTCCACCTTCTACATGAAACCTTTCCTAGGCCCTCTCCATTCCCTCATGTGTTATTGCCACTTCCCCTCTGAGAATACTTTCCCTCTACTTTGTATATTTCTTTATATGCCTATTTCTGTTCATGTTTATCATCTATATTAGAATCAGACCTTCTTGAGCACAGAGGCATTTTTGTTTTGTTTTTTCTTATCCTAAATAATGCTTGCTGACTCCACTGATTGATAGCATACCAGCACAGTCCAGCAAACCACCAGTGGCCTCTAAATGAACACCCCTCTGTCTTCACTTGGTATCTATCAAAATGCCAATTGTTATCCAAGAGATGACTGTAATAACAGTGTTTTATGATGTCAAGAGGTAAACTCTCTATGTAACTCTGGGACAAGGTAGCAAAGGCTCAATCAGTTGTTGCGTATGACTTTTGAGAGATCATTAGTCTCTGCTATAAATCTGGGTCAGGGGAACCTTGCCATTGATCCCAGAAAGGACTTTTTTAAAAAGGAGGGTTTTCAAATCATTTGTAGGAAGGACATTGAATTTTTCTTTCTCTGAAGCCCAGGATCCTGATCTTTCTGTTAAAGAAATTCATGTTAATTAACTATTTTTTTACAAATTATTTTTGTAGATAACAGTTGGGCTACATTGCCCTTTCTGTCTTGATATTGGTGTTGTCTCTACTGGAAATCCTAAGAGAAGGTGAGAATGAAATAGCAAGTATGCAAAGAATGGGGGAGGAGTGCTCAGTCAGAGGACTCAGGGTTGGCCAGACTCCCCAGGCGCACGTAAGACAGAAACTCTTTTGGGACCCAAGGGAAAGGGGTTATAGGTGAAGGCTTAAGCTCAATAATAAGGATGCTATTTTCAGAAAAGTTTCAGTACATTCTAATTCAGGCATGTTTCACCAAGGAGGGGGAGAGGAGGGTGGAAAGCCTCTCTGAATTCATCCTTTCTAGAAGAGGAGGAGAAAGAAGCTGGGAGAGTAGACAAGACAAGGAGGGAGGGGAGTTAGACTTGCAATGGCCCCAGTGCTCTTGATGAGACCACAAAGCAGTTTCCTTTTCTTTTGAGGAAGGATTCCAAGTAAAGTCCCCTGTATGTCTATATTCCAGGAGAGAGGGCTATGAATTGAGTTTACTTTTCCTTCCATGATTTTTTATTGTCTAGCCCTTAGCTTTCCTCTGAAGAGGAGACTTTGAGCTAGGAGGACAGCTTCATAGTGGCTGTAGCTGGATTGACCAGTTCTGATCTTGGGAGCCTATGAAATATCTTGATTCTATCCTGGTCATGAAGGTGAATGAGAAAGTGGGAAGGCTCCTGGTATCAGCTCTATGCAGATGTAAAATGGTTCAGAAAAGCATGGGTCCTGGTTATCAAAGGGATAGTTACCTAGATATCAAAATTGTATTAACTTCATCTTGGGGTAAAGCATTTGAAACTTTTCAAACTTTGTTTGACCCTGAGAAGTCCCTTAACACTTCTGTGCTTTGGTTTCAACTGTCAAATGGGGACAGTAATGGAACTTCCCAGAGTTGTTATGCTGGAGCCCTAGTGGAGTTGTGTGGGGCTTGTATTGAGGCCCTGTGTGGTTTTTCTCCAGGGCTCCACTGAGAAAGCACATGGAGGTCTGGCCACTGTGGGTGCCTTGGCCTGACTTGCACTGAAGCACCCAGAATTCTTGCCCCTGGAGGATGCTGGTCTGTCCCTGGCCTACATTGAAGCATGTGGTGGTTCTCAGAGCTTGTGTCTTGCCAGTTCACCACTATGGGGTGTGTATGTGTGTGTGCGTGCGTGTGTGTGTGTGTGTGTGCAGGGGGTTTCCTGGTGTCAGCTCCACAACACTGGGGCTCAGGGCTACTTTGCTGAGCTGAGGCTTGCTCCCTTGGTTTGTTTGGGGCCTTCCTATTCAGGAATGTGCTCTTCTTTTATACAAATGAGATTGTATGTAAAGGAGGAATTTGTTAACTTTTTAGAGTCATTTCCAGGTGTCTGATAATAACTTACAGAATAATTCCAAGGAACCTAGATAATAGTTCCTAGAATCCTAGTGACAGATGGTGCCTTGGGTGACATCATGTAATATTACTATGCTTGTGCAGAATGACAATATTGCTAAAGTTAACCTGTGTCCTTAATTAATGTTAACAAGATGAATTCTATATCTGTACCAAGTGGGAATGCATGGGAGAAGACCACAGGGAATGCATAGAGGAATCTGTATGTGCCTCAACTGGTCCCCATTGAGGCTTGAGAGCATTTAGGGCAGTGCACAAGTGTGTCTATCTTGAATGAGATCACACCAGATGAAGAGCGAACCTGTTAAGAGTATGGAGACTGAAAACTTCAGTGCCTCTTGTGAGTTATCTGTGCAACAGAGACAGAATTTTCTTGCCAATCCTCTTAAGTCTCTGGGGCTAAGAGACTGATCCACTCCTTTCTGCTGGCTCTGCTATTCCAGGATTTGACCTGGGGCGCTATTTTGATGGTTGTTTGGAGAGCTACAGTAACTTGCTGCTTACTTGTGCCATCTTGGACTCCCTCAGAGTTGTTATGAAGATCAGATGAGATATAATATATGCAACGTACATTTGCAAGCTCAAAACACTGCCTGAATATCAACTAAGAACAGCATCAATCTATGCATATGTACGACTTTTGAGAGATCATTAGTCTCTGCTATAAATCTGGGTCAGGGGAACCTTGCCATCGATCCCCAAAAGGACTGTGGATATTCCCTGAAGGTTAGGGAATGGGTGAGGTTTATTGGCAGATTTTAGAGAGAACAAATGATTTCTTTGATTATGATATTCAATAGTAACTTTAGACTTTTTTAAAAAGGAGGGTTTTCAAATCATTTACACATATGTGTGACACACATTTGTCTTTTATTAGAAAATGCAATTTATTTTTATTAAAGTGGTGATAGGTTTGGCATGATTGATAGAGATTTTATTATAAAAGGAAATAAGTAGAAGAGGGAAACCCAAAGTAAAAAAAATTAGCATTTGTGTTCTCAGTTCACTTAAGGATGGTAAGAAATTCCATCTTGGAAATTCCTTGAGTGCACCAATCAGGAGAATATAGAATAAATCTTTCAGGTCTATATCTGTTTTCC
Source organism: Bettongia penicillata ogilbyi (assembly GCA_023548195.1). Lineage (NCBI taxonomy): Eukaryota > Metazoa > Chordata > Mammalia > Diprotodontia > Potoroidae > Bettongia > Bettongia penicillata. The sequence goes on from JAJHZJ010000737.1 coordinate 4,319,047, forward strand.
ACACTGAATGCTGCTAGATTTTCCAAAGGCAATGTAAGCTCTAGTAGTTTCTTTTCATGATGAAACAACCATGCTGGTTTTCTTAATATCGGAGAGATCAAGAATATTAGGACTCTGTATTCTGGCTGGGCTTTTTTGGTGTGTGATCATTGTGTTACAAAGCCAAAATTATCACATTGGATTTGGTTCTAGAGAGTCACAATTACTGATAATAAAGGGTAGGACACATCTAGGGGACTATTACTGCCATGATTTAATAATGCTCCCTGGGTACTTTCATGATTAATATCTCTGTTTCTGTTGGGTAGATAAGAGACACTTTGGGTGAGAAAGAGAGAGAGTGAGAGCGAGGGGGGTGGGGTGGGAGAGAGACATGATTCCTTTTAGGGATACTCTCTCAGAATTTATAGCTCCTCAGTCCCAAAGACAGCAATGTAGATTCTTTATCCTCATCCCAATGAAAAATGTAGCTACAAACTAATTTTTCCTTTATAGAAAGTTATGTCCTTCCTCATGGGCAAGCTGTTGAGCTAGATGATGTGTCAAAATAATGTCAAGTCTAGCTCTACATTCATCCTACCAGCCCTAATCTGTTGAATCAGATATGTCCTCAAGAAGAAAAAAGAAATCCATGTTGTGTGTTTTTTAAGAGAAAATATTCAGTCTTGTGATAAATGACCCTAGGTCATTCTCTCTCTCTCTCTCTCTCTCTCTCTCTCTCTCTCTCTCTCTCTCTCTCTCTCTCTCTCTCTCTCTCTCTCTCTCTCTCTCTCTCTCTGTCTCACACACACACACATACAGAAAACGTTATTATTTTTGTTATTCAGTTTTAAGGACTGCTCTCTTATCACAAATTTGAGAAGTTATTTCTTAACACAAATGTTAATTTAGACAATTAAGTTTAGACAATTAAGGGGGAGGAGCCAAGATGGCAGAGTAGAAAGACTCACATATGCTAGCTCCGAACCCACAGCCCATAAATTTTCTGTAAAAAGAACTCCCCACAAATTCTGGAGCAGTGCAAGTCACGCAGAAACACAGTGGAGGAGATTTCCATTCCAGAGAGCCCTGAAAAACCGGCCCCAAAGGTCCATCGCACACTGGACAGCGGAGCCCACCACTGCGCTGCCCTGGCCATGCGGCCCCAGAGGAGTACATCCGAGCAGGCTTTAGGGACAGAATCTCTGGCGGCCGCGAGGGTCCCTCCACCTACAGGCGCTACAGGTCAGTGAGAGAGACTTCTGGGCTGGCTGAGAGGGGAGTGGGGTGTCTCCATAACTCAGGCCCCCTCAGGAGGCAGCGGCAGAGGCAGCGGTGGCCAGGGGCTCCTGGAGCAGGCAGACAGGACCTCCGCTCCATTATTGAAGATCTCTGCATAAACCCCCTGAGGGAACTGAGCCTGGGAGGCAGCTCTGCCCTCACCTGAGAACCAGAACTTAAGCTCACATTGAATAGCAGCCACGCCCACTGCTGAAAGCCCTGAGGCTGGGGAACAGCATTTGAATCTCAGACCCCAAGCACTAGCTGGGCAGATCTAGGTGGGGGTGGAGAGGAATCTCAGAAGTCAAGTAACTGGCTGGGAAAATGCCCAGAAAAGGGAAGGCGGCTACTTTCTTGGGGAACAGATGATGTTTCCTCCTTCCATTTCTGATGGGGAGGAACAATGCTTGCCATCAGGGAAAGACATGGAGGTTGGGGCCTCTATATCCCAGACATCTGAGGTGGATGTCCGGTGGGCTCAGGTCATGGAAGAGCTCAAAAAGGATTTTGAAAATCAAGTTAGACAGGTGGAGGAAAAACTGGGAAGAGAAATGAGAGAGATGCAAGAAAAGCATGAAAAATGGGTCAATACCTTGCTAAAGGAGACCAAAAAAAATGCTGAAGAAAATAACACCTTGAAAAATAGGCTCACTCAATTGGCAAAAGAGGTTCAAAAAGCCAATGAGGAGAAGAATGCTTTCAAAAGCAGAATTAGCCAAATGGAAAAAGAGGTTCAAAAGCTCACTGAATAAAATAGTTCTCTCAAGATTAGAATGGAACAGATGGAAACTAATGACTTATGAGAAACCAAGAAATCACCAAACAAAACCAAAAGAATGAAAAAATGGAAGAGAATGTGAAATATCTCATTGGAAAAACAACTGACCTGGAAAATAGATCCAGGAGAGACAATTTAAAAATTATGGGACTACCTGAAAGTCATGATCAAAAAAAGAGCCTAGACATCATCTTCCATGAAATTATCAAGGAAAACTACCCTGATATTCTAGAACCAGAGGGCAAAATAAGTATTGAAGGAATCCATCAATCACCGCCTGAAAGAGATCCCAAAAGAGAAACTCCTAGCAACATTGTGGCCAAATTCCAGAATTCCCAGGTCAAGGAGAAAATCTTGCAAGCAGCTAGAAAGAAACAATTCCAGTATTGTGGAAATACAATCAGGATAACACAAGATCTAGCAGCTTCTACATTAAGGGATTGAAGGGCATGGAATAGGATATTCCAGAAGTCAAAGGAACTAGGACTCAAACCAAGAATCACCTACCCAGCAAAACTGAGTATAAAACTTCAGGGGGAAAATATGGTCTTTCAATGAAACAGAGGACTTTCAAACATTCTTGATGAAAAGACCAGATCTGAAAAGAAAATTTGACTTTCAAACACAGGAATGAGAAGAAGCATGAAAAAGTAAACAGCAAAGAGAAGTCATAAGGGACTTACCAAAGGTGAACTGTTTACATTCCTACATGGAAAGACAATATTTGTAACTCTTAAAACTTTTCAGTATCTGTGTAGTTGGTGGGACCACACACATACACACACACACGCACACACACGTGCACATGTGCATGTGCACACACATACACACATGCATGCACATAAAGAGACAGAGAGCACAGAGTGAATTGAATAGGATGGGACCATATCTTAAAAGAAATTAAGGTAAATGGTGAGAGAGAAATGTAGTGGGAGGAGAGAGGTTGAAATGGAATGGGGTAAATTATCTCTCATTCAAGAGGCAAGCAGGAGACTTTTTAGTGGAGGGAAAAAAGAGGAGAGATGAGAAAAAAACATGAAGTTTACCCTCATCACATTCGACTAAAGGAATGAATAAAATGCACACTCATTTTGTTATGAAAACCTATCTACAATACAGGAAAGTGGGGGAGAAGGAGATAAGCAGGGTGGGAGGGATTATGGAAGGGAGGGCAATGGGAGGAGGGAGCAATTTGAAGTCAACACTCTTGGGGAGGGATAGGATCAAAAGACAGAATAGAAACAATGGGGGGCAGGATAGGATGGAGGGAAATACAGTTAGTCTTACACAACATGACTATTATCGAAGTCATTTGCAAAACTACACAGATAGGGCCTATATTGAATTGCCTGCCTTCCCAAAGGGAATGGGTGGGGAGGGAGGGATGAAGAGAAGTTGGAACTCAAAGTTTTAGGAACAACTGTTTAGTATTATTCTTGCTACTAGGAAGTAAGAAATACAGTTAATGGGGAATAGAAAGTCATCTGGCCCTACAGGACAAAAGAGAAGATGGGGACAAGAGAAGGGAGGGATGATAGAAGAGAAGGCAGATTGGTGATAGGGAAAATTAGAATGCTCGGTGTATTGGGGTGGGGAGAGGGGATAAATGGGGAGAAAATTTGGAACCCAAAATTTTGTGAAAATGAATGTAAAAGTTAAATAAATAAATTTATATTACAAAAAAAAGTTTAGACAATTAAACTTGTCTAAAATTTCCTGGAGATCTTGGGATATTTGAAATTCCTGCTTCTTTCTGGACAAGAGCTGTTAGGTCAGATGCACTTTGGAATGGGTTGGGCTATTCAGAAGAAGGCATTCTTGTGTCCACTGCACTAATCCTTAGACATGTGAGAGAATGGAAGAAATGAGACATGGAAGGAAAGTTAACTGTTCTAGACCACCGTTCAGCTGACTAATATATCACAAAGTAATATTATATAATTTTTTTCTTTTACCTTGAATTTAATGGATAAATACACACACATAAATACAATCTCCTTTGCTTTGGAAGTGCAACACTCTTATGTTTTGTGTCTTGAGCCTTAGGGAATTATTTGGCAGGCAACATCAAACTATGCAGAGAAGATTGGGGAACTTGTCATTTGCTAAATCAGTGTTAAAGACACTTATCTAAGGAAAGCACAATTTGAAAGCACTGGGTGATATTAAGAATCCTGCCCGTTAGTTTAAGGAAGGAATCATTCAGTTGAAGCAAAAGGGAGACATTGTTTCCTTTTCTGAGTCCTTTCATATTCCCACATAAATGTTGAAAGTAATATTTTAGTAAATGTGAGAGGTGGAAACATATTGGAGTGAGTGGCAGCCAGGTGGTGAAAAAAAGGGTGGTTTGTGCAAGGGCATACACTAATGAAGTGAGTGAGGTCACCTATTTAACACCAATTTTTTCTAAGTATATAGTATCTAGTTGTAAGTTACATATGCAATATAAATAAATAATAAAATATATGATATACATTTATTTAATTATACCATTAAAATATCATATAATTTATAATAATTATAATAAATATATGATACTATACTAATACAATTACTCCAAAATATATAACATATAAGTGTATAATTAATAACAACATAGAATTAATGTAATATAACAAAAATAAATAAGTCAAGAAATCTTCAGCAAGCAGGGGGCCATCGTACACAGAATAGCACAAGACAGGGAAGCAGGTTGTGAAGGAGTGGTCCTCCCAGGGTAGTAGGACTGATATATAAAGGTTGTTAGGCAGATGAAGAAAGTGTTGTGTTTTGTTTTGTGTTTACTGTTTTAAGGAAATAATTGGAGTCCCAGGTGTTTTACATGCTTTGTTAACAATATTTCTGCAGGAAATCTTTTGGTAGAGCGAAAATGTTGGGAAGAAGAGCAAAGGTATATCCAGCAGGTAAGAAAGTCCTTCCTTTTCCCTTTAGTTATTTCCAGTAAGCTCTCATTATAATTCTCTTTAAGAATTTTTTATTTGATGTTTTCCCTTAGTCATTTATGAGCCCTATCGTCCAATGTTCCTCAGATTGGAAATTGTAAGGTAAGAAACACTGATCCAAGTGACAAATTCCAGTTCCACCTATGTCTTACTTTTATTAATCATGTGGATTTGGGAAAGTCAATCAAGCATTCTAAATTTCAGTTTCCTTGGTTTGTGCCATATTTCCTACTTGTGCCATATTTCCTACTTGGGCATATCTCTGATGTTGTTGTCTGTGCCTTAGTTTTCCTAGTCCTCAAATGACTTAAAAAGCCCTGATTCAAGGAGTTGTCAGGAAAGTACATTTCTAAAAAGACTAAATTGTATTATTTAGAAGGATAAAGGTGGCATATGTCCTCATCTGTGAATTAAATACACTGAATGTCATTTACCCTAGTTGAGTCTTAGTGGAGATAAATATTTATTTGGGCAAATTTCTTGATCATTCTCTGGCCTCAATTGTCCTTATTTGAAAAAAAAAAAGATGAATGATATTATTTAAATTCCTCTACTCACAGTTACTCTTAAGAAAGTTCCTGTGATGCATTCAAGCTCAATTTTTTAACAAAGATTTTCTATTTTCTACTTTGTGAAATGGGCATAATAATGTCTTGTGTATAATGCAGAAGGCACTTTTGCAACTTCACAAAAAAGATGGGTTAAAAGCCTTTGAAAATGATAAAGTGGTAAAGAGAAGTATAGAGTTGTTATTCATTATCTTTCCCACCGGATCCAATTCTACAGCCCATTCCCATTCACAAACCAGAAGGGGTAGCATTTTCCTGACCTCATTCTCACCGTTTCTTCTTTATTAGACACTCTGGATGAATCTGGGCCAGAAAGCCTTTTTAGAAGATTCGTTCATAGACTGTCAGGCAAAAATAAAATAAAACCTCGATGTCAAGATAATGACCAAACTTCCAGTACTGAAGTAATCCCTCCCCTAGACCATCCCACCAGAAAACAATGGCTCACATCATCATCAACTTCCTCTAATTATATTATGTATTTTTCTACATTCAGATTCTGAACAATTAGCTTCAATAAAAAAAGTAGGCCCCCAAAGACAGAGGCCAGCACCATGGCCAGAATAACATCCGTTCCACTACCATCACCCATCTTTGGACCATGGGAATGTGGGGAAAGAGAGAATAGAGTGTGCGACTGCTACAGTTCTACCACCATTAAAGCCTGACCCTGCGACCACAGTAGCAGTATCTCTACAATTAGTAACATCAGACTTTAGACCATGGGCAAGTAGATTTTTGCAGATTTGAAACAGTGGGATGAGCATTCTTCTCTACAACTTGGTCTACTGTTGCTGTTGACATGTTCAGATTAACCCAACTGTACCACAAGAAACCCATGAACCAAATTTCCACCAGGCAATGAAAAGGATGTTGAGTTTACACCAGGAATAAAAAATCAGCCCACATATATGGACAATTATTTCCTTCTTTCATTTTATTAGTTTGAGTTTATCTTCCACAAAATAACTACTTTGGAAATATATTTAGATGGTTGTACATATATAATCTATATTGGATTGCTTACTGTTTCAGGGAGGGGGAGGAGAAGGGAAGGAAGGAAAGAATTTAGAACTCAAATTTTTTTTGAAATGAATGTTATCAATTATTTTAACATGTAATTGGGGAAAAATGAAATATTATTTTAAAAAAAGAATTGTTGGTGCAATGTGAAGCTTTTCCAACAATGTGTTACCATACATGTACTTCCATAGGCCCTCTCACAATTGCCATTTTCCTTTTTTTCATCATTTTAGCATATCTGATGAGTGTAACTATATGCTAATTTTCATAAAATCAGAAGATGGTTAGGGAGAGTCATAAGGACCTATGAAGATGGTAAACCACAGTATGCATTTTTAGGTACAGTAGCAAGTCAAACTATGTAGGTAAATTCAAATAACGCTTTGCATTCCTACTACCTGTACATGATATCAGTGAAGTAACTTTGCTTCCCCAAGTCTCAATTTCCTCATTTCTGAAATGAGAAAGTGTCAGGCTTAGAAAGCTTCTAGGGTGTTTCTCAGCTGACAGTATAGGATCAAATTATTCCTTTTACCTACCTTATCATGGTGGTCCAAAATATTCCTTCAGGATAAACAATGGATCAAATGGAACTACAAATGAATGCTCTTAAGATTATAGAAGCATGAATGATAAGCTGAGTCGAATCCATACCAGAAGGTAGTGAGTTTTCTTTCTATATAGCTCCTGTGACAACCACCAGGGATTTTACCATCTGTTACAGTTATATCACAGCATGTTTCCAGTGAAGTCTAAAGCGTACTGTGGAGATCATCCCTTACCCCTGAGCATCCTTTCTGTGCCCCACCAATAACTAGGGTCTGAGAGTTGAGTGTGGCTATTTTGTTAATGGCTGAACTTGTTTAGTTTTACATATAATTTTATTGTTATTATTGGGGATTTTGTTTTTCTCAACATTCTCCTGTCAGGGAAACTTTTAGAATCATAATGGTTTAGAGTGATCAATAATGATCCTCGGACCATGTAAAATATTTTGTGTCTAGATCTTTATGAAGTCCTGTGCGATGGTAAGAAGCATCAAGGTATGAGGTTGAGGTAGGTAGAAAAAGGCTCAGTCAAGGGTCAAGTTCAATAGAATCCCTAGAAATAAATGGTGTAGACTTTGGTTTGGAGTCAAGAAAGGAAAAAACTTTTTTTTGTGTATTTAAATTTTTTTATTTAAGTTTTCAACATTCATTTCCACAAAATCTTGGGTTGCAAATTTTCTCCCCATTTCTTCACCCCCCCTGCATCCCACAATGCTGAGCATTCTAATTACTCCCTATCACCAATCTGTCCTCCCTTCTAACATACCTTCCTTCCCTTATCCCCATCTTCTCTTTTGTCCTGAAGGGCAAGATAAATTTCTATACTCTATTACCTGTATTTCTTATTTCCTAGTTGCAAGAACAATACTCAACAGTTGTTTCTACAACTTTGAGTTCCAACTTCTCTTCATCCCTCCCTCCCCACCCATTCCCTTTGGGAAGGCAAGCAATTCAATATAGGCCATATCTGTGTAGTTTTGCAAATGAATTCCATAATAGTTCTGTTGTGTAAGACTAACTATATTTCCCTCCATCCTATACTGCCCCCTGTTTTTCTATTCTCTCTTTTGATCTTATCCCTCCCCAAGAGTGCACCCTCCTCCCACTGCCCTCCCCTTCCATTATCCCCCCCACCCTGCTTATCCCCCTTCTCCCCAACTATCCTGTATTCTAAGATAGGTTTTCATACCAAAATGAGTGTGCATTTTATTCCTTTATTCGAATGTGATGAGAATAAGTTTCATGTTTTTTCTCTCACCTCCTCCCTTTTTCCTTCCACTGAAAAGTCTTTTACTTGCCTCTTTTATGAGAGATAATTTGCCCCATTCCATTTCTCCTTTGCTCCTTCCAATATATTTCTCTCTCACTGCTTAATTTCATTATTTTAAGATATGATCCCATCCTATTCAATTCACCCTGTGCTCTCTGTCTTTCTCCCTCTCTATGTGTGTGTTTGTGTGCAATCCCACCAACTACCCAGTTATTGAAAAAAGTTTCAAGAGTTACAAATACTGTCTTTCCCTATAGGAATGTAAATAGTTCAACTTTGTAAGTCCCTTATGACTTCTCTTTGCTGTTTACCTTTTCATGCTTCTCTTGATTCTTGTGTTTGAAAGTCAAATTTTCTTTTCAGATCTGGTCTTTTCATCAAGAATGCTTGAAAGTCCTCTATTTCATTGAAAGACCAGTTTTTTCCCTGAAGTATTATACTCAGTTTTTCTGGGTAGGTGATTCTTGGTTTGAGTCCTAGTTCCTTTGACTTCTGGAATATCCTATTCCATGCCCTTCGATCCCTTAATGTAGAAGCTACTAGATCTTTTGTTATCCTGATAGTATTTCCACAATACTGGAATTGTTTCTTTCTAGCTGCTTGCAATATTTTCTACTTGACCTGGGAACTCTGGAATTTGGCCACAATGTTCCTAGGAGTTTCTCTTTTGGGATCTCTTTCAGGCGGTGATCGATGGATTCCTTCAATACTTATTTTGCCCCCTGGTTGTAGAATATCAGGGCAGTTTTCCTTGATAATTTCATGAAAGATGATGTCTAGGCTCTTTTTTTGATCAAAGCTTTCAGGTAGTCCCATAATTTTTAAATTGTGTCTCCTGGATCTATTTTCCAAGTCAGTTGTTTTTCCAATGAGATATTTCACATTATGTTCCATTTTTTTATTCTTTTGGTTTTGTTTTGTGATTTCTTGGTTTCTCATAAAGTCATTAGCCTCCATCTGTTCCATTCCAATTTTGAAAGAACTATTTTCTTCAATGAGCTTTTGAACCTGTTTTTCCATTTGGCAAATTCTGCTTTTTAAAGCATTCTTCTCCTCATTGGCTTCTTGAACCTCTTTTGTCAATTGAGTGAGCCTATTTTTCAAGGTGTTATTTTCTTCAGCATTTTTTTGGGTCTCCTTTAGCAAGGTGTTGACCTGTTTTTCATTCTTTTCTTGCATCTCTCTCATTTCTCTTCCCAATTTTTCCTCCACCTCTCTTACTTGAGTTTCAAAATCCTTTTGGAGCTCTTCTATGGCCTGAGCCCATTGAATATTTATTTTGGATGTTTGGGATACAGAAGCCTTGACTTTTATGTCTTTCCCTGATGGTAAACATTGTTCTTCCTCATCAGAAAAGATGGGAGAAGATATCTGTTCACCAGGAAAGTAACCTTCTATAGTTTTATTTTTTTCCCTTTTTTGGGCATTTTCCCCAAACAGTTACTTGACTTTTGGGTCATTTGTCAAGAGTAATGTATACTCTTGGAATCTGTGAGACCTTAGTTCCTCCAGGGTGGCATGATCAAGCATGTACTGGTCTGGATGCAGAGAGGGATTTCTGTGCCCAGAATCTTAGCAGTTACCTCTCCACAGCCACCTGGCCTCCAGTTCCACCAAGTCAGAACTGGGGGCTGATTTTCAGATAAGCCGGGTGGGCAGGGCCACCATTCAGTGTGAGACAAAGACCAGCTCCCCTAGGGTCTCCACATAGGGCTGAGCCAAGACTCAGCTCTTCAATGCCCCCAAGGGTTTTTACGCTCTAATAATGGTCCGGCTGCTGCACCTGCTGCTGTGGCCACCTGCCCATGTGGCCTCTGCAGCAGTTGCCTAAGGCCAGAGCTATGGAAGGCTCTTCTCCCTTCCTGGCAAGCTGTAAAAACCTTGTCAATGATCTTTGGTGCCTGTGGTTTGAGGGATCTACAAACCTGCTGCTGCTGGGACTGGGGATTCCACAACTGGAGATTCTGCCCCCAAGGGCTGTTCATGAACCATGCAGTGTGGTGTGCCAAGTCTGCGCTGGGCTCTGCTCTGTGACAGGTGCAACCAATGTTTCCCATGGCCCTTTCAAGTCACCATGGGCTGGAAATCTCCTCCACTCTGTTGTTCTCCACTTCTGCTGCTCCAAAATTTGTTGAGAGTTCCTCTCTACAGGTATTTTATGGGCTGTGTGGGGGGACCCTGCATATGTGTGTCTTTCTACTCCACCATCTTGGCTCCGCCCCCCAAAGGAGAAACTTTTGAACTATGTCTGACACTTCCACTTAGCTTGTCTGGGCTTCAGTTTCTACATCCATAAGATAAAGATAGTAAAAACGCCAATCTCCCCAACAGTGATTGTGATGACCAAATGTGATATAATGTATACAATATACATTCCAATCTGTAATGCATTATAAAAGTGCACTTCAGGGCCTTCAGCCTTTCATCTGTCGCCCCAACAAACCTGGAGCAGGGTAGATTCTTCAGGGGTCCCTAAAAGTGTGTGTGTAGAGGCAGCTAACAGCTCAGTGGATAGAGTACTGGTTCTGGAATTCAGAAGACCTGAGTTCAAATTTGGCCTCAGATACTTGCTAGCTGTGTGATACTGGGTGAGTCAGGAGAACTCACTTAACCTCTCATTGCCTGACAGAATGGACCCTCTAGAGAAGGAAGTGGCAAAACCCTGTACTGTGTTTGCTAAAAAAAAAAAAAAACCTCAAATAAGATCACAAATGACTGGGCATGGCTGAAACAAATGACCATTAACAAAAATTTTCATGTATGTGTGTGTGTATGTATATGTGTGTGTGGGTGTGGGTGTGTGTATGTGTATATCCTCAGAGTTTAGCAATCAGATGAGATGTGTTGAGAGGGATTATATAGAATGATTAGGCAAAATTCCTAGTTGTGTCAATTCAAAATGGCTTTAGAAGTGCTTTCAAGAAAGTATAAAAAATTAAAATTATCTTTAAGTGGACTTAACAAATTTGAGTATATTAAAGAGATGGTGTGGCATGATGAGATAGAGAGAAGGCTTGTAAGAGGAAATCATCACTCGGGAGTCTAAAATAAAAATATGCTACAGCACATAATCTTTTACACAAAGTGAGCAATGAGGTGGATAGCAAGTGTGTAGTGGCCATAAATTCTGAAGTGAAGAAATAAAAAAAAAACAAAGGTGGTCTCTTATGTCTGCTTCCTCATTATAGATGTTTTAGGTTTGCTTGATGATTTATAGGACAATTTTTGTATTTCATCTGCCATGGTCAAAGAAATTGGTATGAAAGGAGGATGACTATTGTTCTAACAACATCAATCCTATTTCATGAGGACAAATTCCTTCAACTCTATTAGATTTGAAGTAAAATTGAAACAGCCAAACATATGGCAGATTTCCCTATTGTTAAAAAAAGTTTCAAAATACTAAAGATCTTTAGCAAAGATGAAGGATATAAAATAAAACCACACAAATCACTGGAATTTCTACATATGGTTACCAACAAAGTCCAACAGCAGGAGATCAAAAAGGGAAATTACCTTTAAATTTACTGAAAACATAAAATATTTGGGAGTCCAACTACCAAAACAAACTCAGGAACTATAGGAACACAATTACAAAGCACTTTTCACACAAAGTCAGATCTAAATAATTGGAAAACATCAACTGCTATAGAGTAAGCTCAGCTAATACAATAAAAATGACAAATCTATCTAAATTAATTTACTTATTCAGTGCTATTCCATTCAAACTACAAAAATTATTATATAGAGCTAGAAAAACTAATAAGTAATTCATCTGGAAGAAGAAAAGATCTAGAATATCAAGGGAATTAACGAGAAGAAATGCTAGGAAAGGCAGCCTAGCTATACAAGATCTTAAATTGTATTGTAAAGCAGCAATCATCAAAATTACTTGGTACTGGCTAAGAAATGGAGTGGTGGAACAGTGGAATAGGTTAGGTATATAAAACACGTAGTAAAGGACTTAGCTATCTACTGTTTGATAAATTCAAAGAACCCAGTTTCTGGGAAAAGAAGTCATTATTCGACAAAAACTGTTGGAAACCTAGAAAATAATATGGCATAAACTGGGCATAGTCCAATATCTTACACTGCACATCAAAATAAATCCAAATGGGTACATGATTTAGATATAAAGACTGATACTATAGCAAATGAAAAGTTCAAGGAATACTTTACCTGTCAGACTTATGGAGAGTAGAGGAATTTATGACCAAACAAGAGATAGAAAAACATTATGAAATGCAAAATGGATCATTTGGATTACGTTAAATGGAAAAGTTTTTGCACAAAGCCAATGCACACAACATTAGAAGGGAAGCAGAAAACTGGGAAAGAACTTTTGCAATTAGAATCTCTGATAAAGGCCTCCTTTCAAAAATGTATAGAGAACTGAGTCAACTTATATGAATATGTCATTCCCTATTGATAAATGGTTAAAGGATATGAACAGTTTTGTGCTTGTTGTTGTGTTTGTCCTTTGTTCTCACAGAGGACCATGACATTAAGATGATGACACAATTTGCAGTTGACTTTGATTTGATTGAGGGCTGTGCAAGGTCACCAACCTCACTTGCTTCTCCTGAGCCATCTGGGTTCAGTGGAATGATATTCAACAGGGCAACTAGAGATGGCCCAGAATGCAATGTGAGACCCTGGCCCTTTCAGGCTAAGGTCATATCACATGTCAATGTAATACCATATGAACAAATAGTTTGCAGATAAAGAAATGAAAGCTATCTATAGTTATATGAAAAAATGCTCACTCTAAATTGATTAGTGAAATGCAAATCAAAACAATTCTGAGTACCACCTTACACCTATCAAATTGAATAACATGATAAAACAGGAAAATTATAAATTCTGAAGAAGATGTGGGAAAATTGGAACCCTAATGCATTGTTGGTAGAGTTGTGAACTGATTTAACCATTCTAAAAATTTGGAAATATGCCCTTTGATCCAGTAAATGAAAATGTGCATACCCTTTGATCCAGCAAAATCACTTCTAAGGCTGTATCACATAAAAATGGAAAAAGGACCCACATGTAAAAAATATTATAGCAGCTCTTTTTGCGGTGGCCAAGAAGTAGAAATTGAGGGGATGGCCTCAAATGGGGAATGGCTGAACAAGTTGTGCTATAGGAATCTAATGGAATATTATTGTGCTATAATGATGAGCAGGCAAACTTCAGAAAAACCTGGAAAGACTTATATGAACTGATGCTGAGTGAAGTGAGCAGAACTAGGGGAACATTCTACACAACATTGTTTATTGATTAACTTTGATAGACTTAGCTCTTCTCAGCAATGGAAAGATCTGAGACATCTCCAAAAGACTAATGATGGAAAATACCATTCACATCCTGAGAAAGAAATATGGAGTCTGAATGAAAATTGAAGCATACTCTTTGCTCCTTTGTAGGCTTTGTTTTGTTTTTGTCTTTTCATGATTCCTTCCAATTATTCTAATTCTTTCATACAACATGACTAATGTGAAAATATGTTTAATAAGAAGATTATACATACAGCCTATGTTGAATTACATGCATCCTCTTGTGGAAGGGGAGGGGAGGGAGGAGGTGGAAAAATTTTAAAATGCTGAAAATAAAAATAAAGAGTTATATTTATAAAAAAAAAGAAAAGAAAAGAAAGGAATTCAACTTGTTTGATTCCTGTAAAAAAAAGTTTCATTACCAACTAATAACCTAACTAAATCCCCTATGAGATTTCATTGTATCTAATAACATTTCACATTACATAGATAACATCAATCATATCTAATCTCTTTTAACTTCCCAATGTGCTTTATGTTTCTCCAATTTTTTCTCTCCCCTTTTTCATTTCCATCATGGGTAGAATTGGGGATATAGAGAAAAAAATTATATTTTTTTAAAGTTTTGAAACTTTTGATAGAAAACGTCTCTCTCTTTTTGCCTTTGGTTGTTCAGACTACCAGAAAAAGATCAGGTGGAAACATTGGGACGTAGAACACAAATATAAGATGCTCACAGCATATATTGTTCATAAAAAGTAAGGAAAAGCACATCCTAGTTTTCTGTCTCTCTAGAGTCTCAGGGATGGAAATATTTTACATTGGTGCTAAACTCTCTCTCCAGGGGTTGGGGAAAGGGGTGTAGGGTGTGACTGGAATTGCTAGCATTAAGAAAAATCATAACAAACAGTCTTTAAACAAGAAATCTTTAAAGAAAAGTTAACTGCTAGGAAAAATACTGCAGAAGTCTTCCTATTCAAATTAAAATAATGAAAAGAAATTTTTGCCATTGGAATTTCAAGAATTTTGCTTATTTTGTTCATTTCCTATTTCTGAGGTTTCTAATAGCAGGGCCACCATATAAGTGATATGATAGAAGCACCCAGTTTATGCCCAAATAGGTCATGTCCTTCCCCTAACCCTAAATGCCTCAAACTCTAATTCTAAACCTAAATGTCTCTGACTGCCTTAAAACAGGTTGAGTGCTCTCTTGGCTTCCCATGATTCAATCTATCCTTAAATTGAATTCATCCAGGAAAAGCCCTAGATGAACTGACTTAAGGATAAGGTTCAGGGACAGGAAACTCTTTTTGCAATCTTCCCTTTAGGAGAGAGAGGAAATACTTGTGTAGTCTCCTGCCCCAACTTGGCAATTTTATCACTGCTCACTGGCCATCCATTCATCCCCTACTGTCACACAATCACACATGGAGATTTGGATATGACATTTTTCATGAGGGTGGAATAGAGGGACTGCAGTACTCAAGGTGCAAGACAAGATTTAGTCACACTCTGGTAGCAATCAGGGAAGACAGAATTGTTTTACTGAGGCATAAGGTGACCATACAACTGAAGAGTACCATGCTAAGATCCCACCAATGGGCACATCCAGGGCTATGTTTGTGCTCCAAAACCCTAATCAAAAGATATTTTCAAGTTTCAACTGGACACAAACACCATGAAAGGACTCCAAGTACTCTATTCACAAAGTTTAACTTTCAGAAAAGAGCCAAAGTGGCACCATCCCATTGTCCAGAACACTGACCAAATGCCACTGATTTAAAAAAAAACATCAAGCATTCACCAGGCAGAGTAAAAAACAACAAAAACATTAAATTTGTATTTGTGCAGTAAAGCAAAGACTTCTCTGATTGGAATTTCATTCTAATGACTAAATTCTAGCAACTAAACTCCAAGTTCATCATGGTTCTATAGTTCCCACAGGACTAAAACCCCTTGCATGTTCTTCATATCGTAAATACTGGCTGATCACAATAGCTATGTCCTCATCAATATTCTACCCCACATCCAAAATTACAGATCAGTACTACTAAATTTGAGACTATTGGTGACAATCAAAATGGAGCCTTTTTTATATATCACATACTGAACTGAGAATTCCCCCATAAGCAAAACATGCATTTTCCTACCCTTCCTTACATGGTTTCTTCTTCATTCTCATCCATTTCCCACAAAAAGGACATCTGAAAATTATTATGAGGTGATTTTTTTCAGCTGCCCATGTATACATAGTATCATCATGGGAACAAGATAACCATGATTCTAGAAATGAGCCGACCCCCTGCATTAACCATCTAGCTGGGACATCTCTAACTGATTTTGACTTTTCATCATGGCAAAGAGTATGGCTAAAAAATTGCTCCACCTCTATTCAAAGAACATCTCAGTATTCCTTTTACCAAGATGTCCTAATTTAAGAATGAGGACAGATCCCACAGGTTCATAATCTCCAAGTATACTCAACGTAACCTCTGAGGCTGAGATGCAACAGAATATGGATCAATTCTCTGCTGCTTGTGTTAGTTTTGGTCTGACAAATAACACCAAGAAACCAGAGGTTTTCCACCAGCAACCACCATATCATCTACATGTGGGACCATTGGTTATAGCAAGTGGAAAAATGTTTCATTACCTGCTTCCCAGGGAAGTACACATAGATGATGAGGTGGATGCACACATTGGCAGAGGTAGCTCAGTGTTTAGGAGGTTCCAAAGGAAAGTGGAGTAAAGAAGTATTAGTCTACCCACCAAACTGAAGGTCTACAGAGCCATTGTGTTGATCTCATTGTTGCGTGTCTATGAAAGTTGGATGGTACACCAGAGCCATGAAATTGAACTGCTCTATTTGAGTTGTCTTAGGAAGATTCTGAAGATCACCCACTCAGATAAGGTACTGGACACTAAAAGTCTTTCTTGAGTTGAACTGCCAAACATTCAAACTCTACTGCACAGAGAAGACCTCCTGTCTAGCCTTAGGCATTTTGCATGCTGCATATAAGTTAAATAAATAATGTTAGAACATACAGCCTTATCATATTCCTTTCTGAACCTTGAACCAATCTGTTATTCCATATTCAGTTCTAACTGTTGCATCTTGGTACAGTTTTCTCAGGAGACAAATAAGATGATCTGGTATTCTCATCTTTTTGAGGACTTGCCACTTTTTGTTGTGATCCAGTCAAAGTCTTTAGCAGAAATAGATGTTTTTCTGGAACTCGCTTGCTTTCTCCATAATCCAATGAACGAACATTGGCAATTTGGTCTCTAGCTCCTCTCTTTGAAAACCAGCCTATACTTTTAGTAATTCTCAGTTCACATATTGCCAAAGCCTAGCTTGTAGAATCTTAAGCATAATCTTGCTGGCAAGTGAAATAAGCACAATTGTTTGGTAATTTTAACATTCTTTGGCATTGGCCTTTTCTAATTCAGTGAGCACTGATGAGATTTTCTGGCATTTCGAGTATAACATTTTAATGGCATTATCTTTTAGGATTTTGCATAGTTCAACAGGAATTCTATCATACTTATATCTATATATAATCTATCTATATATGTGTACAAATGAGTATATTAAATTGACACATTAGATGCAAGGTCATTATTGGGGATGTATGTGGAAAAGGCACTAGTAGTAGCGGGTATTAGGAATGGCTTTGAGTAGAGCTAAGCCTTGAGCAAAAGTAAGGCTTCCAAGATGTGGATAAAAGGATATACATTCTGAGTGTTGGAGACCATCAAAGTAAAAAAAGACAGTGACAGGAGAATGAGTACTGTGCTTAAAGAACAGTAAGAAAGTCAGTTTGGCTAAATTGCAATGTGCATGAAGGGAGGCTAGAAAAATAGATGGGGGTCAGATTATGAATTGGTTTATCACAAACCATTTATTAGGTGCCTACTGTGTGCCAGGAACTTGTAATGGTAATTTAAATGGGAAGATCTTTTCTATTCATTAATAGACCCATGTGACCTGCTTAAATCACATAGCAACCCAAATTACATGTAAAGGGACAAGCCTGCTGAACAGGTGAAACAGGAAGGGTGGAGCAGAACTGAAAGGAAGTGAGTGAGAGTAGTTAGGGTGAAGGAGAGAGGACACAGGCAAGGAGGCACAGCTAGTCTTGTGAGTGTTTGTGGGAAGGCCAAAGGTTTTGGGGGAAGGCTTGGGAATGGCTTTCTCTCCTGGCTTCTATGATGGATTTGGATTTCTGGTGTCTGAATAAATGTTTTTCTTCTGCCTTCTACATAGAGAGTCTATTCTACTTTGTGATTCCAAATTATGCTAGCATATTCATACTCGCCTTTGGGGCTGTGAATATTGTCTGGGTGATACAGAACCTTTCTGGGCACTGGAGATATAAAGATGAAAATGAAACACTTCTTGCCATGAAGGAACTTATAAAAGCCCCAGCAATGATATGCTGGAGCTGACTTTTTCTGTGGAGTGTGCAATTATACTTTAGAAACTGGAAAATGCTATATGAAACAGGACTTGATTTATTGTTTCATTGGTTGTCTAGACTTAGGAAAACAATGGAGAAAAATGTTAATAGTGCGAATTAAACTTAAAATTGTACTGTATACTGAGAACCAGTTGTTAATTACTCACCAGCGTATCTCTACCCTAGTGGTAACAGAGGGTAGCAAAATAACCTGGAAAGATTTATATTCTAAGAAAATCTCTTTGGTATTTGTATGGAGACTGGATTAGGTTGGATTAGGAGAGATTTGAGCCAAGGCAAGCATTTAGGAGGTGGTGCTAATAGTCAAGGAAAAGGGGATGAAGGCCTGAACTATGGTGGCATTGTCAGAGAAGACAAGAACATTTATAAATATTGTAAAGGCTAGAAATGACAAGATTTGGCAACTAATTGGACAGATTATATATATATAAAGTGAGAGTGAGGAGATAAGGATGAGACTAAGAGATGAGATTTAGAAGGATGGTCATGATCTAGATAGTAATTAAGAAAGTTCAGAAGAGGGTAGGTTTGGCAGAAAATGTAACAAATTCTGTTTAGGACATTTGAGCCTAGAGAAGTGGTCTCTGAAGTGAAAATTAAGTCAAGAGAACCTAGACCTGACCAAGTTTGTGCAAAAGAAATGTGCTAGAGGTAACACAATTTTAAAGGCACTTTGGTATCCATTTTTGAAATATCTCAAGCTGGGAAAATTTTTAAAAGGTTTGAAATGATTGTAGGTGGCACTTATTTTTAAAAAATCATCACCTCCTATTTGGATGAACGTTAGTCTCCTAATTGATCTCCCTGCTTTGGTCTCTCTGCTTCCAGTCTCTCCACTTTTCAGTTGATCCATTATGTAGCTGCCATAATAATCTTCCTAAGGCTTATCAAGTCTGCCAATGCCCCTTCCCAGATTAAAAAAATCTCTAGTGACTTCCTATTACCTGTAAGATAAAATAGAATCTCCTCCTCGGTTTGGCATTTCTGGCACTGTAACAATCTGACCCTAATCAACCTTCCAAGACTTATTTCACCTTTGAGATTTCATTCACACTATTTCAGGTATTTCCCTTCACAAACTCTATGTCCCAGATAAACTGGCCTAGAGCTGTTCTTCAAATTGCCCCTAGGGAGCTTCTATCTCACTGGGGGAAAACATGATCAGACAAGTAAAAATCAAAGTAATTTTAGGCATAAGAAAGCACAAACAGTTGGGGAATAAGTCAAGATTCTAGAGGTGGCCTCTTGTCTGGGTCTTAGAGAAAGCTAGAGCTTCTGAGAGCAGGCATTAAGAGGAAGAACACTGAAGAAAGACAGCCCATGCAATGATAAGAAGTTGGGAGGCAGTATGTCTAGTTTGGGGACCAGCTAACTGGAGGAATGGCGGCCTACACTTGAATTCCAGATCTCTTCCTTGAATCGTCACTTAACTTTTTGGTAACACAGCTCCCTTTGTCTGCAAAATGAGGGAGTTACACTAAATGGTCTCTAATACCTCTTCCATCTCTGAGTCAATGATCTTATGATCCTTCCAGCCCTTACATTTGTCACTCTAAGCCAATGAAATGAGTCAACCAAGTACTGCGCTTAGCCATTGGTATGATTGATGGCCTCTCCACTAGATGGCAATATTGTCGTTCTAAGCGCAGTTAGGGTTTTAACTCCTAGGGAAAGTATTGTAAATTTCTTAGGATTCCTTACAAAGTGCCCGACTTGGAAGACACAGTACTTTAATTGCAAATTTAACAGAAGAAAACAGCCCCATTTTTCAGGATTTACAGGACTGAGATTCAATTAGTCTCTTTCTCGTTTCTGCTTTAAATCATCCGCAGAGTTCTCGTCCAAATTCCCTTCCTGCTCTCGCTTGCTGCTGAGCTCCCTATCCTGCGGAGGGGGTGGGGTGGGGGGGGTGCCACCACAACTAAATTAAATCCTTCAGATAAATCATTTTGCTTAAGTCGGCTTGAATCTGTTCAGAAATGCAATATTAATACCTGTCAGGTGGAGGAGTATAAAACACGGAGATGCCTGCAAAGGAGGGAAGAAGACCTGGAATTTTCTCAGGAGGCAAAAGAGCCTGGCTGAAGTCATTGAGATGACCATGGGATTGAGCTTGTTCCTCTGTTTTCCAAGAGGACCAGGGACATCAGGAGGAGGATGTCTTGACATGAGCTAGAGTAACATCAGAGGTCCTCTATTCCTCCACCCCTCCTTTTATAGCAGAAACTTGGGGGTGCTATGTAGAGCATACTAGAGCTAGCTAGAGTCAGGAAAACCTCAGCTCAGATCTGACCTCACCCATTTACTGTCTGTTTGATCCTGGACTGACCCTCTATCTGTCTCAGTTTCCTCAACTGTAAAAATGCAGATAAATAATAGTACCTGTCTCCCAGAGTGTTCTGAAGATCCATGGAGATAATATTGTAAAAGAGCTTTGCAAAACTTGAAGGGCTATGTAAATGCTAACTCCCATCATTTTTGTTTTTACAGATTAGGAAATGAGGCCCGGAGTGATCATGTTTTTTCCGAGACCCTATTAGCACTTCAGATGCAGGATTTAAAACCAGGTCTTCTGACCTCAGAGTCCCTACTCTGTCTATGATACTCTAGTACAGAGTTATTCAAGACCCTGCCTCCAACACTCCCTAGTGCACCCTGAACCAGATTGGGAAATATTTAACAAAATAAATAAAATATACTTGAACATGGTAGTTTTCTAAGTCAATATGCTTCCCCTAGGGATCCTTACATACAGTTTAATGACTCCTGTTTCTGAGTTTAACATTAATACTCTAGTTAATGTTTGTTGTTGATTCATTCATTCCAGCAAGGTCCCTGCTTTGAATGGCTTGTTAATCATAATTTACATCTAGAACGTACTTTCTCCCACAACAATCCTGGGAGGTGAGTTGTACAAGGCCTTGTATGATCCCCCTGTTTCACTCACCACACCACCTTTTATAGATGTGGAAACTGAGGCTCATGGATACCACATGGCTTATCTAGATGACATGCTTAGTAAATGTCAGAACTGGCATTTGAGGTCAGTTATCTTTTGAATCTGAGAACTTACCTGATGCTGCTAGAATGGGGTTTAAAAAATTTCTTTGACCCATGGTTCCTTTTGACAGTTTAGTGAAGCCTATGGACCCCTTCTCAAAATAATGGTTTTAAATGCATAAAATAAAATACATAGTATTAAAAAGGAAACCAATGACACCAAAACAGTTACCAAAATATTTTTAAAAATAAGTTCATGAAACCCAGCTTGAGAAACTTTGCTCTATAGATAGTATTGTTCAGTCATTTTCAGTCATGCCTGACTCTTTGTGACCCCATTTGAGGTTTTCTTGGCAAAGATACTAGAGTAGTTTGCCATTTCCTTCTCCAGATCATTTTACAGTTGAGTAAACTAAGGCAGAGGTTAAGTCACTTGCTCAGAAGTCAGATGTGAACTCAGGTCTTCCCAACTCCAGTCCTGATTCTCTATCCACTGAGTCACTTGGCTGTCTATAGTCACAGTCAGAGGACCTGGCCTCATATCCCACTTCTAGAGAGGATACAATTATAGCCCCATGGTCCTACCCTAGAAAGGGCAATGATATAATCATCTGGTGACTCTAGCTGTTAATTGAAAGGTTGGTGGTTGGAGTTCACATAACATTCACACAGTCCTAATGTAGTGCTAAACGGGAGTGGAATGAAGAGGTTCTTAACTTTTCTTTTGTCATGGACTCCCTTTGGCAATCTGGTGAAACCCATGGAACTCTTCTCAGAATAATGGTTAAAAATGCATAAAATGCACAGAATTACAAAGGGAGACAATTATATTGAATACAGTTACCAAAATAATTTTTAAAAACCAAGCTCAACAGTTCTACATTAAGAACCTCTGTGGAGGAGGAGCCAAGATGATGGAGTAGAAAGACTCATGTATGCTAGCTTGGAATCCACAGTCCAGAAATTTTCTGTAAAAAGAACTCCCCACAAATTCTGGAGCATTGCAAGCTGCGCACCAATGCAGTGGAAGAGATTTCCATTCCAGAAAGCCCTGGAAAGCCGTCCCCAGGGGTCCATCATGCTCTGGATGTGGAGCCCACCCCTGCGCACCCGCGCAGCTCCAGAGGAGCAGATCTGAGCAGGCTTCAGGGATGGAACCTCTGTCGGCCGTGAAGGTCCCTCCGCCCACAGGCGATCCAGGTCAGTGAGAGAGACTTCTGGGCTGGCAAAGAGGGGAGCGGGATGTCTCTGTGACTCGGGTCCCCTCGGGAGGCAGTGGCAGAGGCAGTGGCAGAGGCAGTGGTGAGAGCCCCCAGGACTCCAGGAGCAGCAGGCAGGAGCTCAGGGCCATTACCGAAGGTCTCTGCATAAACTCCCTGAGGGAACTGAGCCTGGGAGGCAGCCCTGCCCCCACTCAAGCACCAGAACTTAAGCTCACATTGAATAGCAGCCGCTCCTGCCACGGAAAGCCCTGAGGCTGGGAAGCAGCATTTGAATCTCAGACCCCAAGCACTAGCTGGGTGGATCTAGGCGGGGGTGGACAGGAATCTCAGAAGTCAAGTAACTGGCTGGGAAAATGCCCAGAAAAAGGAAGCAAAATAAGACCATAGAGAGCTACTTTCTTGGGGAAAAGATGTTCCTTCCTCCCTCATTTCTGATGAGGAAGTACAATGCTTGCCATCGGGGAAAGACATGGAGGTCGGGGCCTCTCTATCCCAGACATCCAAGGTGGATGTCTGGTGGGCTCAGGCCATGGAAGTGCTCAAAAAGGATTTTGAAAATCAAGTTAGATAGGTGGAGGAAAAACTGGGAAGAAAAATGAGAGAGATGCAAGAAAAGCATGAAAAGCGGGTCAATACCTTCCTAAAGGAGACCCCAAAAAATGCTGAAGAAAATAACACCTTGAAAAATAGGCTCACTCAATTGGCAAAAGAGGTTCAAAAAGCCAATGAGGAGAAGAATGCTTTCAAAAGCAGAATTAGCCAAATGGAAAAAGATGTTCAAAAGCTCACTGAAGAAAATAGTTCTCTCAAAATTAGAATGGAACAGATGGAGGCTAATGACTTTCTGAGAAACCAAGAAATCATAAAACGAAACCAAAAGAATGAAAAAATGGAAGAGAATGTGAAATATCTCATGGGAAAAACAACTGACCTGGAAAATAGATCCAGGAGAGACAATTTAAAAATTATGGGACTACCTGAAAGTCATGATCAAAAAAAGAGCCTAGACATCATCTTCCATGAAATTATCAAGGAAAACTGCCCTGATATTCTAGAACCAGAGGGAAAAATAAATATTGAAAGAATCCATTGATCACCGCCTGAAAGAGATCCAAAAAGAGAAACTCTAAGGAACATTGTGGCCAAATTCCAGAGTTCCCAGGTCAAGGAGAAAATATTGCAAGCAGCTAGAAAGAAACAATTCCAGTATTGTGGAAATACAATCAGGATAACACAAGATCTAGCAGCTTCTACATTAAGGGATCGAAGGGCATGGAATAGGATATTCCAGAAGTCAAAGGAACTAGGACTCAAACCAAGAATCACCTACCCAGCAAAACTGAGTATAAAACTTCAGGGGAAAATATGGTCTTTCAATGAAACAGAGGACTTTCAAGCATTCTTGATGAAAAGACCAGATCTGAAAAGAAAATTTGACTTTCAAACACAAGAATGAGAAGAAGCATGAAAAAGTAAACAGCAAAGAGAAGTCAGAAGGGACTTACCAAAGGTGAACTGTTTACATTCCTACATGGAAAGACAATATTTGTAACTCTTAAAACTTTTCAGTATCTGGGTAGTTGGTGGGACCACACACAGACGTACACACACACACACGCGCACACACACACATATACATGCATGCATGCACACACACATACACACATGCATGTACACACAGAGACAGAGCACAGAGTGAATTGAATAGGATGGGACCATATATTAAAAGAAATTAAGGTTAATTGTGAGAAAGAAATGTAGTGGGAGGAGAGAGGGTGAAATGGAATGAGGTAAATTGTATCTCATTCAAGAGGCAAGCAGGAGACTTTTTAGTGGAGGGAAAAAGAGGAGAGCTGAGAAAAAAACATGAAGTTTACCCTCATCACATTCAACTAAAGGAAGGAATAAAATGCACACTCATTTTGTTATGAAAACCTATCTTACAATACA
Organism: Bettongia penicillata ogilbyi; assembly: GCA_023548195.1. Taxonomy (NCBI): domain Eukaryota; kingdom Metazoa; phylum Chordata; class Mammalia; order Diprotodontia; family Potoroidae; genus Bettongia; species Bettongia penicillata. The sequence continues at coordinate 4,343,364 of JAJHZJ010000737.1, forward strand.
GGAAAGTGGGGGAGAAGGAGATAAGCAGGGTGGGGGCGATGATGGAAGGGAGGGCAATGGGAGGAGGGAGCAATTTGAAGTCAACACTCAGGGAGGGACAGGATCAAAAGAGAGAATAGAAACAATGGGGGGGGCAGGATAGGATGGAGGGAAATACAGTTAGTCTTACACAACACGACTATTATCGAAGTTATTTGTAAAACTACACAGATAGGGCCTATATTGAATTGTCTGCCTTCCCAAAGGGAATGGGTGGGGAGGGAGGGATGAAGAGAAGTTGGAACTCAAAGTTTTAGGAACAACTGTTTAGTATTATTCTTGCTACTAGGAAATAAGAAATACAGTTAATGGGGAATAGAAAGTCATCTGGCCCTACAGGACAAAAGAGAAGATGGGGACAAGAGAAGGGAGGGATGATAGAAGAGAGGGCAGATTGGTGATAGGGAAAATTAGAATGCTTGGTGTATTGGGGTGGGGGGAGGAGATAAATGGGGAGAAAATTTGGAACCCAAAATTTTGTGAAAATGAATGTAAAACTTAAATAAATAAATTTATATTACAAAAAAAAAAAAAGAAACTCTGCACTAGAGCTATAGTCATTGTTGTTGGGAGTGGAGGTAGTAGGCATGGGAAGGGATTTGAAATTGCATCAGTCACAAAACAAGGAGAGGAAAGAAAAATCCCCGAGGGAATATGGGATACAAGTGAAGTCCTCATTCGGTAAGTTACAAATGATTTACAGATCCAGAATAAGACCACCCCAAATGCCAAGCAGCAAGTCAGATCCAGTTTCTTTCAAAACAGCCCTGCATATTTGAGATAAGGAGAAGGAAAAAGACAAATTCAAATGAGGTTAAAAGTCAGGCCAATGTCACCCGTAAACAAATTCAAAAAAATCTTCATCTGATTAACTAACCCCCCAAAATTACTGTTCAGAATGGATGGGGTTTGCAACATGAGAGATGGAAATGAAAGGAAAAACCATATAGTTAATCTTTCTTCATAAAATATCACAGGCAATTGCAGGTACTTTCTTTTCATCTTTGTAGATCACAGAAAATTTGTCTTAGGCATGTACAGCGGACAAGAAGCTAAAATTCCTAAATGGGGGGAAGGGTGGAAGAGAGAAAAATGTGGGAAGAAAAAAACTCTTACAAAAAAAAAAACAAACCGATGACATGGCCATCCTAGCATATTTACTCAGTCCAGGTTTCCCCACCTCTGAACTGGATCTCAGGGTTTCCTCTGTTCATCTCACTTCTCTTTGTTGATACAAACCTTATGTTAGAGTTCTTCTTAGTGTGGCTAATTTTTTGGAATTATATTCAATATATATATTGAAATTATAATTTTTTTGAAATTAGAAACAATGTCTGTCAACAAAAAAAAAAAAACCACATAAACACACAAAATAAGGAATAAATGCATGCATAAAACGCCTAACCTGTAAGACTGTGCATTTCAGTAAAATTTGTTGTTCAGTCATGTCTGACTCTTTATGACCCCATTTGGGATTTTCTTGGCAAAGTTACTAGAATAATTTTCCATTTGCTTCTTCAGCTCATTTTATAGATGAGAAAACTGAGGCAAACAGGGTTAAGTGACTTGCCCAGGGTCACATAGCTGGTAAGTGTCTGAGGTCACACTTGAACTCAGGAGCACCTGACTCCAGGTCTGGCATTCCATCCACTGTGCCACCTAGCTTCCCCTTTAGTAAAATAGAACCAACCAAACAAGTAAAAAAAAAAGATTTTAGCTTAGTGCTATGTATAGTACAATCCCAGCTCTTATACTAACCAGTTGGGTAATCATTTTCAGATCACTTAATCTTTCTTAAGGTTGGTTTCTTCAGTGTAAAATGGAGATAACAATACCTGTGATTCACACTTCCCAGGATAGTTCTGAGGATCTAACGTAGTGATAGATGTGTAGCACTTTGTTGCTTCCTCCAGAGTCATCAGATCACACGTACATACAGTTGTTCATATACATATGGTAGTTACTGACATTTATAAATATGCTAGTTATTATTATGATTGGTAATAACATTGAATAGTAGTCAATGTATTGGTACTGCTCTGGTTCTGCTAATTTTACTTCACATCACTTCATGTACAATAGATCTCTATTTCTTCACAGTTTTCATTTTTTTTTCATTTTTCACCAAACCACATTCCTTTATATTAGCATACCATACTTAGGCCACTTAATTCTTTGGACACATGCATTGTTACCAATTTTTCTGCTTTTATCAGTAAAGAAAACAACAGTGAACATTTTTGTGCAGATAGGATCTTTTTACCTTTGTGTTAATTTTAGGGCAAAAGATTGAGCAATGGACTCCTTGCATTAAGGGAATGTTCAGTTTTGTTATTCTTATTTTATATTGCTAAGATACTCTCCAAAAAAATTAACATCAATCAATAGTACCGACATGTATATTATCATTTTTTCATATATATTTATTTTATTTGAGATTTCTCCAAAGTGCTTCTGTGTTCTATATACATGGTTACATTGCAGAAACTCTCAAAGCATGAAGGACTGAAACTTTTCCTTGGGTTAGAGGGTTCAGTCTTTAAAAAGGCTCAACTGTCAACTAAGTCAGATAATTAGCTGCTATTGAAATCTGCTGTTTCAGCCTCTCAATGAGGGGCAAGCTACCTATTTTACTGGCAATAGATCTACCCTGTGACCCATGATCCTCATTCAGTTTGACACATACAGTAATGGCAGAGGGAAAATAGAAGTTTCTAAATGTGATCATAAGGATCTAGAAGATGTAGAGTTATATACAGGTTGCTTGTCTGTCCATCTCTCTGGGTAATTTTCAATGAGTCAAACACATCTCAGATGTAGAGATCATTTGGAGTATACATAACTAGGAAATTGGGTAGCCTTAGCTACTAACTCCTTTTGAAGTTCTTTCTGGATTGGTGGGGCAGAGCCGGGAGAAGATGAGAGGAAAAACTGTGCCTATTCATTGACCCACTGCTTTATACAACTCTGTCCAGCTGGTTCTGAAAAGAGCACAAATCCAAAGATTGATATCTGAGCTTCTGTTCTGCCGCTAACTAGCTATGTGAGTTACCACAAATGAACCTCAGCTTCCTCTTCTGCCTACCTCTCAGAGCTGTTTAATGTGATTGAAATAATCATTATATGGGCGTACTTCATTTCGTTGTCATTTGCTTTATTGTACTTCAGAAATATTGTGGGTTTTTTTTACAGATTTTTTAAAGATTTGTGGCAACCCTGTGTCCAGCAAGTCTATTGGTGCCATTTTTCCAACAGCATGGAATCATATCATGTCTCTGTGTCATATTTTGTTAATTGTCACATTTCAAACTTTTTCATTATTATTGTGTGTTAGGTGATCTGTGATCAGTGATCTTTGATGTTAATATTATAATTGTTTTGGGGCACCATGATCTATACCTGATTTTTTTTATGTATATAATCCACACACACACACACACACACATATACATATATATGTGTGTGTATATATATATACACATATATACATATACATATATGTATGAAATGGCAAGGGAATTTTCAAATCTTCCCTACCCCTTAATAGAGTCATGTGACCTGCTTTGAGCCCAGCTCACAGCCTGAGTCACAAGGAGCCAATGGTGGCACGAGCTTGCTAAATGAGTGAAGCAGGAAGGTGCAGCCAGAAGACAGAATGAGGTGGAGCTGAGAGAGAGAGAGCAAAGCAGTTAGCAGGAGTGAGAGGACTGATTTTGCCTAAGGGAGCTTGTTTGTGGGGAGGCCTGATGGAGGGAAGGCTAGGGGATGACTGTGCTCCCTTTATTAGTAATGTGTATAAACTTCTTTGTTACCATGGTGGAATCGGCTTTCTGGTATCTGAATAAATATTTTGGTTTCATCTTTGAGGAATAGTGTTTATATTTTGTGAATTTACCCTGGAATAGCACCTGCAAATCCATAGTGGCTGCTGTGGGTATCGCTTTGGTGTTACAGATGGTGAACATAAATGATGAATGTGTATGTTCTGACTGCTCCATTGACTAGGTGCTTCCCAGTCTCTCTCTCTCTCTCTTCTTCTCCAGCCCCTCTGTTCCCTGAGAAGCAACAATATTGAAATTAGGCAATTAATAACCCTACAATGTCCTTTAAAGGTTCAGATGAAAGGAAGAGTCAATCTATGTGGCAAACTTCATTGTTGTCTTATTTTAAGAAATGGTCACAACTACCCTAGCATTCAACAGTCATCATCCTGATCAGTCGAAGGAATCAACTTTGAGGCAAGACCATCCACCAGCAAAAAGATCACAACTTGCTGAAGGTGCAGATGATGGTTAACATTAAAGTATTTTTTATTAAAATATTTTTTTATTTACGGTATGAACATTTTAAAAATAATGCTATTGCACCTATTGCACACTTAATAGAATACACTATAGTGTAAACATAACTTTTATATGCACTGGGAAAAAAATTCATGTGATTCACTTTATTGCAATATTCTTTTAATTGAGGTAGTCTGGAAGAAAATCTATTGTTGTTGTTGCAAGCCTGCATTATATCTCAGGTATGCCTGTACAAATATAAGGCATTATTTTTAAGTGGAAGGGGTGGGGAACCTGCAGCCTCAAGGTCACATGTGGCCCTCTAGGTCCTCAAGTGTGGTCCTGATTCAGTTAGAGAGCTGCACTTGAGGACCTAGAGGGCCACATGTAGACTCAAGATTGCAGGTTCCTCTTCCCCCTGGTTTAAAATATGACATTTTTTTGGAAATTGTTATCTTTTTATTAATCAATTTATTTTCAGTTTTCAACATTCATTTCCACAGGATTTTGAGTTCCAAATTTTCTCCCCATTTCTCCCCTTCCCCCACCCCAAGACAGCATGCATTCTCATTGCCCCTTCCCCCAATCTACCCTCCCTTCTATCAACCCCACCATCCCCTTCCCTTCTATTTTTCTGTGGAGCAAGATACATTTCTATACCCCATTGCCTGTATATCTTATTTCCCAGTTGCATGTAAAAGCAATTTTTACATTCATTTTTAAGACTTTAAGTTCCAAATTCTCTTCCTTCCCTCCTCCCCACCTCTGATTCTCCTTGCAATTAAATATAGATTATACACGTGTAGTCATGCAAAACACTTCCATAATAGTTATGTTGTGAAAGACTAACATATTTCCTTCCATCCTATCCCACCCCCTATTTATTCTAGTCTTTCCTCTGACCCTGTCCCTCTTCAAAAGTGTTTGCTTCTGATGACCCCTTCCCCCAATCTGCCTTCCCTTCTATTATCCCCCCTCTTTTATCCCCTTCTGCCCTACTTTCCTGTTGGGTAAGATATATTTCCATACTCAATTGACTGTGTATGTTATTCCCTCCTTAAGCCAAATCTGATCAGAGTAAGGTTCACTCAATTCCCTCTCATTTCTCTCTTCTTTCCCCCCACTCTTTTTTGCTTTTTCTTGCCTCTTTTATGTCAGATAACTTACCCCGTTCTACCTCTCCCTTTCTCCCTATCCCAGAACATTCTTCTTTCATTTCTTTTTTATTTTATTTTATTTTTTAGATATCATTCCTTCATATTCAACTCACCCTGTACCCTCTGTCTATATATGTATATATACATATATATACATACATATATATGTGCATATATATATATAAATATATACACATATATACATATATGTATTCCCTCCAACTACCCCAATCCTGCAAAAGGTTTCATGAATTACAAATATCATCTTTCCATGTAGGAATGTAGACAGTTCAACCTTAATAAATCCCTTATGATTTCTCTTTCCTGTTTACCTTTTCGTGCTTCTCTTGAGTCTTGTATCTGAAAATCAAATTTTCTATTCAGTTCTGATCTTTTCCACCAAGAATGCTTGAAAGTCCTCTACTTCATTGAATATCCATTTTTTTCCCCCTGAAAGACTGTACTCAGTTTTTCTGGGTCAGTGATTCTTGATTTTTATCCTAGCTCCTTTGCCCTCCAGAATGTTGTATTCCAAGCCTTCTGATCCCTTAATGCAGAAGCCACTAATCTTGTGTTATCCTGATTGTGTTTCCACAATACTTGAATTATTTCTTTCTGGATGCTTGAAATGTTTTCTCCTTGACCTGGGAACTCTGGGATTTGACTACAGTATTCCCAGGAGTTTTCTTTATGGGATCTCTTTCAGGAGGTGTTCTGTGGAGTGTTTGAATTTCTATTTTACCCTTTGGTTCTAGAAGATTTTTTCGATAATTTTTCACAAATTTCCTTGATAATTTCTTGGAAGACAATATCTAGACTTTATTATTTTTTTATCATGGCTTTCAGGTAGTCCAATAATTTTTAAATTGTCTCTCCTGGCTAGTTTTTTTTTCTACTGAAATATTTCACATGGTCTCCTATTTTTTATTCTTTTGGTTTTTCTTTATTATTTTTTGATTTCTCACAGTCATTAACTTCCATTTGCTCCATTCTAATTTTTAAGCAATTATTTTTTTGGTGACCTTTTGGATCTCCTTTTTCATTTGTCCAATTCTGCTTTTTAAGTCATTCTTCTCCTCATTGGCTTTTTGGACCTCTTTCCATTTAGGTTAGTTTATTTTTAAAGTGTTATTTTCTTGAGTATTTTTTTGGGTCTCCTTTAGCAGGCTGTTGACTCTTTTTTTTTAATGATTTTCATGCACCACTCTCATTTCTCTTCCCAATTATTGCTCTACTTCTCTCAATTGATTTTCAAAATCCTTTCTGATCTCTTACATGGCCTGTGACCAATTCATATTTTTCTTGGAGGTTTTGGATGCAGGAACTTTGACTTTGCTGTCTTCTTCTAGTTGTAGGTTTTGATCTTCTTTGTCACCAAAGTAAAATTCTATAGTCTGATTTTTTTATGCTGTCTGCTAATTTTACTGGACAACAAGTTCACTTTTTTAACTCTTTGTCAAGGTAGGGCTCTGATTCCAGTGTGGAGGGTGTATTGTCCCAATCTTTAGGAGTTTTGTGCAGCTGTTTTCAGAGATACTTCTAGAGGCCTGTAAATTTTCAGTTCTTCTAAGGTGGTATGATCAAAGGGGAGGTGTTTTCTCCTCTCCTAGCCTGTGCTCTGATCTGTGAGTGAATGCAAGCACTTTTTTTCTGCCTCGTAACTGTGAGGATTTCCTCTCCACTGCTGTCACAAACTCTGTCACAATAGTGCTACCACCCAGGACTGTGAGTCAGATTCAAACACAGACAAAGCAAAAGAATCCTTCCTCATTTCCATCAAAGATATCCCTGCAATCCCCCTCTGATCAGCTGCTGAATTGCCCTGCCATCTGTGGGCTGAGAGCTCTGGAAGCAGCCACTGCTGTCATGACACTAGGGCCAGACCATGCTTGTCTCTCACCCAGGTCTGACAGACCTTTCCTAGTGACCTTCTAAGTTGTCTTTGGTGTTTGTGGGTTGAGAAGCCTGGAAACCTCTACAGCTACCACTGATTCAGTCTCCTAGGTCCTGCTATGGGTTTGCTGTGGCCTGGTGTGTGCTGGCACAGCCTGCACTGTACTGTACTCCTCTCTCAGACTGCTGCAATTGACCTTTTCTGTAGACTTTCCAGGGTGTCTTGGGCTAGAAATTTGTTTCACTCTCATTTTGTAGGTTCTGCTGTGCTAGAATTTGTTTAGAGTCATTTTCACAGGTATTTGGAAGGATTTGGGGGAGAGTTCAAATCAAAATATGATATTTTTTATGCTGAACTTTAAGAACACAAAAAATAATATTTCAATGTGCAAAGCAGAGCATGAAAGAGCACAGCACATAAAAAGCACATTCAACCCATTACTTTCAAACATCTATACTTCCTTTTCAACTTCTGTCTATATGCCTCTTTGCACGTCTTAAAACAGGACATTAAAAAAATGGTTCAGTGGCTGAAGTATTGTTCTTACATTGTTCTCATATATTTTTATATCACAAAGCTTGTGATTTTAAGACGTGAGCTTGAGTGTATCTGAAACACTGGGATGACAAAAAGGCTGAGAACAGCAGCTGAAATATGAGTAGTCTAGTGTTTTTTTCTTTTCTAGAAAACTGGTGTTTTGTTGTACTTAGTTATTCCCTCTCCCAAACCCTACCCTTCCAAATCCTTACTCTATCAGGACTCTGCAAATGCCTGGGTCACTAAAAGGTCCTACTATTCTTTAATGTCCTAGTGCTAGGTGAGGTATGTTAGGAAATAGTACTGAGAAAGCTGTAAGTTCAGGGACCAAAACCATAGTAAGGCCCATCTTAATGGGAGACAGAGTGGATCCAAAAGTGGAATTGGACAGATAAAGGCTGACAGAGAATCTCTGAAAATGTTCATATGTCCTATTATTTTTGAAAAGTATGGTAACTATTAAAAATTTTATTCATTGTGCTAAACATTAGCATAACTGAATGAATTATGGGATAGCTTAGAGTTTTAGCTAACAACTATTGTTTCTGTGGCTAGTCACAGTAGAAGTGGGAAGAGGAGTCACTTAGAGTACAGCTGATGGGAGGAGAAAAGAATCATGACCTGAGATATCATGGGGTCACTGCTGAAGGACTGGAAATGCTGCCATTCTATGTTTCAGTGCCCGGTGGCAAAGGACCATTGCCCCACCCCAGTTGTGGCTCTGAGATACCTATAGCCACACAGAACTCGCAGTAAAATTAACTAACGCTTAATAAATGACTTGTAGAAATTGGAAAGGTATAAAAAATTTTTTTAGGACCAGTTGCTGATATATTTCTATATTTCTTTCCCTTACCACAAACCACTACACTAAACATTCTGTTGAAATGTGCTTTGGTTTCTGGGTTATGCAATCTTTGGTTTCTCTTCCCCTTGAACCATTTTGACAAATGTTGAACTTTGCCTTCAAATGTTTCATGATCATAAATTATACTTCCCTCTGAAATAACTAAAGTTTTTTGTATTTCATATGTTTTAATAGCAGAAATTTATGGGGGGCTTCATTCTATTTTTAGAGAAGTTATCTTAATCTTCATTGAATCATAGGCCTCCAAAATTGCCTTACTTTTGAATGTGTGAGAATTGACTATTTTTCTTTTGTATTTAATAATTAATTATTCTATTAGGAGCAAGGTTTTTTTCCCTTTTTCTGCTTCCTCATTCAGAAACTAACCAGTGTGGGAAATTTCTCTTATATTTACCTAGGGCAAAATTTAATCAGACAGTAAAAGAAATTCTAATTTTAGGCTATTTAGGAATGGGCATATTCCTATTCATTTTGTTTGCTCAGACAGGTCTGGGAAAATGAGGATCCTTCCTTTTGTTAGATAGGTGATATGGATACTGATCTCTTTTGACCAAGATTTAGGTGACACAGACAACTCAAAGATCCTCATTTTAATATAGCCCACCTCCCATTGTGTTAACCAATCAGAGTTGATTCCTACCCCTCAGGAATGTCTACTCTTCAAAGGGCATAAAAACTGTTAGCCCACCACTATAAGGGATCTTTGGTTTAGGAGCCAAATGACCACCCTTTTATTAAGATGCTGGCACTATTAATAAAATTGTTAAATTACCCAGAAACTATGTTTCTTGGAATTTTTTTTTAATCAGCATAAATGTTGCAGAATTTATCGAATAGCTGACAAATGGCAAATTCATTATTTTTCTACTTATGATGGAGACTATTTGAGGGGTTGTGTTGCACAGGGTATACTCAAGTATTTTTTTGGAAATCATTACTCAGTGAATATATATACATGTCTATTTTAGTTGAAACTTTGGGATATTTCCATGACAGATCTGCACAAGGAGATCTGTTTAAAAATGTTTTTAAAAGTTTAATAGTTGAGGGAAGTATTGACAGATAGACATCATCTTCCAAACGGCATAGTCAACACCATGTTTAAATTCTACTTCCACAAGAAATAACATGGATCACTTTTCAATAAAAATGTAAAATAGGAATGGACAACTTGTATGAAGACCCTGGAATTTTAGGGTAACTGATAATGTCAAAAAATGAGAAAAGAATTAACTGAAAGTAGTAAAGTTGCCAATTAGAGTTGGAATCACATATATCTTAATGAGATCTTTCTTATTATTGCTCCACCCTTGATGCCCCTTCCTTTGATATGATATTTCCTTCTAGCACTTCCATTTTAAGGAAGGGTCTTCAGATGAGGCAGATTCATCCTTTTGTTCTTCTTTGCTTTCTTCTTTTTCATTTTGTCTTCATAGTTCCAGTGACTAGCTTAGTGTCTTGTACATCTTAGTGACTCCATTTTGGGGTTTGTTGGCACAGACTGACTGGTGCCTATCTTTTTTTTTATTTTTTTTTAAATATAAATTTATTTATTTAACTTTTTACATTCATTTTCACAAAATTTTGGGTTCCAAATTTTCTCCCCATTTATCCCCTCCCCCCACCCCAATACACCGAGCATTCTAATTTTCCCTATCATCAATCTGCCCTCTCTTCTATCCTCCCTCCCTTCTCTTGTCCCCATCTTCTCTTTTGTCCTGTAGGGCCAGATGACTTTCTATTCCCCATTAACTGTATTTCTTATTTCCTACTAGCAAGAACAATACTCAATAGTTGTTCCGAAAACTTTGAGTTCCAAATTCTCCCCATCCCTCCCTCCCCACCCATTCCCTTTGGGAAGGCAGGCAATTCAATATAGGCCCTATCTGTGTAGTTTTGCAAATGACTTCCATAACAGTCATGTTGTGTAAGACTAACTGTATTTCCCTCCATCCTATCCTGCCCCCCATTGTTTCTATTGTCTTTTGATCCTGTCCCTCCCCGAGTGTTGACTTCAAATTACTCCCTTCTCCCATTGCCCTCCCTTCCATCATCCCTCCCTCCATGCTTATCTCCTTCTCCCCCACTTTACTGTACTGTAAGATAGGTTTTTATCCCAAAATGAGTGTGCATTTTACTCCTTCCTTTAGTCGAATGTGATGAGGGTAAACTTCATGGTTTTTTTCTCATCTCTCCTCTTTTTCCCTCCACTAAAAAGTCTCCTGCTTGCCTCTTGAATGAGATACAACTTATCCCATTCCATTTCACCCTCTCTCCTCCCACTACATTTTTCTTTCACCATTTACCTTAATTTCTTTTAAGATAGGGTCCCATCCTATTCAATTCACTCTGTGCTCTCTGTCTGTGTGTGTGCATGCATGTGTGTATGTGTGTGTGCGTGCATGCATGTATATGTGTGTGTGTGTGCGCACGTGTGTGTGTGTACGTCTGTGTGTGGTCCCACCAACTACCCAGATACTGAAAAGTTTTGAGAGTTACAAATATTGTCTTTCCATGTAGGAATGTAAACAGTTCACCTTTGGTAAGTCCCTTATGACTTCTCTTTGCTGTTTACTTTTTCATGCTTCTTCTCATTCTTGTGTTTGAAAGTCAAATTTTCTTTTCAGATCTGGTCTTTTCATCAAGAATGCTTGAAAGTCCTCTGTTTCATTGAAAGACCATATTTTCCCCTGAAATATTATACTCAGTTTTGCTGGGTAGGTGATTCTTGGTTTGAGTCCTAGTTCCTTTGACTTCTGGAATATCCTATTCCATGCCCTTCGATCCCTTAATGTAGAAGCTGCTAGATCTTGTGTTATCCTGATTTTATTTCCACGGTACTGGAATTGTTTCTTTCTAGCTGCTTGCAATATTTTCTCCTTGACCTGGGAATTCTGGAATTTGGCCACAATGTTCCTAGGAGTTTCTCTTTTTGGATCTCTTTCAGGCGGTGATTGATGGATTCCTTCAATACTTATTTTGCCCTCTGGTTCTAGAATATCAGGGCAGTTTTCCTTGATAATTTCATGGAAGATGATGTCTAGGCTCTTTTTTTGATCATGACTTTCAGGTAGTCCCATAATTTTTAAATTGTCTCTCCTGGATCTATTTTCCAGGTCAGTTGTTTTTCCAATGAGATATTTCACATTCTCTTCCATTTTTCCATTCTTTTGGTTTTGTTTTGTGATTTCTTGGTTTCTCATAAAGTCATTAGTTTCCATCTGTTCCATTCTAATCTTGAGAGAACTATTTTCTTCAGTGAGCTTTTGAACCTCTTTTTCCATTTGGCTAACTCTGCTTTTGAAAGCATTCTTCTCCTCATTGGCTTTTTGAACCTCTTTTGCCAATTGAGTGAGCCTATTTTTCAAGGTGTTATTTTCTTCAGCATTTTTTGGGGACTCCTTTAGCAACGTATTGACCCGTTTTTCATGCTTTTCTTGCATCTCTCTTATTTCTCTTCCCAGTTTTTCCTCCACCTGTCTAACTTGATTTTCAAAATCCTTTTTGAGCACTTCCATGGCCTGAGCCCACCAGACATCTACCTTGGATGTCTGGGATAGAGAGGCCATGACCTCCACATCTTTCCCCGATGGCAAGCATTGTACTTCCTCATCAGAAATGAGGGAGGAAGGAACATCTCTACCCCAAGAAAGTAGCTCTCTATGGTCTTATTTTGCTTCCTTTTTCTGGGCATTTTCCCAGCCAGTTACTTGACTTCTGAGATTCCTGTCCACCCCTGCCTAGATCCACCCAGCGAGTGCTTGGGGTCTGAGATTCAAATGCTGCTTCCCAGCCTCAGGGCTTTCCGTGGCAGGAGTGGCTGCTATTCAATGTGAGTTTAAGTTCTGGTGCTCTGGTGGGGGCAAGGCTGCCTCCCAGGCTCAGTTCCCTCAGGGGCTTTATTCGGAGACCTTTGGTAATGGCCCGAGTTCCTGCCTGCTTCGGGAGTCCTGGGCCTCTGCCGCTCCCTCCCGAGGGGACCCGAGCCACGGAGACACCCACTCCCCTCTTGGCCAGCCCAGAAGTCTCTCTCACTGACTTGTAGTGCCTGTGGGCAGAGGGACCTTCGCGGCTGCCGGAGATTCTGTCCCTGAATCCTGCTCTGATCTGCTCCTCTGGGGCCCCGTGGCCAGGGCAGCACAGGGATGGGCTCTGCTGTCTCGTGCGTGACAGACCTCTGGGGATGGCTTTCCAGGGCTCTCTGGAATGGAAATCTCCTCCACTGTGTTTCTGCGTGCCTTGCAATGCTCCAGAATTTACGGGGAGTTCTTTTTACAGAAAATTTCTGGGCTGTGGATTCGGAGCTAGCATATGTGAGTCTTTCTAGTCTGCCATCTTGGCTCCTCCCCCTGGTGCCTATCTTGTCTCCCTAGAACACACAGGGAATCCAGCTTGGGATGCAAACAACAGATTTTGCCACTTGGGGAGGGGGGAATTATTCTTCATCCTTGACACATTCAGGACCTCCTGCATGTTTTGGGTCCAGTGTTTCTGGAAAATATGAAGACTCAAAAAGACAAGTCCAGGGGTCCCCTTAACAGCCCTTAACAGTATCAGGCATTCAAATAAATGTTAGTTGGATTAGATTGCCACTGCAATTTAATTTTACTTATTTGTATAATTTCTTAGGAAAAAATAGATTTTAAAATTATGTAGTTACCTTGAGACTAGAACCAAGGTCTTTACTATACCATTCTTTTATCTTCAGAGTCTGATTAAGACTGAGAGTTTTTCTGTTGTTACTTAGCTTCTGTATCCAAAGCATTGGAATTATCCAGGAGTACATAATGAGGAACTTTGTTGTTGAAAAATGAAACCCAGAGTTTAAAATTTTCCTTATTTTCTAATAAACGATGTTCTTATGTTTTTGTTGTTTTGAGTTGAATTTTTAAAAATCCATGTGCTTGAACATCTTAGTATTGTAAATGTAGTAATGTCCTTGGCTTCCTACTTAAGGACTGACAGTAAAGAAGTTCATTTCCATTTGCCAGAATTCTACTGTAACCTGGCTTGCTACTACACAGATCTGAATATAACAACAACAATAATAGATGGAAGTTACATGCCTTTTTAAGGTTTAAAAAGTGATTTATATTCATTCTCTCATTTGAGCCTCACAACGCCATTCAATAAGCTATCTGTGGACAATAAGGAACTAACAATGAGGAACTTTGTTGTTGTATAGAGAACTAACCTCAAAGTTTAAAATTTTCTTTATTTTCTAATTAACAAAATTTCTAAATTTCTGTTGTTCTGAACTAAATTTTTAAAAATCCATGTTCTTCCTGAAAAATAACAATTATATACAATTAAAACCAGCTTTGCTTGCCAAATAGAACTTGAATATAAAAAAAAAAATGAAGAAAAAAATCACACAGTATTGAATATTTTGAAATAATTTATTTTAAATCATCCTTAGGACTCAAGGAAGACCAGATAGAATTTTATGGCTTATAATGGTTAAGTACACACTAAAGATTAAAATAGGAAACCAAACAATTTCAAAGGTATATTCATCAGATCACAGAATTTAAAGCTATCGGTTTGTACCCATTCACTGCTGAAAAGGATAGGTGATCATATGAAAGAGATTTTGGAACAAGTTGAAGGAAAGAAAAGGACTTTGTTTAAGATATTGATTACATTTTGTTTCACACCTGGCTTTAGTCTTGAGGTCAAAATGTGCAAGGTACTGACAGATGTCAGTACTTTTTAAAAGTTTGTCCATCTGTATACCTGCTTAGAAAAGTGCTTGTAAACACTTAATACAACACAATGATCTCATAAGAAAGGCATTGCATCCAACCCTTTAAAAAAGGCATTCTTTGGTACTGACTCATGCAATGTACATTTGCTATTCCACTTGAATATTAAGACTATGTTGTATTCTCAGGAGGGACTAGTACAAAGGCATGTTAGCAAATATGTTAGCAAAGCTCATATCCTAGGAAAATAGAAAGAAATAAATACAATCTTTCAAATGTCACAATGCCTTCCATGTTTACATTCTCTCTTGAAGTCAGCAGTCCAAGAAACAAGTGAAGTGACTCTTCTTTTTATATAAATTTCTTGGAGAAACATCCTAGGATCTCAAGATTCCTCTGAGCTACAGGGACTTCTGACCAAAGCTAATACATTAATGGAAACACCAAAGGTTTTGCTCATTAGCCCATTAGATAAGTAGTTAAAAGTATTTGTATTTTAAAACATATTTTTGTATTTTTAAATCAACATTTGAAAATTATTTGACTTAATACTACTAGTAGCAAAAAATAAAGTGTATAAGAGAAGATGATTGTTTTTCTTTCACTCCTTTCTATCATCTGTGAATCTTAATAGGGTCTGGACAGCTAGGCAGTATGGTGGATATACCACTGGCCCTTGAGTTCAAATCCAGCTTCAGACACTTAGTAGCTTAGTGTGATCCTGGGCAAGTCACTTAACCCTATTGCTTCAGTTTTCTCGTCTATAAAAACGAGCTGGAGAAGGAGTGATCAGTAAATGCTCTCTCCTCCCCCCCTTGATGACCGTGAAAGAACCATAAAATACTTTCCCAGAAAAGTCCTAGATCAGCAGGAATAGCAGAAGGAGGCCAATGTCTCAGATATTCATCAGGATGACCGGAGATGACCCAGGATGCACTGGGAGACCTTGGGCCCTTACAAAGGTCTTTGCAGGTACTCACTTAGGGAGCGGCAACATGCATTCATTGAATAGGCCTCTTTAAGAAGTAGCCAGGGCAGGACCCCTTTCATGAGGCCAAGAAAAAGAAAGACCTCAAGCTTTCCTTTCCCCTATCCTGTCCTTTCCCAAAACCTTAAACCTACTGCACTCCAAAGCTGGGATGCCAACGGACCCCTGCCTAAGGGCTCCTTTGGACCCTCCTCACTTTAGAGTGATTGTCAATAGTAACTGTTGCTGTTTCCCTCCCAGCCTGATGTCCTTCTTTTACTTGGCCTCATTAAAGAGGACCAAAATGACACATTATCATAGAAATTAATGAACATATATATGGCCAGAAGGAAGTGAGCCAGTTGTACAAAGTGTCCCAAAAGTCTTAATGAAATTCTGGGCTACTCTGTGTAATGAGAATGAGAGATAGCAGATGGACAACTTGAGTGATACTTTAGTACTCCTGACACACAAAAAGATAAAGTCAGAAGTTTCTAGGACTTTGAGCAGATTCTCTATAGAAAATTTATGAGAAAACTTGGGAAAGAATTACATGGGATAAGAAGGTGTGAAGAAGTCCTGCATGGGTACAGGTTGTACACTCACAGACAAAGCCACAGATTAGCCAAAACATCACCCTTCTTGTGTTTTCAGAAATTCAAATTTTCTATGACTTTGTGTGCATGTGTTAAAAAATTTTTTAAAAAATCCATCACCATAAAAATGACTATTGTGTATGAGGTACAAAGATATGTCAATCTATACTAATAATCCATATTATCTCAAAATATCCCATTATCTTATCGAATCAGTCTTTCATTATAGACATATACTTCTGATTCCTTCATTTAACTGCCACATGACATTGCTTCAAATAAGTCCATAAACCTAAGTCTGCCTCCAAAGCTGAAGATTTGCTCCTATTGGCTAAATATATTTTTAATTGGTGCCAAGATAGAGCATTTCCATCTTTATAAATTCTGCTTCCAAATGTAGATATCACTGCTATTTATAGAAGGAGGAAGTTAAGTGACTGAGTGGATAGAGCTCTGGGCCTGAATCAGGAAGACCTGAGTTCAACTGTGGTCTTAGACATTCTGTAGCTGTGAGACTCTGGACAAGTCACTTAACCTGTTTGCTTGAATTCAATGGAGAAAGAAATGGTAAATTGTTCCAGTATCGTTGTCAAGAAAACTTCATGGACAGCATTGGGGTGCTGGAATCCATGAGGTCATGAAATGTCAGACACATCTGAACAACTGAACAACACCACCAACCATTTATAATAAAATGAATTTTTTGATCTATAACCTCTCTAGTCATTTCTGAGGGAGGGTTTTATGTGGTCTTTCCCTTGCTGATATTTCATACCATCAGGATTACTCTTTAATCTTCAAAGAAGAATAAGATAGTGGGCCAAATATTGACCTCTAGTGTTTTACCAATAACTCTCATTTGGTTATTACATAAATATATATGGATATAAATACACACATATATACATATGTGTATATATATGCACACACACATGCACACATATGTATATGTATACCCACATATAGTGGCATTTTATTGAATGCCACTATCTATAGGTATTTATTGAACTTAAGCAGGAGTATCTTGGATACTCAGCCCCATTGATACTCAATTTCTCAACTGTCAAAAGAGCTTTTATTGACTTAGCAAGAATTCTAATGATTCAACCAAGGATCCACTTTCTAAAATTCAAACAGTATTCTTTTTTCTTTTTCTACAACTATTTGACAGTGGAGATAAAGTGAAGTAAACTTCCAAAAACTGTGATCTTATTGATTTGTATGTATTTGGAAATATTTTTCTCCCCAGAAGGTTAAAAATAAGGTATATAAATGTCAACTTGTTTTTGAAGTTAATTTGTTTCTCCATCTGTAGGATTCCTCCTTGGGTAGAGGGTCTTGACCAGCAAGACCCTCTGTTGTTCTCAGGAAGCAATGAACGAGGCGGGAGGCAGAATGTAAGGCAAGTCGTTTCTTCAACTGAGGGTCAGGGTATCTAAGGGCTGTATCCACAATCACATGCAGGCTGAGCTCATCCCATTACTTCACCATCTCATGACTTACCCATGTCCTTGTACCCAAAGCAAGTAATGAAACTTATCTTGCTCCTGAAGTTAGTTCCTGAGTTCCCAGACTCAATTGCAATTTTTCTACAAAGAACATCAGTATCTGCAGGAACATCAGGTTCCAGGGTCATGGAGAGCTTTTTGCCAGGGTTTGTGTAAGCACAAATCCCACGGGAACAGGCTTTGCCTCAGTTATGGCCTTGCTCACAGGACTCACACTCTCCTTAGCCCTCTACATCCTTCTCATACTCTTGGTATTGCTCTGATGAATGGGTTTGATGCTACTCAATATACTTTTTCTATTTTTGTTTCCTAATTTTCCAAAGAGGTCAGGACTTTTGTTTTAAAGGTTCTGGCTTCTGACATAAAATTTATGCCCTTCAGAATATTTGAATTTGTCTGACCATATTAAAGTATCCTGACAATTTTATTATGTCATATTGGGTCAATGTATCAGCTACATCCAAATTTTTCCCTTTGTATTGAAGTGATAGTGACTGGAATTTAAATGGTGTTCTAAAAAAGTTCTATGAAGTGTTCTATAAAATACTTTGTAGATGTTATTTTTTTATACACATTTATTTTTATTTCATATTCACAATTACCCTGTGAGAAAAGTACAACATAGGAAAATTAGATAAGAATCACATGGAATAGTAGGCTCCTCTTTGCAATACCCATTTTACAGCTAAAGAAACAAAAGTTCCAAATGATTAAGTCATGTGCCCATGGTTACAAAACTTGCTGGTACAACAGGCAAAATTTTAACTCAGAATACTTGGGAATTCAGGTCCAAAGAGTCATTCTGCTCTACAATACTGCCTTCCCATAGTTCTCAGATGATGTTTTTCAATTTTCTTCAATCCATATCAGATCATGTGTTTGATTAATCAGTCACAGAATATAAGCTTCTGGCAGTCAGGGACTATTTTTCATTTTGTCTTTTTCATCCTAGTGTCTAGCTTAATAAATGTTAGATTGAATTGGAACACCATTGCAAGCTAATTTTATTTATATAATTTCTTAGAAAATTTTTTAAAAAAATTATACATAATTAGCTCGGAACTAGAACCCAGGTCTTTACTATAACATTCTTTCATCTTCAGAGCCCAAAATAAGACTGAGCGTTATTCCATTTTTACTTAACTTTTGTATCTAAAACATTGGACCTATCTAGTAGTACATAATGAACCAACTTTGTTGTTATAGAAAGAACTAAACTCAGAGTTTAAAATATTCTTTTATTTTCTCATTAACAAGATTACTAGATTACTACTGTTTTGAACTGAATTTTTAAAAATCCATGAGCTTGGCCATCTTGGTTTTCTACTTATAACAATCTCCTTGGCCTCCCACTCAGGGTTGGCAGACTAGAAGAGTTCATTTCCATTTGCCAGAATCCTTGGTACTCACAGATGCACCACATTAGTTCTCTAAACAGTATTGGTATTAGGACTTTGGACACAGCAATTTTTACTATGTGTACAGTATGTGGCAGCCTAGATAAAAATAATTGACAGGCAGATTAATCAAAGATGAAGTACATTACTTTGAGAAATAGCTGAAAGGTGTCAGCAAATTTTCCATTTTAGCTCAGGCTGCCTTCATTAAGCACAGGACTTTTGCTCATTATATTCTCATGAAACTCTATATCAGGTCACAAGAGAAAAGAAAACAGAAAAATAGCAGCCATTCAGGCCCTTGGGACTAGAGGCCATGTCTGCATGAAGCAGAATGGGTGTTTATAGAATGCAGAATAAAGTGGTGAAGAAACCATTGAACAAAATGGGCTACTTAGGGCTAAATGACTCTGGTTAACTTCTTTTTTAAAAAGGAGTTTCATGACTTTGGTATCCTGAAGACACAACCAAGGTGGCATAGTCCTTAGAGCACTAGACCTAGAGACAGAAAGACCAAGTCAAGCCTCAGATACTTTCAGTGCATGGCACAGTTCCTGACATGTAGTAGACATTTAATAAATGCTTACCGATTGATTGCCTTTATGACCCTGGACAAGTCACTTAACCTTTATTTGTCACATTTACCTCGTCTGTACATTGGGGAAAATAATAACATCTGCCTCACAGAATTGTTGTAAAGATAAAATGAACTATAAAGCCCTTTGTAATATTAATGCTAGCTATAATTTAAACTCTGTGGACTCAAGTACTTAATGGGTGGAGAGTACAGGTCTCCTGGATTTGACGAGTCAGCGATGTAATTTGATTCACGGTGGAATTATCACAGTTGAGGAAAGAATGGAACTGTGGATTTCTAAGTCTTCCCTCCTCATAACATTCTGTATAGGGTCACTGGATCATACAGTCATAGAAGTAGATCTGGAAAGAGACTGAGAAACCAACTAGTGACTTTTTATTATTAATTTTATTAAGGGGATTTGTTATGTGAAGTTTGGATTCAATCAAAAGGCTGCACTTCAGGACCTAGAGGGCCACATGTGACCTCGAGGCCACAGGTTCCCCACCCCAGATCTTGTCCAACCCTTTCAGTTTACAGATGAGAAAACTAAGGACCAGGAAAGTTAAAAGATTTGCCCCATATCTCATAGATAACTATTAGAGGTGGGATTTTTTAACACAAGATCTTTGGCCAAAGTCAGTGTTCTGTTCCTCATTGGCCTTGAGGAATTGAGACTATTTGGAGATGACATATAATTGAAGAGCTAAAAGTTCAGGACAAAAATTGTGACAAAAGATCAAGAAGTAAAAGAAAACAAAAGAAATTGGAGGTGGGAGATTTAAAAGTGACAGGGAATGCTATTTATCTATTTACACCCCATGTGCCTTCCTGGTAGCTCCCCAAGTAGCCGAGATAATGTGTTCATATAATCAATCTCATGTGCATATGTTCTCAGGAGATTCCTCAACAGTATCTGGGTCCAATTTTTTTGATAAGAATTTAGCAATGGGGAATTCTCTTCATGAACCATATGAAGCTCTGAAAACTTTTCCCACTGAGCAGTTTGTGAAGAGGAGAGCTAGAGAGTCTCTTTAAACACCTTACTGTAGACTGTGTCATTGTCTGTGCCTATGGCATTTTTCAGGCACTGCCAGAAATAAGGATGAGCCTGTGGGTTACTAGGCCACTCAAGGACAGAGCTCTTACACAATCTTTTTCTGAGTTGGAGGTACTTAGATCTCTGAAGAGCTTTTTCAAGAAATATCAAAATAATCACATCGAGTTTTTCATCTATGAGCCTTTGATGTGACAAGTAAAACGCTGTCTTAAAATTCCCTGACTTGATATAGTCGTTAGTCATCACAAATATTGTTTTTTTGCTTAGTTGTATACTCTGGGAAAGGTTTTCCAAAACTGGTTTTCCTGGCAACCAATCTCGTTCTTCAAGACACAAGTTGAATTGCTTCTCTCCTTGGGTTTCAATGTTTACCATCAGCTCTTTGATAACCCATTCCCCCACTTTTGTATCGTTGGTGTCATAAATAATAAAAGCGTCGTAGCAAAACTCTGGTGAAACCAGGCGTTGATATCCCTTTAATTTGGCTTTACAAAAATGATAGCTATACCACATATCCCAGAAATACAGGTGGTTTGTGACTGGAAGAACCATCAGGCAAAGAATGATGAATACGGAAGTAGAGTACAGAATCATATTAGTCAAATCCAATTCACACGTATATAAATTAAGTGAAACCAAACTCTGGCCTTTGTGCGCTCCTGGTCCTGCACAGATCACTTCAGTGGCTAAGTAAGGAATAGTGACCTCTGTTTGGTTAATCCACCACACCAACCATACAGCATCACAATTACACAAAAAGTGATTGCCATGTAAAAGCAGCATATCAAGTTGGTTAAGGACATTGTCTGGGAAGCTTGACTTTTGAATGACACGAAGATTATTTGAACTAAGGTCCAGATATCTCAACTGAAAAGCATCCTGGAGAAAATTCTTTGTCAATTTATGGATGTGGTTATTACTAAGTATCAGTTTCTTGAGACTTTTGGAACAATTAGATAGTACTTGAGGAACAGTGGTCAGATGGTTATAACTGAGATCCAGAGTTTCTAGATTCTTAAGACAGATGAGCTTATCCCAGGAGAAAGACTTAAAATTATTTCTGGACAAGAAGAGAGTCTTTAGATTTGGAGGCATTCCCTCAAAAACTTCAGTAGGCAAAAAACTGAGGAAATTTTCTGAAATATCCAACTCCTCTAGCTTGATCAGGTTCTTGAAGAGTTGCACATATCGGTTATCACCATCTCTCCATAAAATATCTAAGTGGTTTCCTCGGAATTCCAGAATCCTTAAAGACTCACTTTCCATTTCTGTGCTGGTGGAGGTGGAGATATCATTCCCATTCATCATCAATTTCTTCAACACAGGTAGATTCTTGGTGAAATTAAGCATGTGAGTAATCCCTTCTGATTGAAAGTAGTGACTATTACCACTAATATCTAGAACTTCTAGTTCCTGTAGTTCCTGAAAAGCCGTTGAGTGAAGCAAATCAAGTTTGTTGTTAGAGAAATCCAGGTATTTCAATTTTGCCAAAGGTTGGAATTCACTGCCACTGAGAGCCTGGCTAATGCTATTTCCTGATAAATTCAGGCAGCTCAGGAAAGAAAGATCCTGGAAGTCACTGGACTTGATAAAAAAGATATTATTTCTGCTTAAATCCAGGGTTTTTCCATATGACTCACAGTCATTGTCGATTAGTGAGAGGGAAGGCTTCTCTTTGCTTTTAAACATGCATCTTCGGGCAAACTCGTCATATCTGAAATAATGCATGGAGTCAAATCCTTGGGAAACACGCAACTCCGTAGAAGTCCTGGCCATTGAACAAAATCCATTTTGACTTGACTCTTCAGAGGGAGATATTTTGTTAACAGAAAGATCAATGTTTTTCAGAGAGTGCAAGTCTTTGAACACCCCCAGGTCAGCAATTTTTATAAAGTTAGTGCCAAGATCTAACACTTCAAGCTGCGGGAGATTCTGTAAGGGCAAGAGGTTGTTCCTTTTCAATTCCTTAAAGACGTACCCTTTGATTCTCAAGATTTTCAGATTTTTCAGTGAAGCAAATGCTTCTGACAAGTTCAAATAAGCAAGGTAGAGCTGTGGTTCATAATTGAAAGACAAATCCAGTTTTATGAGACTGCCAAGAGAATATAAAAACTTGGCATCTCCAATTTCTTTGCCCAGGAAATTTTGGGAAAGGTCTAGTTCTTCAAGTTTGTTAGTGTTTTTAAACCATCTCCCAGGTATGTTTCGGAGTGAATTACTATGGAGACGCAAAAATCTTAATTCAGTTAAAGAATCAAAAGCATGTGGATGGATCTTTAAATAACTGTTATTTGGACAAGGGACACAAGGAAATGGGACATTAAAACAACGAGGGCAATTTCCACTTAAGTCAAGAATCTGTAATTGATGGAGGTTTTGAAAATCATCCTTCTTGACACTTTGGATAATATTGTTATAGAGGTAGAGCTCCGTTAAACTGGATGGCAAAGTAGTAGGAACGGTGGTTAAATTGTTAGCCTTTAGGGATAATACTGTTAAATTTCTCAGACTCTGGAAGGCATCTTTTTCTATAAAAAAAGAAACGTTGCAAGGATTACGGAAATAACAATTTTGGCCCAGATAGAGTATTTCTAGGTTGCCCAACTCAGTCAGGTTCTCTTTGGTGATGGCAAAGATGTGGTTTGCTTCAAGACTCAGCAGCTGTAAGCTGGAAGGAAGGCCCAAAGGTATTTCAGAAAGTTGATTTGCATCCAAGTACAATGACTTCAAATTAGTGAGATTTCTAAAGCTGCCAACATCGATATTTGGACTCTTGGTGCATATGTGATCTTTTGATCCAAGTCGGATAGGAACACAATTGCATCGGAAATCAATTTCCACCAGATTTTTCAGGCCATCAAAGGAGTTTGGGGAAATTTTGGGTATGTGATTGATGGTGAGGGTCAGGTTGGTTGTATTGTAAGGAATTCCTTTTGGGATTTCTGTGAGACGTTGATTAGTGCAATTGACCATCACACTGGCTTCCGTAATGTTTTGAGTGACGTTACAAGGCAAGGTTTTAGGAAACCATCTAGCTCCAGGAAGTTTGTACCATAGGAACAGGTGAAATAGAATAAGGAATGGTCTGTATAATTCTTGCATGAGGAATATCTGAAAGAATAACAAGGAGAGAGCTAATAAAGAATGGATTCCGTGCAGACCTTAAATAGATGTGAAATTAATTTCTGTTTATTATATCCATTTTAACAATAAAGATTTTAACCAAACAGTTCCCATCCTCAAACCCTCTAAGCCTTCATGATGATTGTTCTACCTTTCTCACTACTTACTTTTCTCTGGGTTTTTGGGACACGACTCTTTCCTGGTTCTCTGTCTCCTTTGCTGGATTCTTTGCCACATTGTATTTATAGCTATCCCTCAGAGATCCCCCAGAGTTCTGGGCCCTGGTCTCTTCTCTATACTGCTTCACTTGGAGATCTCATTTTTAATGGATTTAATTACCGTCTTTGTGCTCTTGGCTCTCAACTCTACCTATCCTAGTATAGATATTTACTGACCTCCAGTTTCACATCTCCAATTGTCTTTCAGATCTCTTGAAATGAATGTCCAGTAAATATCTTAAATTCAACATGTACAAAAAAGAACTCATTTGAATTGCCTGCCTTCCCAAAGAGAATGGGTGGGGAGGGAGGGATGGGGAGAATTTGGAACTCAAAGTTTTAGGAACAACTGTCGAGTATTATTGTTGTTGCTACTAGGAAATAAGAAATACAGTCAATGGGGAATAGAAAGTCATCTGGCCCTACAGGACGAAAGAGAAGATGGGGACAAGAAAAGGGAGGGAGGATTGAAGAGAGGGCAGATTGGTGATAGGGGAAATTAGAATGCTTGGTGTATTGGGGTGGGGGGAGGGGACAAATGGGGAGAAAATTTGGAACCCAAAATTTTGTGAAAATGAATGTAAAAAGTTAAATAAATAAATTAGAATAAAAAAAAATTTAAAAAATTTTAAAAAAAGGAACTCATTATCTTTCCCCCTAACCTATCCCCACCTTCTACCTTTCATATTACTGTGGAAGGCAACATTATCTGCCTAGTCCCTTAGGCTCTCAACTTAGGAGTCATCTTGGGTTCCTCACCATGTCTCACCCCACTCATATCTAATCTTTTACCAAGACCTGTTGATTTCACCTTTTCAATATCTCTTGTATATGCTCCCTTCTCTCTTCTGACTACCATTACTCCAGTGCAATCCTTCATCACCTCACACCTGGACTATTGTGATAACTGGTAGGTCTATCTGTCCCAAGTTCCCTGCCACTTCACTCCATCCTAATCCATCTTCCATTTAGCCACTAAAGGGATTTTCCTAAACACACATCTGACCATGTCACCTCTATAGTTAATAAACTCCAACAGCCTGCCTTTCACTTCCAGGATCAAATACAACATCTTTTGTTTAGCATTCAAAGCCCTTCATAACTTAGCCCCTCCTACTTTTCCAGTCTTCTCACACCTTTCTCTCTGCCATGTATTTCTCAATCCAGTGACACTGGCTTTTTGGCTGTTCCATGAACAAGACACTCCATCTCAAAATGCCATCCACATATAGAGAAAGAATTGTGAAGTCTGAATGCAGAGCAAAGCAGATTGTTTTCTTTTTTGTTTTCTTTTTTTCTTTCACATGGTTTCTTTACTTCATTATAATTCTTCTATACAACATGACTAATGTGGAGATGTATTTAATAGGAATGTCTGTGTATAGCTTATATCAGGTTGCATGTTGTTTTGGGAAGGGGAGCAGGAGGGGGAGAAAATTTAAAACTTATAGAAGTGAATTTTGAAAACTAAAAATAAATAAATTGGAAAAAAATTTTTAAAAAGAAGCAAAATTTTAAAAAAGATACTCCATCTCTCAGTTCCAGGCATTTTCTCTGACTGTTCCCCAGCCTTGCAACACTCCTGCTTTTCTTCCTTATCTTAGCTTCCTGGCTTTCCTGGTTTCCTAAGTCTGAACTAAAATTCCACTTTATGCAAGGCTTTTCCCAACTCCTCTTAATTCCAGTGCCTTTACTCTGTTAATTATTCCTATTTATCTTGCAGGTATCCTTTGTATATCCTTTCATATATGTATTTTTGCATGTTGTCTCCCCCATTGGATTGTGACTTCCTTTAGGACAGGTTCTATTTTTTTGTCTCTTTTTGTATCTTCAGAGCTTAGCACAGTGCCTGACATGTAGTAGGCACTTAATAAATGTATATTGTTGCTAGAGTTAGGCCTTGCAAGTGGATAGTTTCAGATACTTGCATGGTGTGACTTTAGGTACAACACTAGTCTATTATTTATATAGCTAGATCCCTATTAGTGCAGTTAATGAATGGGATGAAGTGATAGCAAGATTTGAATTTTTGTTTCATATTTCCATTGGGCTGGAACCAATTACCTCCAATTACCTATATATTACTGGAACCAATTTGGTGGGAGCAAGATTTGAATTTTTGTTTCATATTTCCATTGGGCTGAAATCAATAATCTATCTATACACATATATCATATATTACATATATGTATATATAATATGCATGCATGCATGTATGTATACATGTATGTCTTCAAAAAGTGTAAATTCAAATGACATGACCTGTTCATGGCATTCATTATTCTAATTAATGAAACCTAGCTATACCTGAAATTCTACCATTTAGCATTTAATTTCTTTGCTTGGTTTTGCGGGGGGTGGGGGTGGGGAGAGATACATTAATGTAGGAATCTGCTTAGAATTTACCAATTCTAAGATCCCAAGATATATAAAGTTCCTCCACTGTGGAAATGCCTTTCATCAATGTAAACTGACAATTCCACTGTAATTTAGTTTTAGTTGCCTGGAGCATTGAGAGGTTAAATGATTGCCAATAATCCTATATTTAGTATGTCTTAGAGGCAATGTTTCACTTCCAGTCTTCTTTACCCCAAAATAGTCTTCCATCTACTATGCTCTATTGTTTCTCACTGTAGGATCATAAATCTAGAGAAAAATGAAAGTCTTTAACCTGTGTCCTTATGTCTTTATTTACAGTGGATAAAGGGGAGTAAAATAAGCAACTAGGTGGTGCAGTGGATAGAACATCTGGCCTGGAATTAGGCTAACCTGAATTCAAATCCAGTCTCAGATGTTTACTAGCTGTGTAACCCTGGGTAAGTCCCTTAACTTAACCTCAATTTCCTCAGCTTTAAATGAGGATAAAAATAGCACTTACTTCCCATGGTTGTATCAAATGAGGTAATAATTGTAAAGTGCATTAGTATAGTGGCTGGCACATAGTAGGCTCTATATACATATTAGTTATCGTTTTTATGGAGAATAATACGATCATTAATCCAGGGTAGAAGGGGACCTCAGAGACCATTTTAGCAAAACTCTCCATTTCACATATCAGGAAATTAAAACCTAGGAAGTTAAAGGCTTTCAATTAGGTCATTAGGAAATTTCAGAGGGAGGCCTTGAACCAAGGTCCTGTCACTTCAGAGAGAGTCCCCTTTTTACTATAACACAATTATATTTACTATATTTACTATAACACAACAGCCTCTAATGAGAAAAAGTGAGATTGAAACCCAGACTTCTCTTTTAATGTCATTTTTATTTTTTTACTTTAATAAAACTAGCATTTCCATGACATAGTATAATAAAAAAGATGATTGCCCATGAAACTGCAGATTTATGATGTACAACCAGACTTCTGACATATAAACACAATGGTCTTTCTACTATATATTCTATATGAGTGCCAAGTCACATGCCTTAATATCTTTAAGTCAAGTAAGGTTAATATGTTATCTTTGGAAGGGGGAATGCATTAGGCAATTTTCAATGGTTAACAATTGGCTTGGATTAGTTTAGCAGATATTTTCCAAGAAGTAAGTGTATATAGCACAAAATGAGAGAGGCAATAGTAAATCATTATTGATAAGGAGTGAGATAGGAGGGAGAACCAAGGAAGTGCCTAAGGATGAGGGAACATCTAAGTAGATAGAGACAACCTGAGAGCTTTGTGTACCCTTTGAGGAAGAAACAGAAGTAGGAAGGAATCAGGTAGGAAGAAAGTCAGAAGGGAAGATTGATGAAAACAAAACTGCCTCCTTTGTGACTTTTCCCAGGGCTCTCCCAGACTGGAGAATATTTCAAAGTTCTATTTTGTTATTTAATTTCATGATTTTCATGGATATTTTAATTCCAAATAGTATCTGGAAAGGAAAAAGTTGTGACTATCCAAGATTTCTGGTTTGATTGATTTCTCTTATTCTAAATGACTGAAATTAGCAAGTTGGACAAAACTAGGGATTCTGAGGCAGAGTTGGGAGGGAGTGTTCCAAAAGTAGGGAAAAGTCAGAAGTAGGAGATGGAATGGAGAGCATGGAAATGAGAATAATATGAAATGTGACTAGCAAGGTTGCTATTGTTTTGTCAATTGACTGTTCATGATTCCATGGACTATACCCATAGGGTTTTCTGGGCAAAGATCCTGGAGTGGTTCGTCATTTCCTTTTCCGTTGTGTCTCCATCTTACAGATGAGGAACTGAGGCAAATAGGGGTTGAATGACTTGCCCAGGGTCACACAGCTAATGTCAACCTTGATTTGAACTCAGATCTTCATGACTCCAGGCCCTGTGCTCTATCCAATGTGCCAGCTAGCTGCCCCCGACAGACAAGGTAGTGAGAACCATATTGTGAAGGGCTTTGAATGTCATGTTGGAGGTATCTGAATTTTGTTCTAGAAGTAAGAAGGAACTACTGAAATTTTTTACTTGTTTGAGTATCCAGAGAAAAATCACCTTGACCTTCCAAATCTACCTACTTAATCAGGATTAGAATGTGTGACTCACCCAATCACTCCAAACACCCTTATTGTTCCTTGATGAGGTTAGTAATTATGATAGTGTTTCCTACCCCAATTATATCTCTATTCTGTTACATTTATTTTGCCACAGACAAAAAGTATCTTACAAAAATAAATTTAGAAATGTGCTTTAAGGTTGCAATTTTTTGTAATGATTGAGTATTCATTGACAACTGACTGAATACTATAATTCAGTCGGTAGAAGTAGGGAGTGATAAGTAAAATATAACAGAATTCAATTAAGAAAACAAGACTTAGAAAAGATGATTTAATTCAGGCTGTGTATGATACTGTGAGAAACAGGAAACACTTCACTGGTCCAGGGAAGTCACTCAGAAAGATTTAATCACTGGGAGAAAGGGGCATTCTCCCAGTAAAGATAAAGGTTTTCAGAAAGGAAACTTGTTAAAGAGCTTCTAGAAAGATTCCATGGCAGTTAGGTGGTGCAGTGGATAGAATTCCAGGCCTGGAGTCAGGAAGACTCATCTTCATGAGTTCAAACCTGGCCTCAGACACTTATTAGCTGTGCGACCCTGAGTAAGTCACTTAACCCTGTTTTCCTCAGTTTCCTGATCTGTAAAATGAGCTGGAAGAAGAAATGGCTAACTACTACAGGATCTTTGCTAAGAATACCACAACTGGGGTCACAAGGCTGGAACAACAGTAACCATGAGGAAAGTTTTGTAGGATTACTTAGCAGTTTTTCTCTGGCTCTGCCAGAGAATTCTTTACAATTTGATAGGCCTGGGAGGGACTATATTCCTTAACAAACCCAGGATTCACCTCTGTGTTTCACCTCTATGCCATAAGGGAGATCAGAGTAAGACTAGTAGAGGAGGTTTAAAATAATGAAGAAAGACATAAGATCTTGTCCAACTTATTTCTAGCTTTACGATTTAAAATGTGAGAACTGGAATGGATCTTAAAAATCATCTACTCTGGGAGATAGAACCAAGATGGCACATGGGGGCACGCACCGAGCTGAACTCTACCAACATTCCCCTCCAAACAACTTTAATGCCTCAAACCAAATTTTGGAGTGTCAGAATCAACAAAAGGGGAGGGTAAGGCATTTTTCCAGTCTATGGAAACTTAGGGACCTGGTAGGAGAGGTCTCTGACACCAGGATGGAAGCCTATCTAGAGTGTATGTGGCAGTGGCCAGTAGTAGCTGCTGAAGGGGTTCTCAGCCCAGAAATGGTAATCTCAGAGGTTGAACAACTGCTCAGAAAGAGATTACAGGAGTCACTTTGCTTGCACTGGGTACAGCTGGAGCTGATTGGCAACTCTATTGACCATATTCTGAGGTGTAGTCCCAGAGCCAAAAGAAATGCCAGAGCTTCTGGCTGCAAGGAACTAGGGGCCTTTTTTGGGTAAAGACCAGAGGGCAGACCAGGAGTGCAGTGACTACACCTCTCTCCAGGTCATACTACCATGGAAACACGAACAACCTGCAGATCCCCCCGAACTAGCTCTGAAAAAGCGGCAGGAAAAAAGCTTGACTCATTGGATGGTCCCTCTCCATCCCTAGCTGATCACAGCCCAACTTTAACATAAAGTTCAAAGTCAAGAAATAGACTGGAAAAATGAACAAACAACAATGACAAAAAAGAACTTGACCATAAAAAACTACTCTGGTGTCAGGGAAGATATAAATTCAGAAGAAGATAACAATATTATATCTAATTTTAATTGATTCACTGGTCCTGACCTGTGCCCAAATGACTTAGCCCAAAGCAAAATGGTGTTAGGAATGTGATAAGCCAAACAGTAACTGGATGGATGGCATTGTATCAGAATCCATGGTGAAAAAATTAGTATTCCAAGGCTAATATCTTTAAAAGGATGAAAAGTCATATAAGGAACTCAATTCAACTGACTATCAACCGTAAGAGGAGTAAAACAGTTTTTAAAAAAAGATTATTTATATTTAAAAATCCTTTCTCAAATCTTATTACTTTAAAAAAGAGTATATCTTGAGAATTTAGCATCTGTCTTTAAGGAGAAGTTTTTGAAACAGGATTAAGAATACAAACTTTTTCCTTTGTTCCACTGGGGATTTCTATTTCTGGATAGTCTGCCTTTCCTTTTCTATTCCAACCATCTGGTTGCTTGCCTACTTCAGCTTAGACCCAGACTCTTAGTCTTAATTTACTTTTGGGGGATAAATCAACTTTAAGGTATTTCTTTTTTCTTTTCCTTTTCTTTTTCTTCTTTTTCCTTTAGTACAAATGATTCATGTTTCCTCAGTAATTGCCAAGTGACATTCATCTTGTAGTAATTTGATTTGTAAGAAAAGAACACACCATTATGTAGGGGAAGGCTTTGGTAATGAATCATAGCTAATTCCACATGCAAATATACTGACTAAATTTGGATGCTCAATTAGGGAGTTAATTATGTTGAAAATGGGATTGCTCCCTTTGAATGCACAGGTGTTTCATCCGCACACTTAAGCCCTGGGTCCTTTCATTCTGGGAAGGCAGAAAATGAGTGTCTGGTGTACCACCACTTAGCCCAGTCATCTCTACGCTGTCTTACATATCTATCTACAAGGTAAGCATTGATAGCAGAGAAAGGCCTGCTCATTGTTAGCTTACATTCCCTTACAAGATGGTGTTTCCTGGAACTCTTCTATTTTAACGTTTAGGGCTTTTTTTTCTGGTTTTTGTTTTGTTTTGGCTATTGTTTATATTGACAGAATCATAAATATTAAAAAGAGTAAAAAGCTTATGTCTAGCACATGGCCAATTTGAAAGACTAAGATGTTTTATGCATTTTTATTTAATACTTAAACACTGAAAAAAAGAATATTTTCACGCATGAAAAACAGAAAAAAGAGGGTTATATGCAAAACTGTGAATGTCTGTAAGTACAGCTTGCTTAAAAAAGAAAGTATGCAAGAGGGGCAGCTATATGGCACAGTGGATAGAACACTGAGCCCTGGGGTCAGGAGGACCTCAGTTTAAATCTAGTCTGAGACAATTTCCTAACTGTGTGACCCTGGGCAAGTCACTTAACCCCAGTTACCTCCCTCCAAAAAGTGCATAATAAATTCAGCATCTTTTTTTCAAAGCTGTCCTGCTTAAGACTAAGATATTGAGGAGTTTCTAAAGATCCCTTCTAGGTCAAAATCTATGATCCTTCAAATAATTCCCCAGGAATAAGCCTATGAACTCAAAATTTTATTATTATCTTACCTTTAAAAACTCAGAATGATTTTCATTTCTATCTCATCGGCCATATTTGAGTGCAGAGCTCTCATTGACATCAGTGGCTACTCCACAGACAGAATTTCTGAGTATGAGAAGGCAGGAAGAGAGCAGAAACTGTGCCAGAGGATCTCTAGTCAAGACCCAAAAATGGTCTCAGTGGGTTAGAACTTGGGGCCAAGCACAATAAAATGAAATTGAATAGAGATAAATGAAAAGTCCTATGTTTCAGTTAAAAAAAATCAACTGTGAACAGGAGGGAGGAAGTGTGTCTATCAAACGATTCTTGCGAAAAAGATATGGGTTGGTAAGCTTCGTGTGTCCACACTGATGTGGCTGGCAGCTCACTCTTTGGATCCTAATACCTAAACCAATGCTTGGCATATAGTAGTCATTTTAATGAGTTCTTGCTGTCTCAGGTTGCATCAATATAGGCACAGGGTCTAAAAACACTACGAAGTGATCAGATCACATCTAAGGGTAATGGATTCAATTCTATTTGACCCATTTTGAGGAGTTGCTAAGTGCTTTATGGATGCTTTGTGACTAATTGGTAGATACACATATGGCTCCCCCCAAACCCTTTTCTTACATCACAGTAATTTCCTGGCATCCCTTCCCCTACTCATACACATTAAATCCTCCCTTAACACAAATACACACAAAAAAAATTATGCACAACCGACTGATAAAGCAAGTGTGTTTCACAGGGTAATAAGCGTGGAATATTCAATCCCCATAGTCATCTACTTCTCTTCTGAGAGGAAGGGAATGTATTTTATTCTCTGCTATCTGAAACTAAGATTGCTCTGTGTATTTAATCAGAGGTCAGCTGCCATTCAATGCTGTTTTCACTGTAATTATAGTCATTGTGTATATTACTGCTTAGGCTTTGCTTTCTTTGACTTAACACTCCTCTTTTCATGTTTCTTTGAATTCCTTATGCCAATAATTTCTTTTGGTATAACATTATTCTCTTGCCTTTGTACACCACAGTTTGTTTAGCCATTCCTTGTTTGGTGGATGAAGCAACTGTGTGCATGTGTGTATGTGTGTGTATGTGTGTGTGTGTGAGTGATTGTTTAACTAGTATGAAAAGTGCTTCTATGGTTATTTGGTAATACAATTTTCTGTCATCGACCTCCTTAGGGGATCTACCCAGAAGCAGGATCAGTGGGTCAAAGGGTAATGAATAATTTAGTGACATCATTTATATAATGCCATGTTGTTCTCCAGGATGACTGTACTACTTTGCAGCTTCTCTAACAGTATATTAGTATGCCTGTCTTCTCAAAACCCTTGACTGAATATTTCACATTTTTTCTTAATCCTCTTCGCCAGTTTGATGTTTTAGAGGTTAAAAAGCACCCTTCAAGTGGTTTTAATTAGTATATGTTTTATTAATGGTTTGGAGTCATTTTTCTTATGGTTATTGGTCATACTATTTTGGGAAAGATATTGAGAAACTAGAGTATGCGCAGAAGAAAGTCACGAGGATGTGATGAGGGGACTGGGATTGTAACATAGGATCAGTGGAAGAAAGTGAGGGGTGTTTAACTTCAGAAAGATAAGACTGCGTGTAGAGGGTTGGGGTGGCAGAGGATGATGAAGGTCTTCAAGTATTTAAAAGGCTGTTCTGTTGATAAGTCATTAGTTTTAGAGTGGTAGACTAAGGAACATTCAGAGGAAAATTCAGAAGCAGACTTGGGCTTAATGCAAAAGTAAAAAGAAATCAACTAAGGGTTAGTTAGTTAGGTGATGTAGTGGATAGAGTACCAGCCCTGGAGTCACAAGGACCTGAGGTGAAATTTGACCTCAGACAATTTCTAACTGTGTGACGCTGGGCAAGTTGCTTAACCCAATTGTCTCCAAAACAATCTGAAAAGGAAATCAAACTGAAAAAATGATGGACTCTTTGGGGAGGCAGTGGGATTCCTCTCTGTTAGAAGTCTCCAAGCAAAGGCTTGCTCATAGGATCGTGAATTTGATGTTGGAAAGTACGTCCATAGGCTTATATTTTCTAACCGTCTCATTTTACAGATCAAAAAATTGGGTTTCTCAAAGTGAAATGACCCGACTAAGGTCATACAAATAACACTTGGCAAATCTGGAATTCAAACCCAGGTTTCTTTGATTACTCTCTCCGTTCACTGCACCGCACTGTCCTTTCCCTACTCTGACTGTCGGGATTCTTGTCTGGGTATGGGTTGTTCATTGAAGACCACTGATGATGTCCCTTCTATCTCTGGTATTCTGTGCTCCTGAGCATCCAGAGTGCCTACTTGTGAGAGTGGTACTCATCTTCCTACAAACTCTGATTTTAACATGAAATTATGGCATGGTCTTCGGCAATGAAGAACGAACACACACACATACCTCTTTTGTAGTCCTTCACAATCTAGTTCTGGCTT
Organism: Bettongia penicillata ogilbyi; assembly: GCA_023548195.1. Classification (NCBI taxonomy): domain Eukaryota; kingdom Metazoa; phylum Chordata; class Mammalia; order Diprotodontia; family Potoroidae; genus Bettongia; species Bettongia penicillata. The sequence continues at coordinate 4,377,435 of JAJHZJ010000737.1, forward strand.
CCTTTCCATATTTATTATATATTACTCTCCTTCGCGCTGTCTACATTCTAGCCAAAATGACCTATTTGCTGTACCCTAGATACTACAACCCATCTCCTGTCCCCATACCTTTGCACTGGCAGAGGAATGTGCTTCCTTCTTCTCTACCTTGTAGCACCTTGGTGGTGGAGTGATTAGAGCTTTGATCTGGTGCTCAGGAAAGCTCTGAGTTCAACTTTAGCCTCAAATGTTCACTGTGTGATCTTGGGAAATTAACTTAACCTCTGTGCACCCCAATTATAAAATGAAATCATTTAAAAAATGGGATCACCTATCTCCCAGGGTTTGTATGAGAACTCAATAAGGTGACATTTGTTAAAATACCAGCACATAGTAGGTGCTATATAAATACAAGCTATTATCATTATTAATAAACCCTAGTTTACTTCAAAGCTCAGCCCAAGTGCCATCTCCTACAGGAATCCTGTCCTAATACTCCTAGTTTTTGGCACCTTTTCTCTGGAAATTACTTTGTATTGTGTGTTCAATTTTCTATGTGCATGTTTTTCCTCCAATAGAATATAAGCCCTGTAAGCGGGGTTTGGTTTTTGTCTTTGTGTCCCCAGGATCTAGCACAGTGTGTGACACGTAGGAGGTGCTTAATCAATATTTGCTGAATTTCATTGACGTCATGATATTTCAATTTATTAATTGCTTTGTTTTCTGAGAGATGTTTAGAACTATTCTCTAAAACATGGATTAATGTATTCCACCATTAACTGAAGATTAATATAAGGAGATTTTTCTACACTGACTTATGTAAGCAAATCTTTCTTTTAAGCACTAATCATCTGTTCTCCTTAACTGAGTGATTTTCCCCATTATTACTGTCCCCATTTATTTTTGAGGTCAGTTGTCTTACTACCCAGCAGGAAAGGACTTTGAAACCGAACTGGGAAAGCTAATGGTTCTGAGCATCCTGTCATGAGAGGAAGGGAGCAAGAGGCAAGCAGGGAAATGTCTTCATGGGGTGGTTTTATTATGTTGATTCCAAATAACCGCAACACGAACAATAGAGATAGAGAAGCCTAGGTCATCTCTTGGTCTTCCTTGCCTTCTCTAGGATCAGCAAAAGCTCCTTAAGGATAATTCCAACCTAGCCTAGCACTTTGAACATCAATGTTTGCTGCACTGAGGTGAAGTGACACTCATTCAAGGCTTTCTTCCTACTGTGATCAGAATTGAACATGCATTTAAAAAGGGTAACCTTAGGAGAGAAATTAACACATCTTGTCAGGATTCTGTGTCAAATACTCATGGATTTATCTTTTTTTGAAGATTTTAGGTAGTTGGAGGTAGGGGGAAGGAGGAGTTCAGTGAATAGAAAGCTGGACCTGAGGTTAGGCAGGTAGAAGTTTGAATCTTACCTCAGACACTAACTGAATGACCCTGGGCAAGTCATTTAACTAGTCTGCCTCAGTTTCCTCATTTGTAAAATGTGGATAATAGCTTGATCTTGTAATAATCAAATGAGTTAACACACATAAAGCACTTTACAGACCTTGAAGTACTTTGTAAATGTTAGTTATTATTATTTCAAAATTTTATTCCCTGTAAATGAGGAGGGTATTGTGTACTATATTCAGCAGTAGGCATTTTCCAATAATGGCATATTGTCAGACTCTAAATATTTTTTGCTCACTCCATACTGTTCTAACTAAACCTGCAAAAAAGTCTTAGAGATAAGACAGGTGAAAGTCTGAACAGGTAGGTTTCATCAACACCTAATCAGGAGACTTTAGTGTGAACCACCTTTCCCCATTATATAATATATATTATATAATTAAAATAATTACATAAGCATTGTATGTATATATATATCACATACATTACACAAACATTATATATATGCATATATATATATATATATATATATACACACATTATATGAACAAACAAATGTGGCAGGACATTACGTAATGGATAAAATATTTCCTAGTACTTATTTCCATGGTCTCATGAGTCAGAAGGGACCTTACATATTATCTACGCCTATTGGTCATTTTACAGATTAGGAAACCAAGACCTAGAGACAGGAAAGTGACTTGCCCCATATCACAGGATTGAAACCCACATCTTCTGACTACAAATCTAGTGCTTTTCACTAGGTTGCTTTGCTCTTAGAAATTAATGCTCTTGTTGGACATGACAGTGCATGTTTATAATCTGTACTGCTGGGGAGGCTGAGGATGGTTGGATCCCTTGAGTTCAGGAGTTCTGCGCAGAAGTAAGGCTAAAGCCCATTAACGGTCTGCACTAAGTCTGGCACCAATATGATGAACTCCCTGGGAGCAAAGATCCATCAAGCTGCCTAAGGATGAGTGAACCAGCCTAGCTAAAAAAAATGGAGCAATTTAAAGTTTTTCTGTTGATCATTGCTGGGATTATTGGACACAGGAGTGGCTGCTACATTTCTAGCCTAGGTGAGACAGTTAGGTGAAACAAGGAAGGAAAGAAAAAAGAAGGAAGGAAGACAGAAAGAAGGGAAGGAGGAACAGAAGGAAAGGAGAAAGAAAAAAGAAGGAAAGAAGGAGGGAGGGAGAAAAGAAGGAAACAAATACTCTCATCTCTATGCCTTGCTAATTTATTTTGTTTGCCAATTCATAGAGTCACCATCAAGCCCTTGACTTCTTGTTTATAATTGTTAATACGTCTATCAGCAAAGTTTCACAAGTGTGGGTTCCCTCAGTTCTACAGATGCAAGAATGTAATTGGAAGTCAACAGATGGCAAAAGTGAAGTGAGGTTAAGTAGTCTGGGCCATGAACCTAGTTAGAGGAAGAACATGGATGAGTCTGATGATTTGTTCCTTGTATTGATAGGTTCATAGCTCTAGAGCTGTGGTCATCTGGTCCCCATTTTTTAGATGAGGAAACTGAGGCCCAGCATAGTTAAATGACTTTCCCAGGTAAGCATCAGAAGTAGTATTTGAATCCAATTTCTTAGATTACTTAGTCAGCAAAGGTTAATGCATTTGATTCTTCAAAATGAATTCTATTTAGTTATAATTCTCAAATTACAATTATAGTTTATTATTTTAAAAATGTGCCATTCACATGCATGAAGTTTGTTCACCAATAATTTTGAAACACCTGCTCCCAAATCATATGCAGCATGATGTATAAAACCATGTAAAAAGTTCAACTTTTATCAATTACTGATGGAAGTCAGGTTATGTCTAATAAACACCCATGTCTGGCCCACATCAGGTCCTAGAAAGCTCATCATTAAGTATGATACTTGGCTGCAAGCTGAAATCCTTGACTCTCACTTGGACCCACCCCAGCGCCACCTGGTATCTTGCCCAAGGTCTGCACAGTGACGATCCCTCCTCTTGTGGTTAAGCATCTGGTTTCCTAAGCATGGGTTCAGAAGGAGGTTGCTAAGGGTTCCATTTAATAAGTAAAATGAACCCAGTGTGTGACTATCTTCTCTATAATGTAATTCTCTTGAAAACCAAAATGCTCTCTCCCTCTTTAAATTATTCTGTATTATTATATACACTTTGAATTTATTTATCAGTTTTATACGAGTGAACATAAGTTCCTGAAGGACTAGGACCCTTCTGTTATTATCCTCCTGTTTTAAGCCTGACACAAAGTAGGCTCTTTAATAAAGAAAACCAAATGGTGCAAAAATATGGACAACTTTTTGTGCAATCTAAGAAGCTACACAGGCCCAATACTGACTGACAACTGAAAAAACTGAAGTCAATTCATGAATGCAGAGGGATATTACACAGGGAAAGGAAGACTTCAGAGCAATATCACGAGATTTGTATGAAGTAATACAGGGTAAACAGAGTAGAATCTCATGATCAACATACATCATTATAACTGGGTCCTTAATAATATGATTACTGTTTGATTACAATTCTGTAACTTTTAATGGCAACAAGACTCAGGTTAAAAACATTGCATAACACTAGTATTAACTCAGTCATCCACATGTTCTCTATTCTAATGGAAACTTCTAAAGTATAAGGATGCAAAACATTTACAATAATTCTTTTATCCTGTTTTACTTATCTATTTAGGAGGACTTACATTAGGGGTGATTTCATTAAACATATACTGGGGGTCTTTTGATGTGTTAGAAAAATTATCAATAAAATTATGTGTGTGTGTTTGTCCTTCGTTGCCAAAGAAGACCATGCCCTCAGAGAAATGGTGACATGACTTGCGCTTGACTTTGTTTTGAGTGAGGGAGGGCTGTGCAGGTCACCAGCCTCACTTCTCCCCCAGAGCCATCTGGATCCAGTGACCAGATGATCCAAGTCATCAGCATGACTAGAGATGACCCAGGAGGAGGTAACTGAGGTTAAGTGACTTGCTCAAGGTCACACAGCTAGTGAGTGTCAAGTGTCTGAGGTGAGATTTGAACTCGGGTCCTCCTGACTCCTGCACTGGTGCTCTATCCACTGCACCATCTAGTTGCCCTATCAATAAAATTAAGAAAAGGATGAAAGGAAAGTGGGGAGAAAAGGATGGGAAGGCAAGGAAGGAAGAAAGCAAAGAGGAGAAGAGAGGAAAGAAGCAAGTATTTTTTAATATTTCTTGCAGGGATCATGAAAAGCACTTTGCAATATTACCTTATTTGATCTGCACAACTCTGAGAAACAGATTCTCTTATTAGTCCTTTTTTACAGTTGAGGAGACAGGCAGAGTGACTTGCCCAGGGTCACACCGTTAGTGTCTGGAGGCTAGATTTGAACTCAGGTCTTCCTGATCTAAAAGGAAGGAAGGAAGGAAGGAAGGAAGGAAGGAAGGAAGGAAGGAAGGAAGGAAGAAGGAAGGAAGGAAGGAAGGAAGGAAAGAAGGAAGGAAGGAAGGAAGGAGGGAAGGGAGAGTCAAACAAAAAAGGATAGCAGCCCAGTATAGGGAGCATTTCTTTATTCTGGAGACTTAAAGGAAGAATCTCCCTTCCAACTCATGGGCACAAAAGCCCAGTATATGGTAGTATTGCTCTTTGACACATATACGCTTTATCTCCCAGGTCATGAGGGCCCAGAATTTTGAAAGGTGACAGGGCTTTCAGGAGGAAGGTTGCTGAAGTGGAAATAGCACCAGATTACAGACAGAAGGTCTGGGTTTGAGTCTCATTCTTTTGCTATGTGACCTTAGAAAGGTCACCAAACCTCTCAGAGCTTCAGAATATAATACTTGCACTACCTTCCTCACAGTGTTACTATGAGAATTAAGTGAAATAATACATAAAGCCCCTGGACACATAAAACACTGCATAAATCTGAGCAATTCTTATTACTAGAGAATGGGAAGTATTCCCAGTTGGACTGATGTCAGAGTACAGTCATAGGATTAGTGACTGTGTGAGGAATAGTCGAGAGGGACCTGAAAATCAGGAGACCAGTATTTGAATTCTGGTTCCACTCGCCGGTTGTGTGACTGGGTAAGGCATTTCTCTGCTTGGATCCTCAGTTTCTTCATCTATTGCATGAGGATAATACCTACCCTGTACAGTTGTGGAAACTTAATGTCTTCTAGAAACATGAATATTCTTAGAAGATATGAAGTAGAAAATAGCAGATGAGGTAGTAAAAGTACTAGGTGGACAATGATGAAAAACTGTGAATGTTCTGTCATTTAAACATTTTACATAGAATGATTAGAATTCAGGGGTGGGGAACCTGCCCCAGAAGTCCCCACGTGGCCTTCTAAATCCTCGGGTGTGGCCCTTTGATGGATCCAGGCACACTTAAGCGTTTAGAAGGCCACATGTGGCCTTCAGGCCCCAGGTTCCCCACCCCTGTTTTAGATCAAGGTACATTCTTTTCATTGCTAAGTAAGCACTTTGAATAAGAGAAGAGGCTATATATGCAATATTTTTATATTTCTCTAACTGTTGTGACTAAAAATGAAAAGCAATTGCAATCCTTTCTCTGGCGGAGGGGAAAAAAACAAAAGAGAACCGAAACCTCTTCCTTTTTTATAAATGTTGAAATACATCTAATTGGATGTTAATTCTATGAGAAGAAATACCAGAAAACTGTAAGTCTTATAGCATAAATTTGTGTAATATTCCTTAGAGGTCATCTGTCCCATCCTTTAACATTAACAAAGCTTTCTAGGGTCTACTTGAACACTTCCGTGACAGATGTCTTACTGTCTCATAAGTAAATGTATTTAATTTTTGCACAGTGACAATTTGTTTTAAAAAAAGTCTTACTTTTTCTCATTTTTGGTTGGAATCTGCCTTTCTGTAACTTCCAGCTGTTGAATTTCTTACTCTTCCTATACTTGGAGTCACATAACATAAATTTAACCAACCCACTTCTACACGACAGCCCTTAGAATATTTAAAAATTACTATCATTTTTTTAAAGATAAATTTTTTCTAAACTAAATAACCTTTCTTCCCTCAAAGATGTCACTAGGTAATGCCATGGATAGAGATCCAGATTGGGAATCAGGAAGACTAGTTCCAATCTTGCCTCAAAATGCCTATTGTCTGTATGACTCTAGGCAATCACTTAACTTGCAGATTAAACTTTAAAGTGTATCATGCATATACTTTTTTTTTCTTCTGGAGAGCTGGTTGTGAAATATTTAACAGCACACTTTGGCTAGTCTGGTCTTCAGGTAGAGACACACAAAACATAAAAAGTCAGAGTTCCAACTTAATATTCTGATTTAATATAGTAAGAGCATGTGTTAGAAATATATTCTGTGGGGGGGACATCTGGACCAAAATTGAATAGCCTTTGTAATAAACTTTCAAAGCTTTATGAAGTTTTTAAAAATAAAATTATTTAAATAAGCAATGTTTATTTAATTTGATTCTACCTTTGTGTGTGTGTGTGTGTGTGTGTGTGTGTGTGTGTGTGTACGTGCTGAAGGATCTTCATTAGCTGTAAACGTTTATGAATCATTGTCTAGGCAAAGGGTACTGTGCTAGGTACTAAGCATACAAAGAGTTAAAAAGCATGATTCCAAGCACCTCTGTCTTAAATGTTTGCCTAAGAGTATCCATATATCCACACACATATGCACATATAATATATAGAGACACACATATGCACACACACATGTAAACATTTTTCAGACACAAATATGAAACTATATTTACATTTTGGGGAGGAAGAAGCACCATAATTGGTACAGGGAACTTCTGATAAGGAAATTCCCTCTATCAATACAAATTAATACATGCTCTGTACCTTTCAGTCTTAGAGATTTGCTTGGGCCATTGAAAGGTTTAGATACTTATCTATGGTCATATAGTCTATATCAGAGGTAAGATTTGAACTCAAATCTTCTTGATTTGAAAAATATGTCAAATAGACATATTCATTACACTATGATTCTGAGAGACAGAGACAGAATGTGTGTGTGTATGTATGAGAGAGAGAGACAGAGACAGAGAGAGAGACAGAGAGAGGAGAGACAGAGAGAAAGAGAGAGAGAGAGAGAGAGAGAGAGAGAGAGAGAGAGAGAGAGAGAGAGAGAAAGAGTTGTGTTAGCAGTTTCCTTTTTTTGAGATATAGATTTGATATTCTTTCAGAAACATTTGGGACCCTCTCTTTTAGAGTAAAATGGAGCACCGACCAATATCTGTAATGCATAATTTGTTTACAAGTTACAATGCATTTTCTATATGCTCTGATACATGTCTAATTAGAAATGACAAAAACATGATCAATATTTGATTTGTTGCATGGTAAAAAAAATATAAATGAAACAAAGATCACTGCCCCATTTTTGGCCATTCTTCACTTGTGTTGTGTATATGTATATACATGTGTGTGTATATACACACATATGTCCTCTAGTTTTAAACTATTAAATTATATATAACTGCTAAAACTATACAATTACATTAAAATTATTTTATACACATATTTGTGTGAATATTTATAGATATATATCTCTACATAAGCATATATGTTTGTGTGTGTTTGGTTTGTCACACACATGATATTGCAAAAGTGTGCAGTTTGAGATATTAAAACTATATATAAGTAGATTAAAAGTGAATATATGTATGTACATTACATATTTATATAAATTAAAACTTACAACTGCACTATGACTTTTGGGGCACCCTGTGTCCCACATACACACATACAGAAAACATTTGGAGATGCCACACATTTTTACCAGGCATCAGATTAAATTCTCAGATGCACCAAGCAACAACATTTTTTAATAGCTGGAGAGTTAAGAACCAAGAGGGAGGTAACATGGTCATTCATAAAGGTTATTTCTCCTACTTCAGACTCTATTGTAAAGCTCAATTCACATGCATTCTAGCAGAAATTTAGAATAAGCAAGTATTCTCTGCCTCTTGATTGATCTTGGATGGAGAAAAGGAGCAAACCACAGATAAACCACATAACATAACACTCAACCAAATTACAAAGTATTCAACAAAGCATTTACCAAAACATTTTCTTTTTTCTCAGGAAGTTAGAGTTTGATCCTACCATTTTTGGTCTTTTCTTTCCAAGTGGGATATAATGTTCTCACTGGAGCAAAGCTGGACATCAAAGAAACAGAGATCAGCCTGACATCGGTCCAGTAGCTTTAGTTAAAGTAAAGGAAAAGCATCGGGTTGTACTGTCCCTGAGGGGGAAAAAAAGCTTTGCTGTCTTCACTAAAATATTTCAAAAAATACAAGTGAGAGCAGCTATTAATAGTATGAACTTCCTCACTTTAGTCATTATAGGCTAGAAACTTACTTTCTTTCAGAACATCATTTAAAGAGATCATTAAAATTCTTACTTCTCTGCTGTTCTTTTCAGGAATTTTCATTGGAGATTTTTTTCCTCATTAGTTTTCATTCTTTTCTAATATAATTTTTGTGTATATATGTATATATATACACATATATACACACATATATTCCTAGTTTGAAGGTTGAGTTAATTCAAATGAGAAGTAATATTCATCCATATCAATTTTGAAAATACCTTTTGGGTTCTCTCTGCTTCTGCAGGCTCTGGAGATGAGTCTCCGTGGAATAAAGGAAAATCAGTGCTGTATGGGTAGGAAGTAAAAGAAAGATTAAATAGAAGGAAGTGTACACTTGACAAAGGGCAGACGGTCTGAGACAAGGTTTTGCAGAAGTAGAAAGTTTCCTTTGTTTCTGGCTAATTTAATTGTGCTTCAGAAAAAAAAAAAAACCTAACAACAAACCACCCATCACTTACTTCCAAACAAATGAAGATCAGTTCAAAAGAATGCCCGTTGGAATATGGTACCCTGCTCTTTTTTCCTATGGTTACTTTTATATATTTCTGTTCTGTCTCCTCTTGTTGGCTTGCTTTCTAATTCATCTTGTAGGTCCTGCTGGTCTGGACCAACAAACAAAACAAAGCGAAAAAACATCCAGCCCTCCAAAAAGAAACCAGTTAATTCAGTCAGTTCAATGAAGAATCACAGTCACTTAGAACTGTTTGAAAAAGGAGGTTATGTTGTATTTGTGACTTAGTACAAGCTACCTGTAGTGTTATTTATGATTTTAAGTCTGCATCCTGACTCCCTCTTGACATTGTAAATCCTTCTACTTCTTTATATCTTAGGCAATAGCCCAGCATCCATTAGAAAAGAAATTAAGTACTGACTATGCTGACATATTTTTGTGAGGCACCAGAGGAGAAAAGATGCTCGGTAAATGTTGATGGTGATGGTTATCAGTACTGTGTCTAATACTTATCCACTAGTAACTAGTACTGGATAAGCACTGTCAGGAGAACAGGACTCTAGTCCCAATCACACCAGCCTTCCTGTGTGACTATGGGTAAGTCGCTTTATTTGTCTGGGGGCCTCAGTTGCTTCATCTGTCAAATAAAGAACTTGTGGACTAGGGCAGAGTTCTTAACTTGGAGTCTTGAACTTTTTTCATAATTTGATAACTATTTCAATATAGTTGATTTGATAACATAATTGAATAAGTATTTCAATATAGGCATTTTATTTGATGCTTAAAAACAAAATGAGCCATTATTCTGAGAAATCTATAGGTTTCATCAGACTGACAAAGCTGCCCATGACAGAAAAGGTTAAGAATCCCTAGACTAGTGGGTTTCTAGTTCTGATACTACATGGTGATAATTCAGTCATGAATCTGATCAATTCAGGGGCTGGGGCAAGGAAGAATATTTAAAAAAAACAAATCAATTCAACTGATTTATCATTTGGTCTCAAGTGATTTTTAATTGAGCGGGAAAATATCAATCTAAATCTTTTGACTCAAAAAGAGTTATCCTTCTTTCTTAGATGAATTCAGCAAACTCATTAGCATCATGAAAAAATATACCACTCTCCCATGTGTGAGATGTTATATTATTCCACTTTTAATTACAGGTGAATGAATGAATAAACCAGGTGATGCAAATGAACTGTCTTACAGTTTTTTAAGAAGGTCACATTGTAACGAGAGAGACAATGCATATGGAAGATTTCGTCTACAAGTCAGATGGAAAAGTCCCATGGTCCCTTTGGGAGTAGCAGTGAAGCTCATAATAATGTCTGATAAAATCCCATCAATTTCTGATGCTGAACCATTTGATAGTGCCAAGGGCCTTGGTGTAATAACATTCTTTTTAAGTCTTCAAAAGATGCAGCTGTATCATCTACAGGCTCAGCTACCAGGCTATGACTATACAAGGTTCTGTGACTTCCAGAGTGATGGCTTTGGAGACTGGGATAGAAGCATGTCTATTACCAAGGCTCTTAAGTTCAGAGTCTTGAGCTATCTTTGTAAAAGTTTGAAGGGAGATAGTGGTCAAAGCTATAGTGGTGGTTTCAGTTGTCTGACTTGTCTTTCCATCCCTTCCCCTCCTTCCCCCAGCCTCCCTCCCCCCACCATTACCCCCACGCTTTGCTTTGAAAGGGCTGGCTTACCTACCTGGTGGGTGGCAGTCATTTAGCAGTTGAGGTTGATGAGGGGCCCCTCCTTCTTAGGAATTGCTTCCCCAGATGATGGTTGTGAGGACTAGGTTGTAAGCAGGCCGGGTAGACTAGAGGGTGCTGCTACACTCTGGGCTCCCGTGGCTGTCTGCCTGGCGGTTGTAATTGGTCAGTAGTCGTTGCTGGTGGTTATGGGGAAGATAGCCCCTCCCAGTCTCTTCCATCTCTTCACAATGATTTCTTCCCTCATTAATGTTTGCAGGAGTTGGGCTAGAAGCAGGTCAAAAAAAGTATACAATTTTTGAAAATCTGATTGTCACATTATTCTTAACATAAAAAATCATGTTATTTAGAAAATGCAAAAAAAAAAAAGAGGTATGGTTAAATCCATTGTGTTTTAAAACTTTATATTACAACTTTTCAAGGTGCCAACAAATATTTAGCAGCTATGGCACCTATATTAATATTATTTTTTAATTTTAATTACTCATTAATGCTGTTATTCTAGTCATTTGTTTCTATTATTACCCATTTCATACACTGTCTAAATGGACTTCCTTCTGGTGACCTTTAAGAAATAAAAGAACTTTTTGGTTCCTCAAAACAACTTTGAAATAAGTGCAGCTAGCTGGACAGACAATGTGATTTCCATATTTATATTGAGGGAATGGGGTATCAGTTGGCACCATGTTTCCCTACATTCCCCAGACCCCCCCTCTGAACCCAGCATTCCCAAATGACAAGAAGGAGCAGAAAAAAGAGCAGTTCTTGGTTAGTATGTCCATCACGTTAATTAAAAAAAAAAAAAAATTGGCCATTTAAAGCAAAACACACAAAAAACCAAAGCCTTCCAAGTCTCTATACTCAAAGACATTATCTAGGCAATTCTGGTCTGAAAATCAGAACCTTGGCTCTTTCACACATTACTTGTGTGTCTTTGGGCAGTGACTAAACTCTGGGGCTCAGTTTCTTCATCTGCAAAATGTTGAGTTTGAACGAGGTGGTCTTTGAGTTCCTTCTGGTTCCAAGTCTATGATCCTCTATCCGGATGAGCCCTTCTGTCCTCACCACTCCTTTTTGCTGTGTCAATTCAGCCTGAGAGAAGAAGTATTATTACAGTATAATTGACAATGATAATAAATCTCACTTCTTTTCTCTTGCATATCTTGCCTGTGATGAAAGACATAAGAATGTAATTCCCCCAAAATCATATTATTAACTTCTTTCCCATCCTTTTCTGGAATCATGGGGTCATAAAACTGGGAGAGACCTTACCAGGTCATCTGGTCAGAGAATAATTTGTGAAAAGACAGCAACATCGTAAAGAAAAACAACTTTAAAAAACTTAAGAACTTTGAGTGATGCAATGATCAATCATAATTCCAAAGTATCAGTGATGGAGGATGATGCTAACAGAGTGGTAAAAGACTCAGATAGACACACATTTTTAGACATAACCATCCTGGACATTTGTTTTATCTGACTATGCATATTTGGCAAAAAAACCATTTATTTTCTTTTCTGTTGAGTGGAGTCAGGGAAATGGGAGAGGGGCACTAGGGATAGGACTTTTAAAAATGAAATGAGAATGCTGGAAGGTTAGAAAGAATCATAGTTAAGGACAGCTTTAAAAGCTATATGTTGAATTTATACTTAGAAAGAAAAAACAACTCTTCCTCACAAAAATTTGCAGTTTCATGTATAGTCTCCTTCTGTTCTATAATCTATACGAAACTGATTATTTTATTGGGTGTTTGTTAAATGCATAATTTGAAAAAAATGAACAAAGGACATAATCTCCTCAAAACAAAACAAAACTAAACCAATCAACCTACAAAAAGGCAGAGCCAAGTCATCTGGTCCAGGCCCTTGGCTGTGTTCAGGTTGACACTTAAAACAATCCAAGGCAGAGCTGTGTTTGAAGGTAATCTGTTCCATTCTTTTCTCACCCTTATGGTCAAAATATTCTTCCCTATGCCCAGCTTTCCTAGATGAGAGCGTTCTGGACGGGATAATGATAATAACAGTCACAATAATTAATATTTCTTGAAAAAAAGATTTTATTGATACCTTTTGTTAAATCACCGAGATTTCCCCATATATCTCATCCCCTCCCAGAGAATCATTCCATATAAGAAAGAACTTTTTGAAAGAAAAAGAGGAAGAAGAGGGGTAAAAATTCAGCAAAACTAATCAATACATTGAAATATATTTGATGTAATATGCAATATTCCATAACCATGGATGATCCCCATTTCCCCTCCTCCAACCCTGGGGGAGGGTAGCAAAGGAGTGCGTAAAGGAGGTCTCTTTTATATATACTCTTCCTTGGAGTCAAACTTAGTCTAAGTAATTTTTAAATATTCATTTTTAAAATTTTTATTTATTTTATTTTTAATTTATGAAATAAAATTAGCATTTCCATGACAGTATAATAAAAAAGGCTGCACTATGTATAACTTGCTATTTCTTCTAAATGTATAGCAAAGTTATTATGTAAATTTTTTCCCTTTTTCTTCCTTTCTCCCCTCCCCTCCACCCAGAGATGGCTATCATTCAACACAAATATGTATGTATATGTAAAATCAGTCTATACATACTTCTGTTTATTAGTTCTTTCTCTGCATGCAGGTAGCATCTTCTTTCATGTGTTCTTTGTCTTCAGTTTAGGTATTTATAATAGTCATAATGACTTTTTGCTCGAAGTTGTTCTTAAAATTCATTTTTATTTGTTTTGTGGTTATTATTTCCATCGGTGTTGTTATAATCAGTGTGTATATTCTTTTCCTAGCTCTGCTTATTTCACTTTGCATCAGTTCATGCACACCTTTCCACATTTCCCATATTCATTCATGATTAACGTTTCCATAGCATTTTCTTTACTATTCTCTTGTGAAATAGGTATTTCAGGGATTGTTATCTTCATTTTGCAGACATGGAAACCAAGGATGAGAGGAATTTGCCTCCAGACAGTCACATAACTAGTTGAAAATGGAACTTGAATTCAGGTCTTATGTCTCCAAACTCTCTGCTTTTTTAAAAATGAATTTAATTTATTTTTTTAATGAACAAAATCTATTTTATCTCCTTATCTCTGCCTTGCTTTGGGGGGAAAAAAGAAAAAAAGAAAAATCCTTTTGACAAATTATATATATTCAAATAAAACAAATTCCCACACAGGCCATGTATCCATGCATACACACACACACACACACACACACACACACACACACGATTGTTGGATTATTGTCCTTCATTCTCTAAGAGGACCAAAATGACATCACTATTTCAGAGTCAAGTTTCAATGTGTCTTACTATGGCTGATCGGACCAATACAAGCTCGGAATTCTCTACGACAGGTCAGGCACAAATAGTCCATGTGAACATTTAGGGTGGCTACTCTAAATTTGTGCATCCTGCATTTCCTTTGAAGTGTATCAATTCTGCTTTGCTCCCATTCTGATGTGGGTATACCTTGCTGTGCCAGTATCTCCCATGTCATACAATCAATTCCAAAGTTCTTAAGAAATACCTTGAGAGTGTCCTTGCGTTACTTTTTCTGCCCACCACATATATAGTATATGTATATGCATGCATTTAACACACACATACACTCACACACATGCATCTCAGTGGAGATCCTGATTTCATCCCCTCTCTATCAGAAGTTGGGTAGTTTATTTCATCATGGGTCCTTTGTAATCATGGTTGACATCATAATATTTAGAGCTCTTTAATCTTTCAAAGATTTTTTTTTTTATAGTTTTGTTTTTACTATATAAATTGTTCTCCTGGTTTTACACATTTTATTCTGCATGAGTTTATATAAATCTTCTCAGGTTTTCTGAAACCATCCTCTTCATCATTTCTTACAGTACAATAATATTACAATATATTCATACACCATGTTTTGTTTAGCCATTACTCAATAAGAAGACATCTCATTTTTGGCTAGCACAAAAAGGGATGCTATAAACATTTTTCTACAATAGAAGTAGTTTACCTTCTTTAATCTCTTTAAGGTCATAGATCTAGTAGTGGTTTAGAGGAACCACAGTTTAGTAACTTTGAGGTATAGTTCGAAATTATTTTCCAAAATGGCTGAACCCCACCACTCTTTCTCCTGGCATGTATCTGTGGACAGAGACTCCCAAGGTACTTTCCAAAGGTAACATGAGAAGTGTGGGCCAAGAAAATCCCCTACCTCTCATACACTGTACACGAGCAGAGTTTCACAAGTGGCTTCTAAGGACGTATATTTTACTAAAGGAGTAGGTGGGGGGAGTTGGCGTATAGCCATCTGAAAGTCCTTTAGTTTCTTTCAAATAACGTAATCTTAATCTCTAAGGTTCTTTCTACAATCCTGTGAATTCATAACTATTGCCATGAATCTCAAAGGAGTGGTAGCAGGTATGGTTGGTTGATTCTCTAGTGCTACTGGATGCAGATGTAAGCGTTACTTTGGGAATCTGACTGTCATATATAGGCATAGTAATAGCAAAGTCAGACCGTAAGGAGGAAACTTATAAAATACACTTGTTTATTGCCGATGAAGTGAGTTTTCCCGTGTCAGGAGGCTCACGGATTGCTAAATCAGATACATAGTTAGAGTGGCAGAACACGGAACAGTGAGTGGATCGGCAGGTTAACTTCATTTTCCTTAAAAGGAGACAACAGGGCTCACGTGGGTGGGCGATGCCTTTTGGCCACACGTGGTTATTTTTCTCTTAATCTAAAACGACTTTCTACATAAAACGACTTTCACATTACTATTTCTTATCCGATCACAATGCTGACTCCTCTTTAGTTTCTGATGAACTGAATGGGATTAGGAGCCTTATGTCTAAGGCAGAAAATCTTAGAACTGGGAAGAGTGTGTGTGAATGTGTGTGTTTGTGAGTGTGAGTGTGAGAGTGTGTGCGTGTGAGTGTGTGTGAGTGTATGTGTGTGAGTGAGTGTGTGTGTGAGTGTGAGTGTGTGAGATTGTGTGTGTGAGTGTGAGTGTGTGAGATTGTGTGTGTGAGTGTGAGTGTGAGAGTGTGTGCGTGTGAGTGTGTGTGAGTGTGTGTGAATGTGTGTGTGTGAGATTGTGTGTGTGAGTGTGTGTGTGAGATTGTGTGTGTGTGTGAGTGTGTGTGTGAGTGTGAGATTGTGTGTGTGAGTGTGTGAGTGTGTGTGTGAGTGTGAGTGCGTGTGTGTGAATGTGTGTGAGTGTGTGTGTGAGTGCGTGTGTGTGAGTGTGAGTGCGTGTGTGTGAGTGTGTGTGTGAGTGTGTGAGGGTGTGTGAGTGTGAGTGTGTGTGAGTGTGTGTGAATGTGTGTGTGTGAGATTGTGTGTGAGTGTGTGTGTGAGATTGTGTGTGTGTGAGTGTGTGTGAGTGTGAGATTGTGTGTGTGAGTGCGTGTGTGTGAGTGCGAGTGCGTGTGTGTGAGTGTGTGTGAGTGTGTGTGTGAGTGTGAGTGTGTGTGAGTGTGTGTGTGAGTGTGTGTGAGTGTGTGAGTGCGTGTGTGTGAGTGTGTGTGTGTGTGAGTGTGTGTGAGTGTGTGTGTGAGTGTGTGTGAGTGTGTGTGTGAGTGTGAGTGTGTGTGTGAGTGTGTGTGAGTGTGTGTGAGTGTGTGTGAATGTGTGTGTGTGAATGTGTGTGTGTGAGTGAGTGTGTGAGTGTGAGTGTGTGTATGTGTGTGAGTGTGTGTGAGTGTGTGAATGTGCGTGTGAGTGTGTGTGTGCATGTGAGTGTGTGTGTGTGTGAATGTGTGTGTGTGAGTGTGAGTGTGTGTGTGTGTGAGTGTGTGTGTGAGTGTGTGTGAGTGTGAGATTGTGTGTGAGAGTGTGTGTGAGTGCGTGTGTGTGAGTGTGAGTGCGTGTGTGTGAGTGTGTGTGAGTGTGTGTGTGAGTGTGAGTGTGTGTGAGTGTGTGTGAGTGTGTGTGAGTGTGAGTGCGTGTGAGTGTGTGTGAGTGTGTGAGTGTGAGTGTGTGTGTGAGTGTGTGTGAGTGTGAGTGTGTGTGAGTGTGTGTGAATGTGTGTGTGTGAGATTGTGTGTGTGAGTGCGTGTGTGAGATTGTGTGTGTGTGTGTGTGAGTGTCAGATTGTGTGTGTGAGTGTGTGTGAGTGTGTGTGAGTGTGAGATTGTGTGTGTGAGTGCGTGTGTGTGAGAGTGTGTGTGAGTGTGTGTGTGAGTGTGAGTGTGTGTGAGTGTGTGTGTGAGTGTGAGTGTGTGTGAGTGTGTGTGTGAGTGTGTGTGTGTGTGTGAGTGTGTGTGAGTGTGTGTGAATGTGTGTGTGAGTGAGTGTGTGAGTGTGAGTGTGTGCGTGTGAGTGTGTGTGTGTGTGTGTGAGTGTGTGTGAGTGTGTGTGAATGTGTGTGTGTGAGTGTGTGAATGTGTGTGTGAGTGAGTGTGTGAGTGTGAGTGTGTGCGTGTGAGTGTGCGTGTGAGTGTGTGTGTGAGTGTGTGTGTGAGTGAGTGTGAGTGAGTGTGTGTGTGAGTGTGTGTGAGTGTGTGTGAGTGTGTGTGAGTGTGTGTGTGAGTGTGTGTGAGTGTGTGTGTGTGAGTGTGTGTGAGTGTGTGAGTGCGTGTGTGTGTGTGTGTGTGTGTGAGTGTGTGTGAGTGTGTGTGAGTGTGTGTGAGTGTGTGTGTGAGTGTGAGTGTGTGTGAGTGTGTGTGTGAGTGTGTGTGAGTGTGTGTGAATGTGTGTGTGTGAATGTGTGTGTGTGAGTGAGTGTGTGAGTGTGAGTGTGTGTATGTGTGTGAGTGTGTGTGAGTGTGTGAATGTGTGTGTGAGTGTGTGTGTGCATGTGAGTGTGTGTGTGTGTGAATGTGTGTGTGTGAGTGTGAGTGTGTGTGAGTGTGTGTGTGAGTGTGTGTGAGTGTGTGTGAGTGTGTGTGAATGTGTGTGTGTGAATGTGTGTGTGTGTGTGAGTGAGTGTGTGAGTGTGAGTGTGTGTATGTGTGTGAGTGTGTGTGAGTGTGTGAATGTGTGTGTGAGTGTGTGTGTGCATGTGAGTGTGTGCGTGTGAGTGTGTGTGTGTGTGTGAATGTGTGTGTGTGAGTGTGTATGTGTGTGAGTGTGTATGTGTGTGTACGTGTGTGAGTGTGAGTGTGCGTGTGTGTGAGTGTGTATGTGTGTGTGCGTGTGTGAGTGTGTATGTGTGTGTGCGTGTGTGTGTGAGTGTGCGTGTGTGAGTATGTGTGTGTGTGTGTGATAGCAAGAGCACATGTACTTTAGGGACTTTTTTGTCCGTAAAGTATTTGATCTTTGTTTGGACTGTGAATCTAATTTCTCCCCCCAAAATTTAAAATTCTTTTTTAATCTCATGAGCATTAGTACCCCATCCAACAAAGCTTTAAACAATTGGATAAAAGGAGGAAAAGATAATGATTCAAAAATGTCCAAATATCTACTTTGGGCCAAGGAGTCCACTTTGACTAGAATTTCTGGAGCCCTCTGGAATTAATCAAGACTCAAGAGAAAGTCTGAAGACCTAGGGGATAGCACAGTAGAATTCAAATTTATTGCTAGCCCCTATTACTACAAAGAGGCACTTAAGATAGGACCTGCCCCTATGTTCCTTTCAAAGTTGGTTGTAGGTGACCAGTCTTTTATTTCCTAGCGTTCCTTGACTTATCTGAAGCAACAAGTGGCCCAGTAGACAGAGTGCTGATCCTGAAGGAGGAACACCTAGACTCAAATCCTATTACTAGCTGTGTGAATTGAATAAGCTTCTTTTTACCTCAATTTCCTCAATGGTAAGATGGAAATAATAATCATACCTACCTCCTCAGGTTATTGTACAGATCAAATAAAATAGCAAATGCTTTTTTGCTACTCCTGCCCCAGGTGGAAACTCCAGTCTTAGGTCCCTTCCTTGCCAGTCCTCTTCACTAACCAAAGCTCTTGACTTCAGAAGCTTTCACAGGGTAACTCCCAGGGTTGACATTCAGTTATTGCTCCCTTTTGTTCAGGCAGGAATCAGTGGCCTTATAAGATTTCCTTCCACCAGAGCAATACAAATTCTAAGGCAGCCCCCTTCCTTGACAGAAATGGAATGATACGAACACAGAAAAATATAAGTAAAATACTGATATAGATCTCAATACAATGAGTCAGGAAAACCCTAAGAAGACCAGAAAAGTTGTTGCAGCAAAAAGTTGTTGCAGCAGCTTTTCAGGAGTGGAATGCCAGGTCTTCATTTACAATATGGTCCAGACCTGTGATTTCATTAGCATATGGAGGTCCCAGATGTGAAAACTCCCTCTTTCAAAGCAAGTCAACACCTCCTTTTTACCTTCTAGTCTTAGAGAATTGTCAAAAGCTCTGTTCAAGTAGATAACTTGACTGAGTCAAGCAGTCAATACATATCAGAGTCAGGTCTTGAACCCAGGTCTCTCCATCCACCATGCCAAGTCACCTCTCCAAGGGCTCATTACGCTCTCTCTCTCATTAAGTTTTTCAAATAATAGTAATATATTGTAACCTTCTGAAGATGAGTATCTCTGACTAGCTTGCTATACTACTAACAGCTCACATTTATATACTGCTTTATAGTTTATAAAGCAATTTCCTTACATACATGTGAAATTACCCCCATTTCAAAGAAGTGGTTTGATATCATAGTATGTAAGCAGCAGACCCTGTACTTGAACTCCTCGTAACTCCAAACCTAGTGTTTTTTCTCTAAAAAAAGGAAGTGTTTTCTGCTGTTAAAAACAATAGCAATGTGTCACTGTCCCTGCCCAACCACCCTTAGAACTCTTCCTTGTAACAAGCAAGAACAATCGAGGAAAACACTAACTACGTTTGAAACATCAACACATTGGCGAGGCCAACTTATTTGGCAGCTCTTGTCCACCAGGTCTTGGCTGAGAGGAGGGACGCCTGCTCGACCTTCAGATTTTCCAAAATCAGAATTGTTATTGTTGTTGTGTCTGACTCTTCGTGATCCTTTTGGGGGGTTTTCTTGACAAAGATATTGGAGCGGTTGGCCGTTTCCTTCTCTGGCTCCTTTTACAGATTGAGAAAACTGAGGCAAATAGGGTCAAATGACTTGCCCAGGGTCACACAACTAGTAAATGTCTAAGGCAGGATTTGAATCCATGAAGAGTAGTCTTCCCGATTCCAAATCCACTTCTCTATCCATCTTGCCACTTACTGACTGCATTGATTAGACTTCTGAAGTCTTTTGGTGTTGTTTTCCTTTACATTATTGTGGTTATTGTATAAATAGTTCCTCTGATTTTATTTGTTTTGCTGTGCATAAAATTTCTTTCAGATTTCTGTTGCCCTTTCTACAAATAATAATAATGGGATCTTACATTTATGTGATCTTTTATGATTTGCAAAGTTATTTACATGCACTACCTAGTACAAGCTAGATTTCAAAAAGGACATTAAAACTCCATTTATGAACAAGTAAACTGAAGTTAAGATATGAAAAAGCAGAGTATCAAAGTCTCAAACTTGTAGGTAAAATAGAATATTTCACCAATAAAAATTTAAAATTAAAATGATAGAGGAGCTGAAATAACTAGGCCACTAACTTAAGCTGCTATTCATTGATCCCAATGCACTAACATAAAACAAAATATTCAAAGGTCTCCTAATAATTTTGCAATTCTTCAGATCCCTGTCATTTAAAGTAGTTTTATTTCATCCTGGAGTGACAACTGTGTCTTTGACTTGCTTTCCCTTTTTGATAGAGGAACACAATTTATGAATGAAAACATTATCATATAAAACCAAGCAGTTGTAGACAACTGCTTAGAATTCTCTAGAAGTCCCTTGGAAAGTCATATAAATTACTGCTTCTAGGATCAGCCGTGAGACCTTCAGTTATTTGAATCCCAACACTGTCATCATTAAAATAATTTTCTTGTACTTGTAGTATCATGAAGAAATTGCTTTATAGACTGATGAGGCAGCTCATGACTATAATTCTTAGCAATTGGGGAAAGTATGATTCAGAGTATCTGGGTAAAAGTCAAAGGAAGGAAAAACACATTATTTTTTTCATTGGAATATGCAGTAGACTGGAAGTTTCAAACACAGGACCCGAACTAGGTTAAAATGTAATTGGGAAATATTTAAGAAAACAAATAAAAATATAATAAAATATAGATAATATCACATTTTTAAACTAAGTAAATCCTGCAGAAATACTTGTGTCTGATTTAGAAGCTCCTCCTTTGTCACCCGTTTTTATTTGAGTTTGAAATCATTGGGCTAAGTGTTCCTTCCAGCTCTGAGTTTTATTGATCCTAAAAAGTTTGAAAAACTATTTTTCTCACCAAATTTAGAATGTCATTAAAATTACTCAAATATTTTCTTTCTTAAAAAAATGGATAAATACCCAGAGCCTGCCCTTTACAATGCAGATTGTGAAGGTAGCATTTCAATGGGACTTAAAGAATACCTTTATATATCATTTTCATATTGAAAAACACTGGTATCAATAATTTGTCATCTTCCCTCCCCCCTCCCTCACTTCTTACTGCTTTCTTCAACTCAAGGGAAAAGTCACACTCTATTTAGTGCTTTAAGTTTCACTTCTTTGTAAAATGAAAGCTCTGAACATGTCCTTGACAGGAAATGCAAACTCATTAAAAAAAAAAAAGCCTATTTTTGTCAAGAGCTGGTCCAAAGAACAGGGTAGAATTGATTAGCAGGTTCCCTAGGGATCAGGGATCATTGACTTTGAAGAAGGCCACTAATATGAAGCATCAAGTATGTGAGCAGCTTAAGAAGAAAATTGATGAAAGTCAATAGGATAGAATTTGTACAGTTTCCCTATCATGCTTAAATCAGATGGTTATTATGAAAGACTTCCCAGTTCTCATGTGGGGATGTTGACTGAGGGACATTTACATCTCTGTACTTGGAGTAATGACTTAGATTTAGATATTGTTGTTTGGTCATTTTCAGTCATGTCTGACTCTATAACCCCATTTGGGGTTTTCTCGGCAAAGATGCATGAGTAGTTTGCCATCATTTTCTTCTCCAGCTCATTTTATGGATCAGGAGACTGAGGAAAATGGGGTCACAGAGCTAATAAATGTCTGAAGTTAGATTTGAACTCACAGAGATGAGTCTTTCTGACTCCAGACTCCATGCTCTATCCACTGTGCCAACTAGATTTAGTTAGGGTTTAAATCCAATCTCTGAGAATGACTGCTTGTGTGGCCAGAGGCAAGTCACATGACCACTCTGAGCCCCAAGTTCTTCAGCTGCAAGAATGAGGTGACTGGACTAGGTGGTCTCCAAGGATCCTTCCAATGTGATCCCACAATGCTTGACCAAACTGACTGCCCTGACCAACATGGCGCTCATCGTCCTAGCTCATCTTCCTTCCTTCTTCATTTGCAAGATGTGCTTGATGATATCCGTAGTACTTACCTCACAGGATTGCAGGAAGACACGTATCAGTAGTTTGCAAACCTTAAATTGATAAATAGATATTAATTACTATTATTATAACAAGGTTCCCATTAGTACAAATAATGAATGTGAAGAGATTGCATTATTCAAATTTGTACTGCATATTTCCATTGGGCTGGAACTAATGACCACATTTTACAGTTATAACTTCAAATGGTGTGGATTAGAATGTGTGTGACTACATTACACAGGATTCATCATCTGCATTATTTGTCCTGATTAGGAGCTAGTTGTACCTTGAATGCTAAGCACACAGTTCCTGGCACATAGTAGGTACTTAATAAATGTAGATTGATTATTACTGATTGCTTCATTTGGTAATTTTAAAGAGTTTAACTTAAGTCTTGCAAATGGAGTTCCTTGAAGGTAAACTTCAGATAATCATACTAATGGAACTAATTTATTTTCATGGTATTTTCATTACACAGTAACAGATGACATTTGTAGGACATTTTAAGACTCGTAAAGTTCTTTATATAGATAAAAAACAACAAACCTTTGGAGGTATGGGTGCCACCATTATCCCCACTTACAGATGAGGACACTGAGGCTCAGAGCTTGAGTGACCAAGGTCACCAAGCTAAGGAGTGTCTAAGGTGGGATTTAAACTAGTTTCCTGACTCCAAGTCCATCAATCATTTTATCCACTATGTGATTCTGCCTCAGTCATTCTGCAGTGTGAGATAGTGGAAAGGACACTAAGAATCCAAAGATTTTCACCCTGATCTTAGCACTAAGAAGAATCAGGCAAATCACATTTCTCTAGATTTCAATTTTCCTTCGCAAAATGAGTAGTTTGACATAATGATCTCTAAGATCTCTGTAGCACTAAAATTGTATGAGTCTAAGTATTTCTTGGATATGTGGTAGGCATTGAGAGATATAAAAGCAACCTTGCCCTCAAGTAGCTGAGTATGTTGTTTTTTTAAATCTAACTCCTTGTTGTTTGGCTGTTTTCAGTTGGGTCTGACTCTTCCTGACCCCATTTGGGGTTTTCTTGGTAAAGACATTAGAGTGGTTTGCCATTTCCTTCTCCAGAGCATTTTATAGATGAGGCAACGAAGACAAATAGGTCTAAGTGACTTGCCCAGGGCCACACAGCTAGTAAATATCTGAAACAGATTTGAACTCCAGACCCAGCACTCCATCCACTGCACCACTTAGCTTCACATAATTCCTTGTTAGGGTTGTATTTTTGTCTTTGTTTTATAATGCTGTATACAACACCTGTTATTTATGAGAAATAAAAGTAGGCTATGGTCAACCAAAAGACCACAAATGATGAGAAACAGTGAGATTGGTACAAGGAGGGGACTAGAAATTGGGGAAGACCAGAATTTGAATCCTGACTCCAACATTTACTAGTTGTGCGGATGTAACATAAATCACTTAAGCTTTGTGCCTCAACCCTGGCATAGCCACAGGGACCCAAACTCTGAGTGCAAATTTGGTGTTATAAACCCATTAGAGGTGCCATGTCTTTCCTCTTTTCTTCTTTTCCTCTTACTAAGACCTATCCTAGGATAAGGTGAATTCAGTGTGATTCAGTTTGGGTCCCTGCATTGTTGTGCAAACTATTTTTTTTTTAAATCCTTTTTGAGCTCTTCCATGGCCTGAGCCCAACGGACATCCACCTCAGATGTCTGGGATATAGAGGCCCCGACCTCCATGTCTTTCCCTGATGGCAAGCATTGTTCCTCCCCATCAGAAATGGAAGGAGGAAACATCATCTGTTCCCCAAGAAAGTAGCCTTCTTCCCTTTTCTGGGCATTTTCCCAGCCAGTTACTTGACTTCTGAGATTCCTCTCCACCCCCGCCTAGATCTGCCCAGCTAGTGCTTGGGGTCTGAGATTCAAATGCTGTTCCCCAGCCTCAGGGCTTTCAGCAGTGGGCATGGCTGCTATTCAATGTGAGCTTAAGTTCTGGTTCTCAGGTGTGGGCAGAGCTGCCTCCCAGGCTCAGTTCCCTCAGGGGGTTTATGCAGAGATCTTCAGTAATGGCCCTGAGCTCCTGTCTGTTGCTCCAGGAGTGCCGGGCCACCGCTGCCTCTTCCTCTCCCTCCACCACTGCCTCCCGAGGGGTCCCGAGTCACAGAGACACCCCGCTCCCCTCTTGGCCAGCCCAGAAGTCTCTCACTGACCTGTAGTGCCTGTGGGTGGAGGGACCTTCGCGGCTGCCAGAGATTCCATCCCTGAAGCCTGCTCGGATCTGCTCCTCCGGGGCCATGCGGCCAGGGCAGTGCAGGGGTGGGCTCCACTGTCCGGTGTGCGACGGACCCCTGGGGACGGCTTTCCAGGGCTCTCTGGAACGGAAATCTCTTCCACTGTGTTTCTGCGCGAGTTCCACTGCTCCAGAATTTGTGGGGAGTTCTTTTTACAGGAAATTTCTGGGCTGTGGATTTGGAGCTAGCATACGTGAGTCTTTCTACTCCGCCATCTTGGCTCCTCCCCTGTGCAGACTATATAGATGGATAACGCCTAAGGAAGCGACTCATTTTCAACGAGTCTTATGAACACTGATAGATTTGGATTTTTATTAAGCCCTCCAGGAAGTCAGAGGCTTCTGGTTATCGTGCAAATTTCAGGGAAGGGATCTGCCTCATTAAAAGATGACTCACATTAATAAAGTGACAAAAGTCACCTACAGAAATTGATTAGGGAGGAATGAGCCTTTTTACTTAGTTTCAGAGGAGCCAGAAAACCAATTCCTTGTCTTGAATATGGCTGCAGTATAGCTATCAAAAGTGCTTAATGAAAGGGCTGTAGCAGGGATTGGCTTCATCCTACATTTCCACAAGGAATCTTTCTCCTAACCCCTCCTGGAAAGGCAGGTGAAATGACTGGAAGCTAGGTTTGTTTCTGCAGTGGGCAGGTAGCCCGTTTGTAGAATATTCCATTGGTCCTAGAATGAGCAGATCTGCTTCCAAATCCTACTTCTATGCTTGCTACTTATGTGACCTTGGCAAGTCCTTGGACCAGCATTTTGCTCATCTGTGAAATGAGAAAGCTCGATCTGATGACTTCAAGGTCCTGCCCGGTTCTAAAACTATGTATGATCCTATGATCTCTGACAATGACACTTGATATATTTGGGATCATGTAGAAATAATTTGTTTGTGGGCTTAGGTTTTTCCATCTTCAAAATAAGGATGATCACATTTGCAATTTTTTTTTAAGCCTTACATACACATATGGGACAGCTAGGTGTGGTAGTGGATAGAGTGCTGGGTTTAGAGTCAGGAACACTCATATTGGTGAGTTCAAATCTGGCCTCAGACAACAAAATAAAATACACATGTGCTAATTATTTAGAGGCAACTAGGTGTCACAGCAGATGGTGCACTGAGCCTAGTGCCAGAAGACCTGGGTTCAAGTGTGGCCTTAGACACTGTGTGACTCTGGGTAAGACATCTACTCTGCCTGCCTCAGTTTCCTCTTCAGTAAAATGGGGGCCATATTAGCACCTACCTTGCAAGGTTGTTGTAAGGATCAAAGGAAATATAAATGCTTATTCTCTTCCCCTAATTTTGGATGGTCCACTCTTGTCTCTTCCCACCAGTACTGAGCCATGCCCTGTGTATTTACCACTACTGCACACACTACTACTTACCTTGTCATTCTCCATCAGCAGTTCAGCTTGGTTTTCACTCCTCTAATATCATGGTGCCCTCAGGAGAAGCTGATTGCCTGAAATCTCATTACTATGCAGATTGATTCAGCTTTTGATCCTTAACATCTTCTTGTTTCCCTTAGTTGTATCTCTCCTCTGCTTGGAGAGCTGGAGATCAGAGAAATAAACTCTGAAAGTCTGCCTTTATCGAGGGCTCAGAACTTTCCAGCTAAACTCTTCATTTTCCATCAGCTGCTTTGCTTGGTTCAATTCCATGAACATCATGTCCCCATATCAAGTACACCCTGGTGCCCCCCGCCTCTCCATCCCCTTTGTACTTCTTTTTTATGTATGTCTTCCCCTGTTAGGCTGTAAGCATCCTGAGGGCAGAGGTTGTTCTTTTCTTTTTTATATACCTAGCACTTAGCACAGCACCTGGTGCTTAGTAGATTATTAATAAATATTTACTGAATTAAATTGCATCATCTCTGTAAGTATTAGACAGATAAACATGGCACACAGGAAGGCTGCTATCACAGGTTCACTCTTGATCTGATCAGACAGAAAAGACACTGAGACAGCTTTGAAGGGGTTAATAATCATACTTTATTCTTCTCTAGTCTTCTTACAAGGGTTACTGATCATGGGAGCATCAACTCCTACAGCATTTCCTAATAGGGGGCAACTACCCCTATGTGTCGATGGGGTCAATTGAGACAGGCACTCCCTTAGATCCTCTCAAGTCTCAGTGGGGGTCAGTTGAGGCAAACACAGATTTCCCCCCAGCCTTGATGGGGGCCGATCAAGGCACACACAGCACTCCAGCTTGTGCACTTCACCCTAAGGGTTCCCCACTCACTGACCAGCACCCACTTGCTTCATAGGGCAACAGGCAAAGAAGGCATATTACCAGCAATAGCATCCATTTTTAGGTTGCCTCATCCCTGTATCTACTGTGCAGCTACAGTAGGTATTTACAATTTAAGCATAAATGTTTATATTATTTATCATTATAGAACATTGCTCAAGCATGGTGCAGATGCTTTGAACCAGAATCATAAGAAGTCATATCTAATACCTGGGAGCAAGAGATTGTCATGGCTATGGATCCTGGGAAACTAAAGAATTACAAAAATCCACTTGACTCACACTAAAATTCACCTTACTTATAGTAAGTCTATATGAATTTTGAAAGGCAGATTCAGGACTCTAAAGCTTTAATATTCATACATATAAACTTCGGAGGGAGGATAGTATAATGAGTAGCGGGTAGGCTTCAGAGTCATGACAATCTGGGATCCAGCTCTCACCTCTAGCGTATAGCCATGGCTGAGTGACTTACCATGTCAACGTTTCAGGTCATTCAGACTATAAATTGTAGCTGTTGTAGGTATTGGCTTACGTTGGCAGAGGAATGTTGTCACTTGAAGCATCTTCATACCAAAGAAATCAAAGATCTAAAGCAGTAACAACAGAATAATAATAGATAGTGTTTTATATATATATATATATATATGTGTGTGTGTGTGTGTGTGTGTATCTCTATATCTATATCTATCTATCTATATGTGTATATATATATATATATCACTTTAAGATTGACAAAACTCTTACCATATATTATCAAATTTCCTTTCCACAACAACCCTGGGAGGTAGGTACTATTATTATCCCTGTTACAGAAAACTGAGACTAGTTAAGTCTCAGTTAAGAGAAGTTGTCACTCGCCCTAGGTCACATACCTAGTTAGTGACCAAGGTAGGATTTGAATTCAGGTTTTTCTGCTGCCAAGGAAAAAACATTTGTGTTCTTGTGGATCCATCACTAAAAAAGACGTTTCATATATGTGCTTTCTTTGATCAGAAACTCAGAAAGTAGGAGATGATGCCCTTGCCCTTCTTTTGCACTGAATGACCATCATCCTAAGGTTATTTGATTGGAGAAAGAAATATTTGGCTGTCAAAGTCAAAGTGAGTTTACCTCCTCTATTAGCTCCACATTATTCATAAGATTTTTTTTAAAAAAAAAAAAGCTAGAGTAATTCAACCACCTGCCTCCTTTCATACATATCCTAACGGATTTTCTTTTTATTAAAAAGAAACAAACAAAAAAAGCACATATGGCACAATGGACAGAGCACTGAGTACAGAGTCGGGAAGACCTGATCAAATCCAGGCCTCCGACATTTACCAGCTGTGTGTATCAGCAAGGCCCCCACCATACACAGGAGAGCCTGCTGTTATGGGTTCTTAAATTTGTTTTTCTAAAAGGAAAGCAACTTTTGGGGGGTCAACAATCTACTTTAATCAAGCACATACATCATTCAATTAGTTCAGAGGAAAAATTCAGCACCTTGCCCTTCAGAGAAAATACAAACAGAAATTATAAGCAGAAATTACAAACAGAAAGATCAACAGACAGGGCTTCCAACTGTCTGACCACAGACAATATATATATGTGTGTGTATATATATCTCATTACCAGAGAGAGAAGCACCATCATCTGGTTTTTCAAAGATGGGGGAGGGGGCGGTTTCCTTAGCGATTGCCTAGAGTCTCATCTGGCACACCAACCTTCTTCCAAAAATAAGCCCCAAAGCAAAACCTCATCTCAGAGTATATATATATATATACTCTTTTCTGGGCTGAAGGACATGACCCTCTTGACCCAGGGCCTCATGAGAAATTAACAAAAGGTACTGAGGCCTATTAACAGGTGGGGAAAATCTTTAACTCTTCCCTCCCCCACCATTTACCTTACATTAACCTTACACTGTATGACCATGGACTAATCACTTGATCCTGTTTGCTTAGTTTCTTCATCTATAAAATGAGCTAGAGAAAGAAATGGCAAACCCTGAAGCCAAGAAAATCCCAAATGAGGTCATGAAGAGGCAGACATGAATGAAAACCAATAAAGTAAAAAAAAAATTTAATATGGATTACAAAAAGTAAGCAGGAAAACTAGCTGCTCCGCCTTAAATGGCTCCCATCCTTGAAGTGCTTCTCGCTTCCACTTCCCAAGGGAAGAGTGTTTGTGAGCATTGGTGGAAAGGAGCAATAGAGAAAGGTACCCAGCTGATCTAGCCCTTCTGTCTACTTTTTTTTAAGTCTTCCATTCTAGCTCAGGAAAATAAGGACTGCCTAGGCTAAGCTTGATTTCTCTTTGCCTTTGAGAGGTTTACCATAAGTAACAATTGATTAGATTCTCTCTCTTAGGGCTCCTGAGCCCCCCAGTAAGTGGGGAAGAGAAAATGTGTTTCTGCCCAGATGATTCAGATAGAGCATATCCTCTATCACATGTCTGCTACTGTCCTTCCCTTTTTTGCAGTTCCCCAAAAAGAAAACATAAAAATTAAAAAATTAAAAATACACAAAAGCTATAGCAGTTGAATAAATTCTTGTCAATCACTTAGTTGTGGTACTAATTAAAACAGGAAATATAAATTAAAGAATAGGAAAACTTAAAATCATTCTCTGCCATCGCAAACAAAAAGAGGGAGAGGGGACAGGGACATTTCGCTGTCTCCCACCCATTTTCTGAATCATAAGTTATCACTCACCAGCAGCTGCAATGCTCATCTTAGCTCCTCTCACTCTCCCATCTGTCCATGAATGGTAGACGCAGACGTAGTGCCTGGTTAGTGACCAAGCAGGTGGTCTCATGGCGGCTAGGCTACTTTGTCACCCAGCCTCTGCCTAATCTAATCTTTTTGAATTGCATCCCAAACCAAAAGCAAGAACAAATTTCCCAAACTGCCCCAACCAGTGTATAGTTCCAAACTGCATCCCCAAGGCGTTGTATCCAATCTCTCATTTGGAATATATTCCCTGTCTTGTACGAGCCTCCATATTTCTTTCAGGGCATCTCTCTTAGGTGTATTGGATAGTACATACAAAATAATTATGTTTTATCATCAGATCTTTGTTACATTTTTTTTTGCATTCATGAACTGATCCTAATTGAAATTTAATTTAATTGAGGGTGTGGAGGGAGGAGAGAAAGAGAGAGAGAATGGAAGATGAAGAAGGAGGAGGAGGAGAAGGAGAAGAAGAAGAAGAGGAAAAAGGACAATAAGAAAGAGGAGGAAGAGGAAGGGGAGGAGGAGGAAGAAGAAAAAGGAGGAGCAGATGTTTGATAGAGGAGATGCTCTATCTGAATCATCTGGGCAAAATAAAAAACATTTTCCTCTTCCCCACTTACTGAGGGCTCAGGAGCTCTAAGAGAGAATCAGATCAATTGTTACATGTGATAAATCTCTCAGTGGCAAACATGGAACAAGCTTGGTGGATGCAGTCCTTTTTTTTCTTTAAGCTAAAACTAATGACTTATAGAAGGAGTAAGAAGAAGAGAGAGACAAAGGGAGACACAGGAGACTGAGAGGGTGGGAGAGACAAAGGGGGTAGGGGAGGAGAAGGACAGAGGCAGAGACTGATGATTTAAACTGTGTCAGGCACTTTTCTAAGCACTAGAAATGCAAGTACAATCAAAAGAGATAGTCTTACTGTCAAGGAACTCACATTCTTATTGTGGAAGACACATATGCTAGGGAGATGGAAAGTCAGAAGTGTATGTGTGTGCATGTGTGTGCGCATGCATGTGTGTGTGTGTGTGTGTGCTATTATCTGGGTTGTCATGCTTACCAGCCCTTTGGTGGCAGCTGATCAACAGGCATGTAGTTGCGGGTAAGGATGGTGAGCTGATCCAATTCTCTTCGCTTAAATTCAAGAAACATTAAGAGTAAGTCATTTAATAAAAGGAGGAAAAGTTGGAAATTTTTATTTTAATTGTATTGGAACCAGAAGTTAAATTCGAATATTCATCATGTACCTTCCAATAAAAAAAAAAAGACTGTCTCTTCTTCCCCAAAAAAGCCTCACACCAAAATATCTGATTTATAGAGCAAAATATAGGCCATGCTTTTATTTTAGGCCATGAATACTGAAAATAGCAATATCCAGCATGGTTTCTAGGAACGGAAACATTCTTCCTTGTTAGGCTGACCTTCGTTTCTGTGTTGCTCTCTTTCTGCCTGGACTGGAAGCATTGCAGAAATAATCACAGATCTCTTAGCTGCCCTACCCTGTTGCTTACATCTTCATCTGTCTCCTAGAGTCTCACCAGGAAAAACTACATTAAAAGGGACCATTTTAACTCACTTTTAGAAGAGGGAATTAGCACAAAAGAGCAGCCGGTGACCAGTTTCTATATGGTAAGCAAGTATTCTGGGCCCTACCATGCTCTGCCCATTACTCAAGGTCCAGGAGCTTAATGAGCACCTCCATTCTTGTGGGAGGGTGAGAGCAATCCTAACACAGACCTTTGTCAGGAAAAGGGATTGTTCTATTATTTGACTCAGTAAGTAAATTTCAGCCAGTTTAGCATATGAGATTTAGACTGCCATTTGGATCACAGATGCTTTTCATTCAACCTTTTCACTCTGGAAAGAAAAAGCAAATGAAGAGCTTACTGATTAGTAGTTCACATAGCACATTAAAAATGTGTTATTTAAGGTCCATAGTTAAGATATATAACCTAAAATCTAGCCCCTTTGGTTTAAACTTGGCTGGGTAATTACATTTCTTGACATAAAAATTCATGTACCATTCTAATGTGGCTGCATTAAAAACAAAACACTTTTTTGGGAATCAACAAAACTTATATAACTTGGAGTTGGAATTTGCTATAAAAGGACTTAGCCTCAGGTTACCAAACAGAATATAAGGCCCTAATAATCCTGAACTGCTGATAATGAAGATGGCTAGGTCAGAGTGGATAGACTGCTGGGCCTGGAGTCAGAAAGACTCTTCTTCCTGAGTTCAAATCTAGCCTCTGACACTTACTAGCCGTGTGAGTCTGGGCAAATCACTTAACCCTCTTTGCCTCAGTTTCCTTAACTATAAAATGAGCTGGAGAAGGAAATGGCAAGCCATTCCAGTATCTTTGTCAACAAAACTCCAAATGGGGTCACAAAAACACAACTGAACAACAAAGGCTGGTTATGAAGATGAGGAAGATGGAAAAGACAGCAGATCTAAAACTGGAAGGAAACTCTCATAGATCACTTAATCCAAGCCCCTCACTTTCCAGATGAAGAAACAGAGGCCCAGAGAGATCAAATGATTTGCTCAAAATCACAAGCCCAACAGAAGTAGGATTTGAACCTAGGTCCTCTGACTTCAGAACTTGTATTCCTTCCTCTCTATATCTTGGCTCTGCCACAGCTTGCTGTGTGAGTTTGGATAAGTCCCTCATCCTCTTTAAGACTCAATTTCCTCGTCTGTAAAGTGAATTTGGTTGAGCTAACTGATCTCTGAAGGCCCTTCCAGCTCAAGAAAGTAAGACTCTATGTTGCTGACTACAGAGGAGGGAAGCTCATGGTCAGAGGGTTTCTTGTATTCCCAAGGCAATATTCACAGTTCCCAAGGGTGACTATGAATATGTCAGCACAGTTTGGAATAGCAAAGGATAACAGACTCTACATATAGAAGGCAGAAGAAAAACATTTATTCAGACACCAGAAAGCCAAATTCATCATAGTAACCAAGAAGTCAATGCAAATTTAGCACTGCAGGAGTCTCCTCCCGCCACTGCCGGGACCTTCCCAGAAACAAACACTCATAAGCCTGTTTGCCTGTGTCCTCTCTCCCTCTACCGTAACTGCTCTTTCCAACTTCCTCCCAATTGTACTCCACCGTTCCTATTCTACCCCTTCAGCACGCTCCTCCTACCACATTTGACTTAGGCTTCCATGATATTTAAGCAGGTCACATGTCACACGGTCCTATTAATGAATGGGAAAGATATTCTCATTTAAATTACCATTACAACTGGCCCCAAGATCTGTCATATTCATTATATATGTTGGTGGAGCAACTGGTATCAACAGAACTCTAGAAATACCAGAAAATAAGCATATAAAATGATATCTTAGACAAATAGTATCAACAGAACTCTACAACAATATAACAGGGATCACACAACATATGAGCATAAAACAATATCTTAGGGTGGGGCTTGAGTACAAACACACCATCATTCACCCCTCAAATGAATGGGGCATAAAATCTATACCTACTTCCCACTGAAATTCGATGTAGAGCTGTCCCTGCCCCAAGAGGTCCCATTTGAGAGGTCAGGTCTTTAGCTGGCATCCAGAGTTTGGTTGACACCAAGTCCAGGGGTGGCACACCACAGTTGTGGACAGGGGGGTGACATCTGGCTTAAGCAATCAGGCATCTGCAGGTGGAGGGTACTAAGCCTGCAGGAAACAATCTAGCAAACAAGTTTAAAAAATGTAAAAAAGAAACCAGGAGACAATAGCCAGAAGCAGGGTAGATAGGGTCAGTTGTGCTTCTAGAGTCCATGAATCCACTGCCATAGCCTCCTTCACGGTAGAATATATGACTTAGAGGTACAATTTGATAATCATCTTCTCCTGAATAAACAACAGTTATGGTATTATCTTTCCCATGTGCTATAATTTCTGCAGCCTTTGGAACTTTGTCTGGCTTCCATTTTACCCATACTTCAGCTCTCAATTTTATTCTATCAGTAGAACCCAATCCTTTAATTCCTCTGCCAGTTATTTTGGAAGGAGGGTCAGTTTTCATAAGGGGTAGCTTCACATGGAATAATGATCACTTGAACTATTCTATCATTTTTACAAAACTGTATGGGTTCTTCACCTAAATTTCGGAAAGTCACAATAATTTCTCCTTGATAATTAAAATCTATCACTCCAGCTAATACATGTATTCCTTGAGCTGCTAATCTTAATTTAGATAATATCCATCCAAAATGATTTTTAGGGATTCTCATACCTATTCCAGTAGGGAATTTTCGTAATTCTTTTCTATTCAACCAAAAGTCCTTTAAACAATGTAAATCATATCCTGCTGAACCAGGTGTCCCTAGATACGGTGCTGGGACATCTGGTCTCACGGTCCAATACTAAATATGTGGGATCTTATGTGTTTATTATTTTCTAATTTGCAGATTCGGGGTCATCATTCTGGCTAGAGGTATACTGCCTCCTTGTATTCAAATAATGTAAAGGAGTGAACAAATTATCTTTCCAATGGTGACAAGAATTATTTGAACTCAAATTCCTTAACTGTTCTTTCAATAATTCATTCATTCTTTCAATTAACCCAGATGCTTGTAAATAATATGGAATATGATGTATCCATTTTATGTTGTTTAATACACAATATCTCTTCATTTCATTACCTTTGAAATGTGACTCATTGTCACTTTGGATCTACATTAAGGTTCCATAATATAAATATAATATCTAGAGTTTTATAGGTGTTCTTCTGGGTCTCATTCTTATAGGGACAAGCCACTAATACATCTGAATAGGTGTTGACACAAGTATATATGAATTTGCATCCCTTATCTTGGGGTAGGGGTCCAATATAATCTATTTGCCAAATTTGGACTGTTACTTTTCCCCTTACTGTCTCTCCAGTTACTACCCAAGGAACTGTTCATTTCCTTTCCAAGTGACAGATATGATATTCCTCTGCTACTTGATTTAACAATGAATGAGATATTAATACCTCAGTTTTGTGCACACTGTTGTGTGACCTGGACCCCTAAATGGCCAGTCATTTGATGGACCCATTTTGGTAGTACCAGATCATCAGTTGGTGTCAGAATAGAGAAAATATGTTGAGTAGCAATCTTTGCTTATCGATCAGCATGTTCATTGCACTCATGTTCTGGTATGGTAAGGGCCATGTGAGCATCTACATAGAAAACTGACAAATTAATAACCAAAGATATGTCCCATATATCTTCCCATAATTGTTTTCCCCAGACTTGTTTGCCATAAAATTCCCAGTTTTGATTGGCACCTACATATCTCCTGACCAAAACATTCTTCCTATCTATCTCTATCTCTATTATTTATATCATCTATCACTTATTTTCTGTCTCTATCTGTATCTATTCATTATCTCTATCATCGTTCTATTGATATCTCAAACATTGTATCTCAAGTACTATATTTATCTCCTCTCTATTTAGGTCAATTTTCTTTATCTATACCTCTGTCATTTATCCTCTATCTATTCTATCTATACCTATCGATATCTCTATCATTCTATATAGATCTCTATCATTTATCTTCTATCTCTCTATATCTGTCTCTATAGAGACAGTCTATCTATGTCTGCTTATCTATCTATCCATCCATTATCTTTTTTCTCTATACATCTATTTATGTTTATCATCATTCTATCATTTATCTTCCATATCTTTAATTGTATCCATCTGTCTTTATCTTCTTTATCTCTATATCTATCACAATTCTATCTATTCCTTTCATTTATTTTCTCTTTATTTGTATCTATCTACCTGTTACCAATCAACAAATACTTATTAAGCATCTACCATATTCCAGATGCCACGCTAAGCAATGAGACTGTTTTTCTAACAAAAGTGAAACAATCCCTGCAGAATTCACATCTGGCCAGGACCAGGAAAAGCCTCCTGAAGAAGACAGCACTTCAACTGATATTAGAAGAAAACTAGGAATTTTAAGAGATTGAGGTTAAGGAGAGAGCCTTCCAGGGCATGGGGAAAACCAGGGGAAAAAGAGCATGGAGGCAATAGATGATGCACTGTAATACGAGGGACAGTAAAAAGGCCAGTCTTTCTAATGGAATACTTTTGTGCTATAAGAAAAGATGAGCAGGCTGATTTCAGAAAAACTGGACAGACTTACATGAACCGATGAATGAGTAAAACATTGTACACAGTAATAGTAACATTGTGCAGTGATCAGCTGTCACAGGCTTAGCTATTCTCAGCAATCCAAGACAATTCCAAAGGACTCATGATAAAAAAAAAATGCTATCCATAATCAGAGAAAGAACTGATGGAGTATTAATGCAGATTGAAGCATATTATTTTTTACTTTTTTTCATTTTTTTTGGTCTGTGTCTTTTTTCACAAAATGGCTCATATGAAAATGTTTTGCATGATAGCACATATATGACCTATATTAAATTGCTTTCCATCTCAGGGAGGGGGAGAAAATTTGGAACTCAAAAGATCAATGTTAAAATTATCTTTACATGTAATTGGAAAAAATTTTTTTTTAAAGGCCAATCTTACTGGACATTAATATGGGGGTAGGGTAATGCATAATTAACCTATTATTCCTGCCTCAAATCTCTCCCCATTCCAATCCATTCACTCTATCACTTATTTTCTATCTCTGTCTGTATCTATGTATCTATTATCTCTATCATCATTCTACTGATATCTCAATCATTGTATCTCAAGTACTACATTTATCTCCTATTTCTCACTCACCTCCTATCTTTTTCTCTAAAAGATAATTTTCTAAACCTCACATCTAATCACATTACACTTCACTCAGTGAACTCCAGTAGCCCCCTATTGCCTTCAGGACCAAATATAAAGTCCCTTGGCATTTAAAGCCCTTCTTAACTTACCCCTTTCCTATCTTTCTCTTCTTCCAAATTTTCTGTGATCTAACTACACTTGTCCTACTTGCTCTCCCTCACATCCAAAACTCCCCCTCCTGTGGATTTGCACTGTCTATCTCCCAAGCCTGAAAAGTTGCCCTGTCACCTCTGGCTCTTAGCTTCCCTGGATGGCTTTCAAAACTCACCTCAATACCTGTCTTCTATAGGAGGCCTTTTCTTGTCCACCCCCTTCACCACTCTCCCCCTTTGATAATGCCTTCCCCTTTTGGTTTCCCTTCCATCTACTTTGTATATATAGATCTTGACTAGTTACTTACACTTCCTCTCCCATTAGAATGTAAACTCCTTGAAGAGAACTGCTATTTTTTGTTTGTTTTGACCTTTCTTTGTTTACCCAGAATTTAGCAGTGTTTCCAGAACACAGAAAGGTCTAAACAAATGCTTGATGATTGATTGACTGGAAAGATAGATTGGGACCAAACTGAGGAGAATACTAAATGCCAAACAGAGAGCTTTATATGGGGCTCTATAGGTAGTCACTGGAATTCATTGAGAAGGGGTTTCATGGTCAGAACGATGTTTTAGGAAAAGAATCCTGACAGATGTTTGGTGGATGGATTGAGGTGGGGAGAGACTTAAGTCAAGATGATTAATTAAGAGGCTATTCAAATAATCCAGAAAAGAGGTCATGAAAGACTGATTTAGGATGAATTATGTGAGTGAGAAGAAGGGGACAAAGATGAGAGATGTTGTTGAAGCATAAATGGCACAGAGAGTGTAGAGTTAGAGATGACACCAAGGTTGAAAAGCCAAGGGACTGGAAGATTGGTAGTATCTTTGCCAGAAATAGGGAAAGTCACCCCAGAGAGTGGGGTTTGAGAAGATACTATTCTATTCTGGACATGTGCAGTGTGAAATACCTCAACAGGCATTGGATGTTACAGGGAGTTCAGGAGAGAGATTAAACTGCTTTGTCTTACTGTTAAAGCTCCCCATCAACTAATCCATCTTTCCAATATCTTTCCTAAAAGCCTCTCCATTCCCTTTAAAGTAAATTCCATTCTGGATAGAATTTACTAATTTGTATTTCCATGGTTCTGTGAATGCTATATTCCCTTGCTACCTCTTTTGTGCTGATACATGTCCATTATCTTCCTCCGAATTTGACCCGAAACTTATTTATGGCAGTAAGTTGCTCCTGACTAATTCTATGGGTTTGATCCCTCCTCTGCCTATTATGAACCCATTTTGTACAGTAGCATTTGTACTGTTTCATAGCATCATGGAATTAATGTTGCATGGACCCTAAAAACTATCGATTCCATTCTCTTCATTTTATTTTTTTAAATTTTGTTTATGGTTTCAACATTCATTTTATAAGTTTTGAGCTCTAAATTTCCCCCTTTCCCAAAATGGCAGGCAACCTGACATAGGCTATACATGTATAATCATATTAAACACATTTCCACATTAGTCATGTTATGAAAGAAGAATCAGAACGAAAGGGGAAAACCACAAGAAAGAAAAAAAGGGAAAACAGTATGCTTCGATATGCATTCAGACTCCATAGTTCTTTCTCTGGAGGTGGATAGCATTTTCCATCATGAGTCTTTTGGAATTGACTTAGATCATTGCACTGCAGAGAAGGTTGGTCACTGAACAATGTTGCTGTTCCTGTGTAAAATATTCTCCTCTTTCTGTTCATTTCACTCAGAATTAGTTCATGCAAGTCTCTCCAGATTTTTCTGAAATCTTTCTGGTCATCATTTCTTATGGAACAATAGTATTCCATTACATTCATATACCAGAACTTGTTCAGCCATTCCCCAGTTGATGGGCATCCCCTCAATTTCCAATTCTTTGCCACCACAAAAAGAGCTACTATAAATATTTTTGCACTTGTGGGTTCTTTCCCTACTTTTATGATCTCTATGGGATACAGACCTAGACATTCTCTTCATTTTAAAAATGAGGTTTAGAGAGTTGGAATGACTTGTCCAAGATTATATAATTCATTAGTAGCAGACAGAAGGTTAGAACTCAGAACTCCTGGGTTTTTATAAGAATAAGAACCATTCCTCAAATGATAAGTAGTCAAAGGATATGCATGGATAGGAAGATCTTAAGGAAGAAATCAAAGCTATGAATAATTATAAGAAAAAATATTCCAAATCAGTAATAATGAGAGAAATTAAAATGAAAGCAACTCTGAGGTTCCACTTCACATCTGTCATATTGGCAAAGAGGGAAAATGACAATTGCTGGAGAAATTGAGTGAAAACAAAAACACTAACGTATTGTTGGTGGAAATATGAATAGGTCCAGCTATTCTGGAAAGCAATTTGGAATAATACCTACTAAATCACCAACTGTGACCACCTTCTGATTCGGTGTGTGTGTGTATGTGTGCGCGCACATGCATGCATATACACACATACATATGTGTATGTGTATGTATATACGCATGTATATATATATGTGTATGTGTGTATATGTATATATAATATGTGTATACATATATACATATGTAAAATATGTGTGTATTTGTAGGTATATATGTATATGTGTGTATGGATATATGGATACATATATGTGTATATAGATGAATATGTGTATATATATATATTGAGAGAGAGAGAGTACAAAAATATATAGTATTATTGCATAGTATATATGGTAAGTCAAAGAAAGATGAAAATGACCCATTTAAACAAGAATGTTTACCATAGAAAAGAACTAGATACTAAAATAGTGTCCATCAACTAGGGAAAGGTATACAAATATAATATTATTGAACCATAAAAAATGACAAAAGGGAGGGTTTCAGAGAAACTGGTAAGACTTGTGTGAACTGATGCAGCAGAACCAGAAGAACAATTTATACTATCTAATATTGTAAAGATAAACATATTTAAAATATTTAAGAACCATGATCAAGTCAATGACCAACCGTGTGATTACAGTGGTGAAGCATGTTACCCACCTCCTGACAGAAGTGATGGACTCAGTGCGCAGAAGAGTGTACAATTTCACCCATTACTAATATGGGATTTTTTTTTAACAAGGATTTGTTTTTTCTTTTTTCTTTTTCAGCGGTGGTAGGGGAAGATGAAATAGGATGTGGTCCCAGTGATAAAGCTGTAAAAAAAGAGAAAGGAAATAAAATTAAAAGAGGGGCATCTTTAATGCACAAAAAAAGAATAGAAGAAAGGTCAGGAGAAAGAAAAAACCAGCATGATAGCTTTGGGAATTAAATGATGAATGAGATAAACATATTCTAATTGTTTGTAATAGCAATTAGTCGTTTCATGTAAAATTCCTTTTTTTCTGTTCCGATTTTTATGTGAAATGCTCAATTTATTTGGCATGTAAGTTCAGAAATAAAAGAAAAAAAGGAAATGGTGGTTGTAGCACTTTTTTTTTTTTGCACTCTTGGGTCTGAAGACCTGACAAGTTTTCTAGATAACTTTTCACGAGTGACTGATATATTCCTACCCCACTGCATTGATGAGACAGAGTAGTTAACTGGGGAGCTCGATCGGGGATCTCTTTGGGGAGCGGAGAGGGGGTCACATAACAGAGACAGCAGCTATTTGGGAATAAGTTCAATGTTATTTAATACACAATTCAAATCCCCATTTTTCCCTAATTATTCTGTTTCATTAAACATTTTTTTTTGCTTCGAATGTATGGTTATCTGATTTGATCTACTAAAAGAAGCCTTGGGTTGGCGGGTAATGAAAGATTTTTTTTAAAAAAAAAGGAAAAAGAAAAAGAACATTAATAATTACATTAAAAATTACACAGAAGCAAGACTTCAGAAGGGACACAAAGAAGACAATTTTCTTACTATCCTGATATGGTTAATATACGTTAAAAAACTACTTATTGTATTAAGGGCTCACAGTTTCACATGCAATTCAATTTTTAAAATTCTTTGTACACTGAAATGTTCTTGATTATTTATATTTCTTAAGTCTGTATTAAGTAGAAAAGAAAAATAAAGTACTAGCGAGGGTTTATGAGTTAATATACATTATAGCTAAAATAAGTTAAATATACATTAAAATATACATAAAATACATTAATATATATTAAAAACTATATATATTAAAGGCTCACAGTTTCACATGCAATTCAATTTTTGAAATTCTTCTTTGTATGTTGAAATATTCTTGATTATATATATTTAAGTCTGTATTAAGTATAAAAGAAAAAAATAAATTAAGTACCAGTGTGGGGTTTTGAGCTATGGTATTGTGGAGATGCTTATTCCATCAGAGCTGCTGCTGCTGCTGTTTCATTCTCAAAGAGGACCATGACATCAAGGAGCTGATACTATGATATGCAAGTGAATTGGATTTAAGTGAGGCAGGACTGTGCAAAGTCACCCGCCTCACTGTCTCCTCCAAAGCCATCTGGGTCCAGTGGCCAGATGTAGATCAGGACAACTAGAGATGGTTCAGGATGCAGTAGGGGACCTTGGCCTTTTCACATTAAAGTCTTCAACAAGTCCCAGTTTGACTGAGGCAAAACTCAAGAGATGAGGCAGAAAATGGCCTCTTTTCTTTAGAAGACATTTATTTGGTTTTTCTGTTTCCTTTGGAGTAATGTTATGATCCGATTCAAAAATGGTCAGAGGACTCATGGGCCTTGCTTCTACATAACGTTCCATCTTATAGGTCTTTCAGAAGACTCTCCTTCCTCACCTCCACCTCTTAGGACACATAGACCACTTCAAGGTTTCCATCAAGTGCTACTTTATACTCCAGACCTTTCACTCCTTCCAGTTTTAATTACCTCTACCCCAATTGTAACCCTGGTAAGTTACTTTGTGCTTACTTCAGATATGTTTTCTATATGCTTATTTGCTGTCCCTGTTTTCCTCCCTCCTAGTACAATGAAAGGTCCTAGAAGGCAGGGGCTGTTTGTATTTTGTATCCCCTGGGCCTAAAATGCAGTTCTGTGAATGGAATGGAATTGTCTGTCCTTGCTTCAGAATTGGCTCTCTCATTTTCCTTGTCTTGGTATACTGCTCATTAGTCACCTTTTCCAGGTGAGTGGAATTTGGTGGAATACATACACACATGTATGTATGTATGTATGTATGTATATACATGTATACATACATGCATACCTACATATAAATAAAACACATTTCAAGAATCTTCAATGGCTCTGTGCCTAAGTGAATTGTCAGTAAGTACAGCATTAGTTCATGATGCAAAGGCTTACATATAAAAAAATTCACTCATATAAATATAGCAAGTTCGGAAAGCTTTAGTACAGTTTTAAGTTCTTAAAGTTATGCTATTTAAACTACTAAAGCTTAAAACTGAACTAAGGCTTTTGAAACACCCCTGAATATATCAGAGAAATATAAGAGTGTAGCCAGAAATAGAACATGCTAGTGGTTTCAAAGTATATGTAACGAGCTTATTTTTAGACCTTAAAAACTTTATGGAAGAAACGCAAAAGTAGAGAAAGAAAAGAAGCATTTATATAGTGCAATTGGGGGAATTGAGGTTAAGTGATTCACCCAGGGTCACACAACTAGTAAGCTTGTGGGGGCAGATCTGAGCTCAGATTTTCCTGACCCCAGGCCCAGAGATTTTATCTACTATACTATGTAGCTGCCTCAAATAAATAGAATATCTACACATATATGTATATGTATATAAACATACATACATATACTTCAACTAGGTAGTAAAAATATATAATAGTAGTATATGATAGACTATTTGTAAGTCTAAGTAGAATGCAAATATATGTAATTACATTATATATTATATACAATTATTGTTATATATAATACATATTTATACAATTATTAACACGATATATGTTACAATATAGAAATATATACATTTAATATTAATATTTAATATCAATAATATATATTTACTACCCTGTTGAAGTATATATGTGTGTGTATGTGATAGTTTAAAACTTCACTAAGATTTAGAAAACCATATTTGTATACATACATGCATATACCTATATTTCAAAACAACAAACTCTACATAACAGAAATTTAATTTCTTACATATAGTACTTTTTGTACATTGAAATGTTTGTGCTTGTGGATGATTAAGTTCACAATAAAAAATTTAAATATTATGAGTAATTTATTCCCTTAGGAGGTAACCAGGTGGTGCAATGGATAGAGCACTGGACTTGGAATCAGGAAGATTCATATGCCCGAATTTAAATCCGGTCTCAGGCACTTACTAACTGTGTGACCCTGGGCAAGTCACTTAACCTTCTTTGCCCCAGTTTCCTCATCTGTAAAATGAACTGGAGAAGGAAATAGCAAACGCTCTAGTATCTTTGCCAAGAAAACCCCAAAATGGGGCCACAGAGAGTCGAATACTACTGAAAAACCACTCAACAATAATTGTTCCCTTATAAGAACAATGCAGTTATCCCAGGGCTGAAATACCTACAGGATGTGGATGTAAAGGAAAGCATATGAGGGGAGAATAAAGTTGAAAACACTGAAAGAGTGAAAATACATTAGAGTGTGGAGAACAAAATAGGAGAGCTATATGTTCTGAGACACAGATGGCTGAATCTTCATGAAAATTATATTTGCCAGATCACAAAAGGGTAACATCCATTAAGAAAAATACATTTAATTAAAGCACTCAAGTGCTTTAATTAAAGACGTCTGAACGGTCAGGTAAATCTCCTTCAAGAAATCATTGAAAGGACAAATCTATGTTCAGTGAATTTTCTAAATGTTCCCCTTGCTTACCAATAAGACTTCCTGGTTTGAGTCATTTTTTTCCTCTTTATCTTTGCCTCCAGCATATCAGCTTCTAGAGAAAGTCAAGTAACATTTTAGATAGAATAGGGATAAAAAAAAACTGGCAAAGTTGAAGGTCATTCATACTGTTGGTATTGTCATCTAAAATGAGTCATTATCTCTCCCAACAGTCTCTTTTACAAGGTGAAGAAGAGGGATAAGCCAGACCTATGAGATTTCATAACAGAGATATTGCAGGATGAGTTAGCATCCAGAACAGTTTGTTTTAAGAGATAACCACTCGAGTATATCTATTCTTTTTTAAAAAATCTCAAATTTATCACCAGAAACAAGTGAAGAAAGCATTACTTTCGTCTGTTATTAAATGAAGTCATGTTACTAAATGAAATATAATGAACCTGTTTTTCTCCATTGATTTCAAACCATCAAAATAATGAGGAGGTGAAGGTGTTCTTGGAGGTTATGAGTTATCTGGTCACCATTATTTGCTTTATGTTTCAGTCTTGGTATTGAATAAAATCCAGATTGTTAAAAATGGGCTTAGTTGAAATACAATCACTACTGGAATATGGAATAGAACATTGAACTTATTCCCATCTGTCTTTTCCCCTATCTATCTAAAGCACATTCATAAAACTATCTCAATAGATGTTATTTCTATGATCTATCTAGAAATTAGTGACTGGTAGTCATGTTCCAAAAGATTGAAAATAGGCAAAAAGAAATTTATCATTATCACCAGCATTTATATAGCACTTTATTTATATATTGTTTAAGGTTATGATTGCTTTTAAGTTTTGCAAAGTGCCTTATGGATATTATATCATTTCATCCTCACAACAACCCCAAGAGGTAGGTTCTAATATTTTCTTCATTTTAAAGATGAGTAAACTGAGGCAGACAGGGGTTTAAGTGACTTGCCCAGGGTTACACAGCCAGTAAGTAACTGAGGTTAGATTTGAACTCAGGTCTTTCTGACATTAGGTCCAACATTCAATTTACTTTATCACCTAATTACTTTGAAGGAATGGCAAATGAGGAGAAAAGACTTGGGGATTTCCCTAAGTACAAGCTACAAGAAATATGCATCTTCCTAAGACTTATGTCTCCACTTTTCTGGACTCCCTAATCATACACACCACGACCTACTTTCTTCATACCATCTTC
This sequence comes from Bettongia penicillata ogilbyi, assembly GCA_023548195.1. Classification (NCBI taxonomy): domain Eukaryota; kingdom Metazoa; phylum Chordata; class Mammalia; order Diprotodontia; family Potoroidae; genus Bettongia; species Bettongia penicillata. The sequence continues at coordinate 4,421,785 of JAJHZJ010000737.1, forward strand.
ACTCAACCTCTTGCCTCACCAAAAAGAAGAGAAGAAAACACATGAGAAAGAGCACCCTATCACAGGGCTCCTCTCCCACTCTCCATGACATTGAGCTTCCCAGGAAACTGTCCTCTTTGGCATCATCCAGACTTTAACTCACTTTTCCCTTTCCTGGTCAGGTCTATGTTCTGCTAAAATCAGTTCCTCATTCTCTAGCAATTCTTTCAAAGCTGAAATATTTAGCATCTATTGTTTTCCTTTAATTTATTCCTCCAAAATTGATATCCTTGGCTTCTTCCAGCAAACACGCCCACGTTAATTAATGGACCACTCTCCATTTGCTCTGGTCAGAACAAGCACTTCTAGGCTCTGTACAAGTACCTGGGGATACAAAAACAAAACAGTTTCTGCTCCTCAAGTATCTTACATTATATTGGAAAGAGTATATATATATATTCAAATATAAAAGAGATATGACATATATATGTGTATGTGTACATATATGTGTATATGAAATATAAGTTAATTTTGTGGAGGGAGACACCAGAAGTTGAGGGAAGGTTAGGAAAGCCTTCAGGTAGGAACTGAGCCGGTTAGAGGTTTACAGGTAGAAATACATGCTACAAGGAAACATGTGGGGGAAACTGGAGTCATGATCTGAAATCTGACCGGAATTGTGGGATTTGTAATTCAGGACAGCGTTCCTTCCCAGGCCTGAAATGAAAGATCACAATGATTAAATGAGACAAAATTTGTAAAAACACTTAGCATAGGGCTTGGCATTCAGTAGGTCCTAGGTAATACTTATTCCTTTCCCCTCCAGATTGCAGTCTTTGGGCCAGGAGACAGACATCAGTCACACAAATGGGTTTCATAAAAGGGTCACTCAATCTGTGACAAGGAAGTTGAGACAAACAGATCAGAATTGATACAGACAGTCTGCTTATAAGAGACATTGAGAGAACAGTGAAGGGATGACACTTTGCCTATGAGAGAACATGGGATGACAGTGACGTAGCCTCCTCTAATTAGAACAAAGAACACAGATGATGGTAGTTCTTTATTGTAATTGCTATTTCAAGGACTGAAGAAAGATCTAAAAGGTTTACTATTTCACCAGATTTCCTCTTCATGTCTGATAAAGATGCTATAAAATTTTTTTTATTAACATCTTTCGTTTTTTGTGTCAGCATAGTTTCCTCCAATATTTCTTACTCCCTTTCAGAGAACCATTTCATATAACATTTTTTTAAAGACAAAAAATTGAATTTAAGAGGAAAAACTCAGAAAAATATATTATTCTTCATGAATTTTCATGTTACCCTTGCACAGGGGTCATGCTAATCTTCTTTGTAACATCCTAATTTTAGTTGAACTGCTGCTGAAATGAGCACATGGGCACTCATATAACAATTTTGGGTTTTTCTTTTTTCTAACCCAGACAGTTATATCATCTTGATATTTGTTTTGTATAAAAAACCATGGTCTGTCTATCATAAGGGCTTTTACTTCATATCTATACATTTAGTTCACACTGAGCAAAAGTGAATGGAAGAAGTCAGGGGTTAGATGAAAAAAATCGTTCTGTTCAGTTCAGTTCGGTCATTTTTCAGTTGTGCCCAGCTCTTAGTGACCACCTCTTTTTGGTTTTCTTGGCAAAGATACTGCAGTGGTTTGCATTTCTTTCTCCAGCTCATTTTATAGATGAGGAAACTGAGGCAAAAAAGGTTAAGTGACTTGCCTAGGGTCACACAGCTAGCATCTGAAGCTGGATTTGAACTCAGGACAAGGAATCTTCTTGACTCCAGGCCATTGGTTAGATATACACAGGATTTAAATATAGAAGGGATTCAAATATCTATCTGAATGTTGGGAGTTTTCTGGAGGGCTCTGAGGTATTATCACTTTAAAGTAACTTTTTATCTTATATAAAGTCCATAACCTAGAAGAGAAAATGACCCCCTTGGACTGTGGGACCATTTCACCCTTAGGTTAAATGAGCTCAACTGCTGCATTTGTTAAATGTTTAATTATGTTCTAGGTACTGTGTTATAAGCTCCAGATACAAAGAAAGGAAAAAAAAACCAGGATAGCTCATATTCTAATAAATGATAGAAAATGAAAATGTTTAGTACTTTTTCAGTTGTATCCAATTCTTTGTAACTCCATTTGGGGTTTTTTTGGCAAGGATACTGGAGTGGTTTGCCATTTCCTTCTCCAGCTCATTTTATGGATCAAGAAACTGAGGCAAATATGATTAAGTGACTTGTCCAGGGTCACAATGGCTAGTAAGTGAGACCAGATTTGAACTCAGGAAGATGTGTCTTCCTGCCTCCAGTCTGGACACTCTATCCACTGTACCACCTAGTTGACTAGAATGCGTATAGCTCCTTCCCTCCCTCGCTCCCTCTTTCCCTTCCTTCCTTCTCTTTGCCAAAATCTTAAACCCAGTACACTTTGAAGCCTACTCATTGGACAACAATAGGTCCCTGCCCAAACTCTACTTAATACCTCTTTTGAGGACCCTCCTGGCTTCAGAGTGATTATCAATAGTAAATGTTGCTCTTTCCCTCTGATCTGGATTTACTTATTTTTTTCTTTTGCTCATTAAAGAGGTCATTCACTGATTACTTCTTAGAGGCCTATTCACTGAATGTTACCTCACTCTCAGTGAGTACCTGAATAGGCCAAGGCTCCTAGTGCGTCCTAGGGCCTTTTCCAGTTATCCTGATGCATGGTCATTTGATCCAGATGACTCAGGAGGGGAAAATGAAGCTGGTGACCTTGCACAGCTCTCCTTCACTCAAAACAAAGTCAAGTGCAAGTCATGTCGTCATTTCTCTGATGTCATGGTCTTCTTTGAAAATGAAGGACGAACAGACAAACTAAGTAACTAAAGGCCTTCTTTACAAGGTAGGATTTCAGTTGAGTCCTGAAGGAAGTCTGGGATGTTAGAAGGTAAAGATAAAGAGAAAGCACTCTAGACATGGAGGATAGCAATAGAAAGGTATAGGAGTTGGGAGGCAAGTAAGAGTAGCTCAGTCACAGTTTGTCTATCTTTTCCCCTAAAGCCCTCTCCACCCCTGCCTCGTACTTTCCCTAATACTATGGAGTGGGGGGACAATACCATCCTCCCAGTTCCTTAGGCTCACAACCTAGTCAGAATCATCCTGGCCTCCTCACTATCTCTTACCCCTCCATATCCAAGATGTTGCCAAGGCCTGTCTATCTCACCTTTGTCGTATTTCCTGAATACACTCCTCTGACATGCCACCACTCTGGTCCAGGCCCTTATTACCTCATACCTGGATTACTGTAATAGCCTGCTGGTGAGTAGCTCTGTCTCAAGTCTTTCTCTACTCCAATCCATCCTCCTTTTAGTCACCAAAGTGATTTTCCTAAGGCAAAGGTCTGACTTTGCTATTCCCCTACTCAGTGAATTTTAGTGGCTCACAATCTCTTCCAGGTTCGTCAGAATTCCTCTGCTTAGAGTTCAAAGCCTTTCATAACCTTACTACTTTTCCAGGGTTCTTACTGGCCTCTTGGCTGTTCCATGAACAACATACCTTCTCTTGGCTCTAGTTTTTTGGCTGGCTATCTACCATACCTGGAATACCCTCCCTCCTTATCTCTGCTCATTGCCTTGGAGGCTTCCATTAAGTTCCAACTAAAATCTGATCTGCATGAAGTCTTTCCCAACCACTCTTAAAATTCCAGTCTTCCTTCTTTTAATTATTTCTTATTCATCCTATATATAGCTTGTTTTTGTTTGTGTTTATTTGTTTGCCTATTATCTCCCCCATTAGATAGTGAATTTCTTGAAGGTAGGTACAGTCTTGTCTTTTTGAATTCCCAATGCTTAGCCAAGTGCCTGATTCATGGGCACTTAATAGACAGTTACTGACTGTGAAGGGGTACAAAGTATAAGGAGGATGAAAAAGTAGCAAAGGGTCAAGGTATGAAGCATGCCAAACGATTGATACTGGAGGTAATGGGGAGCCACTAAGCTTATGGCAATGACACGGTCAAACTTTAGATTTTGAAAAATCACTTTGGCCCTGGAGTAGAAGATGAATTTGAGTAGGACACTTGGAGAAGCGGAGACCAATGAACGAACTATTGCAATAGTCCAGGTGTACAGTGATGAGGCTCTGAGCTAGAGCGGTGGTGTGAGAAGAGAGAAGAGGATGTGTGAGTTTGTGAAGATGGAAACAAAGGAGCTACAATGGAATGAATATAAATGAAGAACCAAAGATGACACTGAGGTAACTGACAGATACCCAGTAACAGCAGGATTTAGGAGAGCGGAGGGTTTGAAGGGGAAAAGATAAAGAGCTCCATTTTAGATATGTTGATTTGAGATGCTTACAGGACATCCAATTTGTGACGTCCAAAATGCAGGACTGGAAGCAATTAGGGACACACACACACATCTGGGAATCATTAGCCTAGAGAAATTGGTTGAACTCATAGAAGCTGATGAGATCATCAAAGAAGATAGTATAATGGTCCTTGTGGATAAGTAAAAGTGCGTTCTAGGAGGATTCAGCTCAATCATCTCTGCTTTCTTTACTGCCAGCTGACAGAATCTGGGCCCAGTGCAGCTCGATCAGATTAAAAATGTAATTAGGAAATTTTTAACAAAAAGAAAAATACAATAGACTATGGATAATGCTAATAAATGGTTTTCTAAGTATGTGACTCACAGGGATCCTGGAGTATCGTTTAAGGGCCCTTGGGTTTGACACTACTGCCCTACAGTGACACCTTCTGGTGATAAATGGTTAAAGAGAAGTTCATGTCAATATAAACAAGTTTTGCATGACTGTTCATGTATAACATATCAAAGTGCTTGCCATCTCAGGGAAGGGAGAGGGGAATGAGCAAGAGAATTTGGAACTTAAAATAAAACTGCAATTGGGAAAAAAGTATTTCTTTTAACAAAGCCCATGCGAGTTAAAATGGATCTGTGCTGGCAATGGTAGATGCTACCAATCAAAACTATAGACATAAAAAGTGCCAAATATGTCCTGAAAGTATAATCAAGAACAAAAAAAGAGCATCTATTTCAAGATTTTTACAGTGGCATCTTATGTAATGGCCAAAAGGTTTTTTTTTCTAATTTATTTATTTTTAGTTTTCAACAATCATATCCACAAGATTTTGAGTTCCTAATTTTCTCCCTATCTCTCCCCTTCACCCACCTCAAGATAGCATGCATTCTGATTACCCATTCCCCCCAATCTGCCCTCCCTTCTATCATACCCCTCCCTTCTCCTATCCTGATCCCCTCTATTTTCTTGGAGGGCAAGATAGATTTCTATACCTAATTGCTTGTACATCTTATTTCCCGGTTGCATGTAAAAACCATTTTTTAACATTCATTTTTAAAACTTTTGAGGTCCAACTTCTCTCCCTTCCTCCCCTCCCACCCATCCCCACTGAGAAGGCAAGCAATTTGATATGTTATTATACATGTGTAGTTACACAAAAGACTTCCATAAAAGTCATGTTGTGAAAGACTAACTATATTTCTCTCCATCCTATCTTGCCCCACCTTTAATTCTATTCTTTTTTGACCCTATGCCTCCTCAAAAGTATTTACTTCTAACTATGCCCTCCTTCCATTTGTCCTCCCTTCTGCCACCCTCCATCCCCTGCTTCCCTGTAAGATAGATTTTCATACCAAATTGAGTGTGCATCTTATTCCCTCCTTAAGTCAAATGTGATGAGTAGGATTCACTTTTCCCTCTCACCTCCCCTCTTCCCTTCCATTGAAAAAGCTTTCTCTTGCCTTTTATGTGAGATAATTTGCCCCATTCTGTTTTTCCCTTTCTTCTCCCAATATGTTTTTCCCTTTCTTCTCCCAATATATTCCTCTCTCACCCTTTAATTTCATTTAAATATCCCTTCCTATTCAAATCACCCTGTGCCCTCTGTCTGTATGTATATAATCCCTCCAACTACCCTAGTACTGAGAAAAGTCTCAAGAGTTATAAATATTACCTTTCCATGTAGGAATGTAAACAATTCAACTTTAGTAAGTCCCTTATGATTTCTCTTTTCTTTTTACCTTTTCATGCTTCTCTTGATCTTTGTGTTTGAAAATCAAATTTTCTATTCAGCTCTGATTTTATCAAGAATGCTTGAAAGTCCTCTATTTCATTGAATGACCATTTTTTCCCCTGAAGTCTCATACACAGTTTTGTCGGATAGGTGATTCTTGGTTTTAATCCTAATTCCTTTGACTTCTGGAATATCATATTCCAAGCCCTGCGGATGATCCCTTAATGTAGAAGCTGCTAGATCTTGTGTTATCCTAAATGTATTTCCCCAATACTCGAATTATTTCTTTCTGGCTGCTTGCAGTATTTTCTCCCTGAACTGGGAACTCTGGAATTTGGCTACAGTATTCCTAGGGGTTTTCCTTTTGGGATGCCTTTCAAGAGATGATGAGTGGATTCTTACTGATTTAAGCCTCTCATTCTAGAATATCAGGGCAGTTTTCCTTAACAATTTCTTGAAAAATGATGTCTAGGCTCTTTTTTTGATCATTGCTTTCTGGTAGTCCCACAATTTTTAAATTGTGTCTCCTGGACCTATTTTCCAGGTCAGTTGCTTTTTCCAATGAGATATTTCACATTAAAGGCTATTTTTTCATTCCTTTGATTTTCCTTTATAATTTCTTGATTTTTCATAAAGTCATTAGCTTCCATCTGTCCCATTCTAATCTTTAAGGAATTATTTTTGTCAGTGAGCTTTTGGACCTCCTTTTTCATCTGGCCAATTCTGCTTTTTAGGGCATTCTCTTCTTTGACTTTTTGGATCTCTTTTGCCATTTGAGTTAGTCTATTTTTTAGTGTTATTTTCTTCAGCATTTTTGGGGTCTCCTTTAGCAAGCAGTTGACTCGTTTTTCATAATTTTCTTCCATCACTCATTTCTCTTTTCAATTTTTGCTCTACTTCTCTTGACTTTTAAAATCCTTTTTGAGCTCTTCCATGGCCTGAGACCAATTCATATTTTTCTTGGAGGCTTCAGATGGAGCTTTGACTTTGTTGTCTTCTGTTTGCATGTTTTGGTCTTCTTTGTCTCCAAAGTAAGATTCTATAGTTTGATTCTTTTTTCAGTTTTTGTTCATTTTCCCAGCTATTTACTTGACTTTTGAGCTGTCAAGGTAGATCTCTGCTTCCAGCAGGGGTGCGGGGGTATTCTGTCAACCACTTGATTTCCCCACAATCTATGGACCAAGAGCTCCAGAAAGAGTCATTGTCTCTGCCCCTGTTGCTATGTGTTCCTCTGCCCCCTTCCTCCTCTGCTGCCTGGGGCTGGGGCAGACCACTGCACTTTCCCACTCTGGTCCCACAGTTTTCTTCCACTGACTTTCCAATTTGTCCTCAGTGTTTTGGGGTCCCTAAGTCTGTAAACTGCCACAGGTACAAGAGATTCAGTCTCCTCAAGGCCTGCTCAAGTCCCCTCTGTGCACTCAAGGCCCACACTGGACTGTGCCTTGCCCCCTGCATCTGGAGACAGACACTTCCTGGCAACCTTCTAGGCTGTCTTGGCCTGGGGATTTGCTTCACTCTGTTATTCTGCGGGCTTTGCAGCTCCAGAATTTTAGAACCATTTCTTACAGATATTTGGCTGGGCTTGGGGGCAGCGCTCTAGAAGTCGTGTTGTTACTCCTCCATCTTGGCTCCTCAAAAGTTTTAAGTAACTTAAATGTGAGCAGCTAGGTGGCCCAATGGTTAGAGAGATAAATTTGGAGTCAGGATTTCTTTACAGCTCAGATGTGACCAGTGAATAAACTTGGGTAGTTCTCTATTGCTTCTAAGGGATAAACACAAACTCCTTTACAACTTCACTCATCCCATTTTCCAGCCTTAATATGCAATATAAGATTTTCTCTCATTAGAGTACATTTTCCAGATTACAGGCCTATCTTAATATGCTGAGTGTTCAGTATTAAACACAGAATAGAAGACAAATTTTATCTGATTTAGTAAAATTCCACATGCCTAGGAAAAAATATTCAAAGAATTTATTAAAATTAATGATATTTGAAAATATTTTTCCAATTGATCAAAGACTAAGCATGGCATTGAAGCAGATGAGAAAATATATACCTCTCATTTTAAGAGGTGAGAAACTATAGGTGTGGAACATTGCATATGTCAGGCTTGACTGATGTACTGGTTAGCTTGGATGAATTGTTTTTTTCTTCATTACAAAGGAAGAGCTTAGTGGGTGGGAAAGGCATATAAGGATATAGTCAGGAATTAAGGGGATTAAAAAAGAGATCAATTCTTTTCCAAGACATGACCACCTCCTGACAATAGAGATGTTTTTTTTTAACATGGCCAATGTGGGAATTAGTCTTACTTGAATACACTTGTTATATGTCTGTATGTGTATGTGTGTGTGTGTGTATTTTTTTTTCCAAATTGGGGAAGGGATGTAGGAAGAAAAGGATTTTTAACTGGAAAAATTTAAGGTTGAAAAAGTTAATAAACTGTATATATCTTTTGCTCAATAATACCACTACTAGGTCTATAGTCTTAAAGAGAATAAAGAGGGCTCACAAACACAAAAATATTGATAGTAGCACTTTTTGTGGTGGACAAAGAACTGGTACCTGAGGGCATGACCATCAATTAGCAACCAGTTAAAGAAGTTATGGTATATGAATGCAATAAAATACCACTGTGCTTTAGGAAATTATGAAAATATTCTTTTTCTCAGAGAAACTTGGAAGATGAAAGATGAAATGACCCAGAGTAAAGTAAGCATCAATCATTTACATAATACCACCAGCAATACTGTCAAGACAAACAACTTTGGTCAACATTATGACTAACCACAGTTCCAAAAAACTTAGGATAAAACAGATTATCCATTTCCAGGACAGAAGTGACGGAAATACAGATGGAGACATTTTTTGGAAATGGCCACATGCAGAAATTTGTTTTACCTAACAATGGAGGTTTGTAAAAGGGGTTTTGTTTTCCTGCTATTTGAAATAATGGCCCTAAAGTCATTAAACTATTATTATAGTTTAATAACTATACATACCCTTTTAACCTAGTGATAATACTACTGGGTCTATACTCCAAAGAGATCAAAGAAAGAGGAAAAAGGACACTTTTCTTGAAAGAGGGGTTGGGAGAAGAACCACAAAAATGGGGGCCTCTGCTGGAGGCTGCAATATATGAATGTAATGGAATACTACTGCATTACTAAAAAAAAAAAAAGAAGATAAAAGAGATAGTCTTAGAAAAACATGGGAAAACTTGAATGAACTTAAACAGAATAAAGTGACCAGAAGCACATGAACAATTTATACAATAACATTTTAGGGATGAGTTCCAGGGTAATGATAAGAGGAAGTGATGGCACTCAAGATGCTGAATGAGACACATGATACATGAGCAATGTGGTAATTTGTTTTGTTTGAATATGCATATTTGTTACAAAGCTTCTGTTCTTCTCCACACCTTCCTTCCCCCCACCCAATTTGGGGAGGAGGGTATAAGGGCAGACATTGTTAATTTAAAAAAATATTTTAAAAAATAGAGTATCTCTATGGGTTCTTCCAGCTCTAAAATCTATGATTTGATCACAGTGCTTTCACATTTAAATGGAAGAAGGTACAACAAACTTAATTTTAGATTTCTACAGACTCAGACAAGCCAAGTTTAGGCTCCTACAAAAGTGAAACAAACCAAAAAGAAGAGCAAATTTGTAGTTCAAATGAACAAATGACAAAACTGAAATTAATGATGAAACTGAAATTAATGACGAAACTGAAATTAAAGCAATTCAAGGAAGGAAGGAAAATTGAGGCAACTTTAAGAACACAGCCCAAGCAGAGATAATGCAGGACAGTAGGGTTAAATATAAAAGTAGTTGAATTTTATTGTGTGGGTTAACTAGTCCATTCTCTAACTACATAAAAAGACTTAGCAGGAAATCAAGTCAAACAACGGCTTAAATTTCTGAGGCACACCACCAGGTTAATTTAATTGCATGGATGGTTCCATCCTTTCCAATGATATGGTTTTCCATGTATGTATTCTGAGTGCAGGGGGTAACCAGGAAGCTCAATCTCCAGTGGTCAGTTAAGATAACCATCTTTGCATGTCTTGTTTTAAGAGACGATAAAGGGGTGGGGTGGGCAGACAGTGCATTGCCAAAGCTTAAATAAGACTCCAGAACTATAATAATGTTTATAAAAGGAGCAATCTTGCAACACAACTTTATTGAAAACACTTGAGTACAATATTAGAGGAAATAACAGGAAATTCATTTTGTAACAGTGACCTGATCAACACAAGCACCACAAACAATACAATTCTTGAACATTAACAATAGCTAATAAAGGAAAAATATGGTATAAATATTTACTGATTGATATGACAAAGTTTTGGGGTGAGCAACTTTGGTATGATCATGGTTCCCTAGTCATATTATCTGGAAAGTGACACACGCTGGTTCTACATGCATGTAGCAGAATCGGATATAAATGAAAGACGTGGCTCATTTCATTTGCTATAGGCCAGTCTAGACAGGCTGCAGGAAGCAGAAAACCTAAAAACACCAGCATCTTTTCCTGAAGCAAACTTTACAGACTATTTGATCTTCATATGGATCTGTATATATGTAAACACAGCCATATTTAACATATTTATTTTAAAAATAGCAAAAAGAAAAGTAATGTTAAATAAATGATAAAACAATGATTTCTCATCAGAGCAGGCTGGCTATCAGATTTCATCCTGTTTTGTATTAGAGGATAAAATCAGTTCTGGACATTGTCATTTCAATGGGTTTCAAGTATTCTGAATGGTAGCTATACTATTCCCACTGCACTCCCACAACACAAACATAAATAACTGCACGAAGGCTTTTGGGATATCTTACATAAGTAGTCAAAACAGTGTATTTGGTCCCTTCTTTTAACATATTAGAAGAACTCAGAAAGTCAATGCTATCAAGCTATTGCTCATGGATCTGCACATTTAAACTCTGTAGCGTATAGTTTTTTTGCATTACTTTAGAATTATCTTTTGGAAGTTATTTTACTGCATAGAAAGATGCAGTAAGACTGATATTAAGAACTGAAATGTCAGATAAATTATCCTTTTTAGGTCTGTTAACCTCAAGTAAGATTCATTCAATGCTGGCATAGAAAATTCTAAATAATGCTGTCACTGAAAAAAAAAAGATAACAAAGTTGGTTATTTTCAACTAAAAGATTGGAGAATTGCATTACCTACCATTAAGGTTGGTCTGCATAACCGTTCATACTTTTTTTTGGGTCTGAATTATACAGACTTATTATCTAGCCAAAGTGCATTGAGAAAGAAGACTAGATAATGTTCAGGATGTTTCTTCAGAGGAAGGGAGGTGGTGCTGTTTTAATATTCAAGTTTCCTTTGACTTCTGAATTAGAAAAAAAGTATAAACAGTGATTTTTCATGTAACAAAATATTAGTTTAACGAGTTCTTTACTGACACTCTTGGGAATAATCTGGTATTCTAATCAAAGAGTTAATATCTATCTGCAAACACTTTTTTCCAGATTTCCTTTATTACTGCCTTCTAGGTAAATATTTTAACTTCGGGGATGATTTAATGAATCAACTTCAAGAGATTTTTAACTATTTTAGAATACAAATAACACAAGTACACGAACCACAAAAAAAGGAAAGCCGCATTATATAAACATACAGTTAATAGTCCTGATGATTCCAAACTTAAGTAATGACAAAGAAAAAAATTAAAAGACTGAAGAGGTTTAGTGGATTCAAGCCCTAAATAATTGCCTTAGTCAAGTGTGAGCATACATTCTTCTATTTTTAATGATTTGAAAGTTCAATGATTTGGAGTCCAATCATTGAAATTCAATTTTTCTTTGAAAAAAAAAAAAAGCAAAAGCAAAAGTTGCAGCTAAACGCTATATAAAGTATATATACTATAAGACAGAATGGAGTGTGCATTTTTAAAGAGTTGGGATTTTCTGTGCAATTTCCCTTTTCAATTTGTAATGCACTAAAACAGTCAGAGGATGTCAGACCATTTAAATTAGAGATTAGAGTCTGACAGATTATATATAGAAATTTCTAAATAATTCTAACGCCAGAAATAATTTTGGAATTTTCTGACATGTAAATATTTTCCTGAAACAATGAGCAGAAATTTACAGCAATACGATGGTCAACTTAGATGTGATACATAAAACTACATTCGTTTATACTACACATTGTCCTTAACTGATTTGTCTACAAATTTCCATCAGCAAACTGGTCAACGACCATCATTAAGCTGATCAAAACTTTGTTTAAACTAAGTAAAGTCCAAGAAATTAATCTGAACTCCAACTAACAAAAAAAGTTAACATTCAGGGTATCCTACAATTCTCTAAAATAATGTTTATTCTGAATAAAAGGTCTAATTCTATATAGCAGGGGATTTATCCAAATGCCCGTAGACATTTTTATTAAATAAAATACACAAAATGCTTTAATACAGGGTTACCTTTGACAAACCCAGATATATAAAATCAAAAAACTTCTGAAAAGTAATTACACTCTTACAATTGCAGCTCCAATGTAACGTAAGAGTACAGGAACAAGATATCTGCCAGACCAAAACAAAAAGAAGACATTTCCCATACAAGTCAATTCATTAAAAAAAGGAAAAAAAGGGAGTGGGGGGTGGAGAAGGGTGAGGGGGTAAGAAAGTAGGAAGGTTGGAGAGGAGAAAAGGAATCTCAAAGCGCACAAAACTGAAGCTTTAATAAACATTAACTATCACACTGCTGAGTCCCTCCCAACAATTAAACAAAAACAGACTGGTTGTACACAGCCTACAGGAAAGCCATGACCTGCAGTTATAGTGGGACATGGCTGAACAGGTAGGACACAGACTCCCCATTGTGCGTTCTCCGAATCGCTTCAGCCAATATCATTGAAATGTCAATCACCTAAACAGCAAAAAGAAAGAGAACAAAGGGGAAGAGCAATCAAGAATCACACCGTCAGATTTACTTTAAGACTGGAAAGCATATTAACGCAGGTATATTTAGAAGGCATAAGGAAATCCTTTCTTGAAATGGTTTCTACCGTACAGAAGCTTTCTAGACAGGTCAGTCTAATTTAATTAAATGCCTGAATGAAGCTGGCTGCTAACACTGAAGTTGCACACACTTTTCAGGGGCTAAGAGGGGATAGGGTGCGCATACAGGCAAATCATTCTTAATCAACACTAAGTCTGTATGAACCCTAGTAGTAAGGTTTTACTTCGATTTACTAAAAGACAGAGCATTCTCCTTTCCTAGGTCAACTTAATTTTATCATGAATCTAAAGAGGAAAAATGTTCTTCCCCACAGAACGCAGGGTAAGGTACAACCTAACAATTTACTGCTATAGGAATAGTAATATTTTGCTATATTAGGGTTTTAAATAGCCATAAAAAATTTTAAATGACTCAGCAAATATTTGTTTTTCCAGAACATGATCAGACATCATATAATTTTATAAGGGACTACAGAAATGGAGACAGAAGGGACCAATTATCTCTTCCCCCTTCTCCACACTAAGATTCTAAGAGAGGATCTTGACTTGGTCAAGATCAAACAAGTAAGTGTAAGAATAGGATTTGAATTAAGGGCCTTCTGATGCCCAAACCAATACTCTTTCTTCTATACCTGGATTTTAGAGCAGTGCTTCATTTTGTCCTCTTGTGGAATTGTATTTGTGACTACCACAGCCTCAAACGCAGCATTATTAATCCTGGAAATTGCTGGTCCAGAGAAGATTCCATGAGTCAGAATAGCATAAACTTTGGTGGCTCCAGCAGAAAGTAACCTATACAATGTCAGGAGAAAGAAAAAACCCCACATATACCACCATAAATGACTCTTCTAGGTAGTGTTAACCTTGCAAAAATATATAATAAAGGGTTTGTCCTACCACTAAGGGAAGAACGTTGGGATGTTTTCCCCCTCTTAATGGGACAACTGTATTACTATTTGGAATATCATAGCCCGTAAAAAATTTAAAAAGAAATCTTAAGAAGCACAATAAAAAACAAACAAAAAACCCAGACTTATGACCTTATCAATATGGAGAGGTTTTGGTAAGGAGGTTTCTTCTCCATGTAGGTTTGTACTAAATTCTACAACTTGTAGTCTTAGAAATTTACCAAAAATACTGAGAGGTTAAGTGAAGTACCCATGGCCTGGAGAGCATATCAGAAGAAGAACCTGAACTCAGAGGTCCTCCTGATTCTTAAGGGCAGCTGTCTAGCAACTACTAAATGGCCTTAATTAAGGCAATTTTTAAAAAATAAGACATAAAAGGCAAGTTGAGCTTTCTTAAAAGCCTAAGATTTTATAAGGAAAATACACTTGGAAAATGAAATAGATTACAAGCTGATGAATGTCATGTACTTATAAATTTGTCCAAATCCTTCTGTGGAATGCTGTTGGCTAATGAGCCTGCACCAAGCTGGTCACTGGCTGATGCACTGTGGGGGAGAGGAGGGGTGTCACAGAAACTCACAAAGATCATAGAACAAAGGCACAGAGGAGTTATGGGGTCTGCACTAGGGGAAGAAATGAAATCACAGATCCTAGAAGTAGGTCCAGATTTACTGTATTCACATCCAAGTTTGGTTTTCACTGTGTTTTGAATTTTTCTCCACTGGAACGAATCTTTAAATTTGTAAGTCAAAGGGAAAATGGAATTTAGTTTACATTAGTCATTACCATTACATCATTTTGTACGTCATTTTAGAGTCTTTTTTCCAAGTGTCTTATGGGTCACGTCTTTTTAATAACAACGTAAATTCCCTGAAAAGAGGAACCATTTATTATACTTCTTTTGAATACTCTCACAAGTTCAGTGGTAAGCACACAGATCAGGTACTTAACAAATATTTGTTGATTAGCTGATTAACTCAATTAAGGCTCCTTCTCTTAGGAAATGCTGTCATCCTCATTATGGGCAGAGAGATGCAATCACCCTGCTTTTATCCTTGAACTTCTCTGTGAAAGCCAGGACACTGGATGTAGTTCAGGATTAAAACCCTTGCATCATCCAAAAGAACTAGGAGGTTGTAGTCATGACTGGAACGTAACAAGGAAGGAGCCAACCTAATTCAAAAGTAGCTTATTAGACAGAAGGGATGGTGCCGTAACACTGTGTATTAAGATCTGATATAGAAATCCAAAAGTGTAAGGAAGGAAAGCATGGGGGTGATCATTTGAGTGAGAGCAAAAAGAATGCCAGTGAAATCTAACAAGGGCACAGAGAGGAAATAGATGACAAGTTCCTAATGCCATTAACTGATGGGGCACAGAGTCAGGGATCAAACCAATCAATAAGGATTTATTAAGTCTCTGTGTGCCAGGCACTGGGGATGGATGCAAAGACAAATGAAAGTTTCTGAGTTTACACTCACCAGTAAACAACCTGTACACATAAATGTTACAACAAAATATATAAAACACATTTGAGGGGGGGAGGGTCTGAGCAGAGGAGGTAAGGAAGGGATGCATTCCAGGAATGAGGAGATAGGGCAAGGACTGAGAGACAAGAGATGGAATATTAGAGATAAGAAATAGTCAGATTTGGTTAAAACACTAAACGCAAAGAGCGATGCGTAGAATAAATCTAGATAAGGAGATAGGAGCCAGACTGCTAAGGGCTTTAAATGTCAAATGGAAGGGTCTACGTTTTATCCCAGAGGCAATTGAAAGCTACGGGAACAAGGCGGTGACATGGTGAAACCCCTAGCTTTGTGGAGGACAAATTATAGAGGGAAGCAACTTGAGACAGAAATGACAATGAGGAATCTCCTGCAGTGGCCTAGATGAGAGGAGATGAGGGCCTGAACAAGATGGTATGAATGGAGACAAGGTAATGGATACATGTTACGGTGGTAGAACTGGAAAAAATGTTAGATTTAACAAGATCTGGCAACTGACTGGATAGGTGAGATGAATGGGAGTTTAGCTGTCACAGTCTGAGTTACTGAGATGATGATGATGGTGTCCTCAACAGAAAAAGGAAATTAGGAAGAGGACTGAGTTTTGGGCAAAAGATAATGAGCTGTGTTTTGAATACATAGGGTATGAGATGCCTAATGGTTATACATTTATAAATTTCTAGTAGGATGGGTGATATGGGACTACAGCTCAGGAGACCAGGGCTGAATATATGGTTCTCGGAATCATCTGCAGAGAGATAACTGAACCCATGGAAACTGATGAGATCACAAAGAGACTGAGAAGTTCATTTATCATACATTTGAAAACAGGGTGACTACAGAAGATTCAACTGAAGATGAATGCTGCAAAATTCTAATTCACAAGTTCACCCCACAGAAGAGATGAAAGAAGACATGTTCTTTGCAAAGGGAAAGTCCTTCAGGTGTGAAACACTGCATAGAACATCAGATTCTTTTGAGGTTCTGATTGATTTTGCGGATTGAAAAAGAATCCTTCTTTTTCTTTTCTTTTAAAAATTCTTTGGACATTCTGCTACTTGCTTTGCTGAGGTATTGGGGAAGCCTGCTATTCTAGAAAGGATTCTGACCATGGAAGAACAGAAAATTCTGGGATGCTTGGTACTAATGACATCATATTGGAGTTCATAATGTCACAGGGAAGCAGATTTCAATTTAATACAAAGAAAATATTCCTCAGTAAAAGTGAGAATGAATAATGACTTGGGAAGCAATGATTTTCAAGTAGAAGCTGAATAAACACTAGTCAAGGATGAGATAGATGATTCCCATCGTAGTGGGAGTTGAAGTAGATAATATTTGCTAATTTTACTTTTATAGGGTAAATTTGAGGGAGATGGGAAAAAATTGGAGACACAGTCTCATTTGTTTCCATGTTCAAGATGAGCATAGTAACTGTGATTAAGAACTATTATGTATGTATATCTTTTTAAAAAAAGATAAAACATATTGTAACAAAAATGAAACAGTCTATTATTGCCTGTTGGTCCAACACTATTAATCTATCAGCAAATGAAGAGCACAAAAAATGAAGCTTTTAAAAATGGTAACATTTAAGGTTTCCTTTTTCTTTTATTTTCTATCTCAATTTCTAAAATTTCCACTCACTTATCTGCAGCATGGCATATCGTGCCACATGTATCAGCCATGTCATCCACAAGGATGGCTACACGATCCTTCACATCGCCAACCAAAACCATCCTGTCTACCTCATTTGCCTTCTTTCTTTCTTTATGAATCAAAGCAAACTCCACATTCAGTCTGTCAGCAATTGATGTCACTCTAGAGAAAGAAAAAAAAACCATCATAATGAGTTAAGGATATCCAAATAAAGGGTCTTTAAAAATTCAATTTGTAATTCTACCCAAATCAAGGAAGAATGGGGAAAATGTGAGTTGTACAAATATGGTAAAAATGTGTATGATAGCAGTGGTGGTGCTACACTGATCAGAGCACTTGGAGCAACTCATTATCTATTTATTCAGGAGTTAGTATCAAATATCACAGGTAGGCTTTTTGTCACACTTTGCTTAGTGTATGCCCTTATACCAAATGGCCCTAGATGACTATATAACTTCCTAAAAAATTATTGGTGCCCTTTTATTTTACATCATTAATTTCTGAATACACTTCCTTCTCCCAGCTCCCAAACAAAAATAGTTCAGCAAAACCACCAACACGCTGATCATGTCTGATAGCATATGCAACATTATATATACTCACAGTCCCTCAGCTCTCTGATGAAAGGAGGGAGTTTTATTGCTGTTTTCTGACTTCAATCTGTCTTCTGTCTTGCTTGTCTCAGTTGTAGCTTATTGTCTGACAGTGTGCTTGCCTCTCTCCAGTAGCATTTTCATTCTCTCCACACCCCCTCCACCTCCCAACATAACTTTACTGTTTCTAACCTGCCAAGGCCTGGAAAGCTATATAATTAAACTTGTTAGAAAGATGAGATAAACTCCTTCAGTGAAAGTGTCTATTTTGAGCAAAGTACATGAGCTTTTAGCACATACACTTTGTGGCAAGTATTTTAGCTACAGAGGCCTTAAAAAAACTTCTGTGATCAGTGTTTCAAATGGTTGAGGTTCCCAGACAAAAACAAGCTAGCACCTAGTTTATCCCTACAAGCATGAATTATCTAAAATTAATTACACTTGTCTGCTTCCTTTGGACCCTGGGAATGGAGAAGCACCATTGCCTTTCTGGAGATACAAACTACTCTAACAGCTGAGCTGACTCCTCTTCTATTCTCTAATGTTCCAAGGGGTAACAGCAGCAGGAATCAATCACCAAACATTTATTAAACATCTACTGTGTACAAGCCACTCTGCGAGGTTCTAGAGATACAAAGTAAAAACCAAGGTATGCTCTACCCTACGGGAGTTTATATTCCACTTGATGGATGTGACATGTTCACAAATGGGTAAATGCAGGCTCCGTGTAAATAAATACAAATTCTAAAGTTTTGAGGGAAGGGTGCATCAACAAACTGAAGGAAATCTAGAGAGGTCTCTTGAAGGAGGAGGTACTTGAGGCTGAGCCATAAAAGGAACTAGAGGTGTCAAGATTTGGAGGGGAGGACAGGGGACATTCCAAGAAAGGGGTACAGCCTGTACAACAGCATGGCAACAGGAAATGAAACGTCATGTAGAGGGGATAATGTATTTACTAGTTTGTTAGTGTAGTTGGAGTGTAGTGTGCATGCGGGTGGGTGAGGCCTGGGGAGAAAGACAGACGGTTAGAGCTTTAAATGAGAAACATGAGTTTTATTTTATCTGGGAGCCAAAGAAACTTCTTGAACAGGGAAATAGAATGGTCAGACCTATGTCTCAGAGAATCACAAGACCAGAGAAGTAAGAACTGGAAGGAACCTTAAAAAGGCCCGAGCTGTCAATGCAGCAGTCATGTGGAGGACAATGCCTAGCAGCACTCATCCTGGGCATGCAATCATCTGCTAATATTCCTAACTGATTTAAATGTGATATTGTGAGTAGCAAGTAAGATATTAAAGAGACATAGAAATAAAATGGTCCACAAGAGTATTCCATAAAAGCAAATAATTGAAAGGACCAGGGAGCAAAAAAAAAAAGTATCTTTTCCTGGGGGAACTCCGACTCCCTACCCCCATCTCCCACAATTTAGTAGATTAACTGTATTTCAGTTAATGGCTGCAATATTTTTGCAAAATAATTTGTTAACATTCTGTTTTTCTACTTTAGGTTTTTGCTCATTCCACATACCCAACATCAATTTTTGAGTTACTATTTCCAAAATAATAAATTTCAGATTATTATTTGATTTGGGCAGTTTTCTAAGAAAGAATATAATTATCAATCAACTAAACGAAGCAACCACTTTATTAGCTCTGATTGATTTTTGTGGTCCGGAGTTACGCAGTCATGCCTGACTCTTCATGTTCTTATGGCTCATAGCATGCCAGGCCTAGCTATCTATCCTCTTTTGTCTCTCTAAGTCTGTTCAAGTTCATGTCCATTGCTTCATGCAGCTATCTCTCCATCTCATCCTCTGCCATACCCTTTTCCTCTTGCCTTCAATCTTTCCCAACATAAAGGGTATCTTTTCTCATTATGTGGCCAAAATATTTTAGTTTCAGCTCCTATTCACAAAAAATACATGGAAGACTTTTTAAAAGTAATATTTTAATACCCTCTTCACCTATATTCTAAAACAAAAAGAGTTGGTTGTTCATCCTCTCCAACTTCCTTCATCTTACTAGTTTTTTATCTAGCCAGAAAGAACATAAGGTCTATTAACTACTTGGCAGTAATTACTGAGATTGCAACTACTTTTGTAATACACTTTGTTTCCTTACCAGGAGCCTCCCCCCATCCCCCAAATCTGGGCCAGATTGAAAAAAAAAAAAAAAAAAAAAAAACCACACACAAATATTTGTAGAATAGATTATCTTTAAGGGTGTATGGAACTGTAAAATTTCCAATGTAAACATTTTAAAATATGGGACAGAAAGGAGCAAAAAACAAAGACAAAAAAAAAACAAGGAACATAAACAATGCCGTTCTACCTCAACAAAATTGCTGAACATTTTGAAATTTGTCTACTAAAGGAAAATGATTTATAGGTTAAAAGTTAATTCATAAATTTAGAACTGAAAGGCTCCTCAGGAATCACTGATCCAATTCCCTCATTTTATAGTTGAGGAACTGAGACTCAGAGAGTTGTAAAGACTTTCTAAGAACATGACTCCAAATCAGAGCTCTTTCCCTAAGCCAGCTTTTATTATACAGTGCTTATAAAACTGCAATGCTCAAATGTGTAACTTAAGCAAAATATAAACTAAATAACAGGAAACTTTTTCAGAGGATGGCAGTAAATGGGGGAAAAACAGGCAAATCCAAACAGAAATTAGGAAGGAGTTTCAAACTAAGAAGACAAAACATCATCTAGGAATGATGTTTAAAGTGAGCACTCACGTAACAAGTACTATAGCTTATTCATAAAGAATTGCAACTCAAATATCAAGCACGACTCAAAGAAAGAGAAATGTGAGAGGACACCCCAACCCATCTCCTCATGGAAGCGGGAGGTCCACAGGCACTGTACAGGTTTTCAGAATTGTCCAATCTATTGATCCTGTGGTCTTCTTGGGGTTTGTTTTTTTTTTTTTACCTTTTTCAAAAACCACTTGCGCTATATGGGATGGCAATTTGGAAAAGGTAGGGGAAGTCAAACTGGAGAAAACTATGATGATGTAACAATCAAGAGACATCAATAAAAACTTATAAAATAAATAAAAGAATTGTAATTCATACACATCTATATACATTACCGTGACACTTAACATGAAAGACAACTTTTAAAAGCTCCCTGAAGATTACTAAACCCCAGAAAGTTGAGTACACTCCTTCCACAATACCTTTTAGCTCCACCAGCATCTGGGGAAACAATGATACAGTTTCTCCATTCTGCAATATTTTCTCGAATCCACTGTAAAACTGCTGGTTCTGCATATAAGTTATCCACCGGAATATCAAAAAACCCCTGTGATGACAATAAAAAGATTGAAGTAATTAATACAGCCCAAGAGTCTCTGTAAAGTACTTCTTATTAAAGAAAGGCCGCAGAGCATAATGGAGGGGACAGGTCTTGAAGCCAGGGAGACCCAGAGTTCCAAACACTGGACTGACTGTGAAACTATGGGCAAATCACTTCTTGGAGTACCCAGGCAGCTCTCTGAGGCTCTCAGGAGCAGCAGAGGGATCCACCTGTGCAAGGAGTTCCTCACACTGATGAAATCCTATTTTTAGATAAAAAGACATCAAGAATGCATCTTCCACTCAAATGCCAATCTGATGCTTCAGCTTCACTTCCAGGGGGCCCCAAGCTTCATGAAAATTGTTTTATTGGAGTAAAACATCCTTTGTTGATGCCTCTGGAAGATCCCAAACAAAGTTATAAAGACTGAGTTGTCAATCCCATGATAACAAATGTACTTTTAGAACGATGACTAACCTAGAAGTTCAGAAAGTCCCATCACCAAAAGGCTGGTGATTTGGAGTTGTGAACTGATCCAACCCCTCTGGAGAGATATTTGGAACTATGTCCAAAGGGCTATAAATATGTGCATACCTTTGACCCAGCAACATCACTTCTATCCCAAAGATCTTATAAAAATGGGAAAAGGACCCACATATACAAAAATATTTCTAGCAGCTCTTTTTGTGGAAATTGAAGGGATGCCCATCAATTGGGGAATGGCTGATTGAATTGTGGCACATGAATGCAAGAAATGATGAGCAGGTGGATTTCAGAAAAACCTAGAAAGACTTCTATGAAATGATACTGAGTCAAGTGAGCAAAACCAGGAGAACATGTACACATCACACACTGCGATGACTGATCTTGATGGACTTAGCCCCTCACGGCAATGCGAGGACCTAAAACAATCCCAAACACCTTTGATGGAAAATGTCACCCACATACAGAGAAAGAACCATGGAATCCGAATGCAGAGCGATGCCAACTGTTTTCCTTTTTCTTTGTTCTTTTCTCATGGTTCCTCTTGTTCGTTCTGATTCTTCCACACGTGACTAATGTGGAAATTTGTTTGACAGACATGTTTATGTAGAGTCTACCTCAGACTGCGTGCTGTCTTAGCGAGGGAAGGAAGGGAGGGGAGAAAATTTTAAACTTATGAAAGTGAATGATGAAAACTAAACATAAACTTCTGATTGGTGATTTATGTTAGAGGGGCTTGTAAGTTTCCACTAGCAGAGGAAATTCTAATACCAATGAAAATCACAAGTCTTTTACATAGATGAACAATGTCTTAGTTTTTGATTAACAAGCTCTTCACATTCATCCTAAACTGATGGAGACGAAAGAATTTAACTTTTAGAGAGTTAAAATTCCAATCTCCAAAGGAGAAAAGATTCATAGAATGTTTGAGGTAAAAGGATCTTACATGAAAGCCACAAATAAGAGTCCCATCCATTCATATTTCTTGAAGAGCAACAATTGTTTTAAAAAATTATTTGAACTTACAACAGCCACCTAAGGAGTTATTCATGTTAGTACCTGTAATTGCCATTAGTGATATGTCAGTCAACGAATGAACAGACTGTACCTGTATCTGAGAAGCATGGAGATCCATCGTAATGATATGATCAGCTCCGGCCACTGAAAGCATATTGGCCACAAGCTTTGCAGAAATTGGAGCACGACTCTAATTAAAAAAAAAGTATATTTCACAACAGTGAAAAGGAATCATAAATGATCCCCCTACATTTTCAATTATAAAGACTAAAATTAGACTAAAATACAAGGCTAGGAAGAGCAAAGAAAACAGGTTATAGGAAACTAGATATATAACATTTATAATAGGAGTGTATGGTGCCATCACTGTTATCCAAAATTTGTATCAGGAACTTTTCCAGATGCTTAATACATTCCTTTAAATATATTATTATGAAACCTAAGATATTGTAGTTAAAAGAAAACAAAAAACTTTTCTACTTCAAGTTACCAACTTATAGATCCAATTTCTAAAGTCCACAATTGTATAAACCCTTAAGCAACTTAACTCAATGCTAAAGGGTACAGATCATACAGGAATCACTTTAGTCTAATTTCTTCATTGTAAAAAGGAGGAAAACTATGGTGATATGCTCTGTGTATATGGGAAAAATACTTAATAATGGTTCTTACTAGTACATCTGGGCATTCATCCCTTCCCAGAAGGATGTAAGAAACAAGGGGCATGACTACAGAAGAGACCTCATGAAGGCAGTGACAGTACTTTCTGGAAGGCACTGAGGCAGCTAGGGAAGAAGGGCACTAGAAAATGTTCAGGGGAAGGGGTGTGAATGGATAGAATCAGCCTTGTATAAAAGGGTGGAGGTTTAAGCTGCCTTGAAAGAAATAAGGGATTCTAAGACACAGGTAGCAAAGGAAATATATTTAGGGCTTGAGAGATGACTCATGCGAAGGCACAATAACAGTAGTATGAGTGTGTATGAGGAACAGAGTAGTAAGCCAGTTTGTCTGGACCACAGAATTCAGGAAAGAGAGCAATGTAAAATGAATCTGAACGAGTAGGCTGGGGAACAAGATGTGAAGGGCTTGTAAAGCCAAGCAGAGGAGTTTATAAAACATTTTAGAGCCAACTGGGAGTCATCACCAGAGTTTATTACATTGAGCATTGAGCTGTACTAAGAAAATCACTTTTGTGGCTATGTGGAGAACAGATTGAAGTAGGGAGAGCCTAGGGCTAAGATCTGGCAACTAATCAGATATATACGGTGAAAGAGAGCAAAAAAGTACAGGATAACATTACAAACCAGAGAGATGAAGAATAGTGGGTACCCAGAACAGAAATGGGAATCTAAAGTTTGTGGTTAGTCAGGTAGGAGGAAAACTGGGGAAGTAAAATCACAAAAATCTGGAAAAGAGAATATTGTGGAGGAGAGTATGATCAGTGTCAAATGCAGCAAAGGAGGTCTGCGAAAGGCCATCAGAATTGGCTATTTAGAGATTATTGGTAACTTTGGAGAAAGCAGTTTCAGTTGAGTGATAAGTTCAAAAGTCAGATTACAAAAGGCTAAAAAGAAATTAAGGCAACCTGTGTAGATAGCTTTTCATAGGATGCTGGTTTCTGCTTGAAAAATTATCTGTGAGAAAGGTCCCATAAATACTGTAATATACAGAGGAGCAAAGGACAAAAGACAACACAGCTGCCTATCAATACATAGCTAAGTATGCTGTGGTATACAAATGCAGAGGAATATTCCTTTGCCCTAAGAAAGGATGAGTAAAAATGCGAAAATCCACCAGAAGATAAATAAATGGAAGCAAAGTGATTAAGCACAATTAGGAAAACAATATATAAAATTATTACAACAGTGTAAATGGAAAGGACAATCCTCCCTCCCACCCCCAAATGAATGCTACATAATTACAACAAAAAAGATACTCCTGGAAAAGAGCTGAGAAAATACACTTCCTTCTTTGTAAAGGTGAGGAACTATGGGTATAGAATACTGTTAGGCTTTGCTTGATATGTTGGTTGGTTTTTACTGCAGTGCTTCCTATTTTGTTTTTTAAATAATATTCTCTGTTACAAATAAAGGTGGGTTGGGTAGGGGGTGACTGTTGCAAAAAACAAGACACTCATTTCTAAAAGAAAATATGAGTAAGAAGGTTGGAAAAGACTGTCAAAGTAACTAGTGGTATGATACTTATGAAATTGGTTCTATAGATTGGTCTCATGGAAACTGAGTTTTCTTAGTTATCTGTGATCATACAAACATAGTTGCAGTTGTGGAGTTCAACTTGAACCTAGCTGGCAGTGCTGGGGCTCAAAGGGCAAAGAATGTGAGCAAGAAGAAATGGGAATTCTTTCAGGAAAATGGTTAAGTTTATAAAATTTGTATTTTGCCTACCAATTCCTACTCTATTCTTATGCTCCAATATTAGTGCAAGAGAATTTCTGTATGGTCACTGTTTTTTTATTCTCTGCAAATCCAAATATAACACTCTAGAACTGAATGGATCTGATACCTGTCATTCATAAAACATGCTTATAGAAGTAGCAGAAACTGGTATTTTTGGGTTCTCTGTTATTTCGTGAGTCTGCACACATAAATGTTGTCTGAGAAGGAAATGGGGTAGAAAGTCAAAGAATCATCTGCATTAATTTTGTATTTACATGTGTACTAGTTGCTGGTGTTCTCTCCCTCCCCCAATGTAAATTCCCTGAAGGAAGGAACCGTTTCTTTATGGCCCCAGCTCCTGGAACAAAGCAGGTATGCAGGTATTTAAAAGATGCTTGCTGACTGATTAGATGGGGAATCATATCTATCTATCCATCTTTTTACTTGATGGGACCATTCCTCTCCTCCGACATTCTGCAATCCAGTCAAACTGGAAACAGCAGTGAAGGCCTGAACAAAGATGGTGAGAATAAGAAGAGAGGACGAATGTGTAAGATCCTTCAGGGGTAGAATGGACAGAACTTGGTATCTGATTGGATAAAAGGGAAGAGGCAAAGATGATACAAAACATGGAAAACTAGGTGAATGGTGGTGTCACAAACAAGAGCTAGTAAGGACTAAGTTTTTGGGGAAAGACAATAAACCTAGGTGTGGGGATGTTGACTTTCAGGTACATGGGGGATATAAGTATTGTTAGCCTGGATTGAGCTGAAAATGTGAGCTTAGAAAAGAGGTCTGGGCTGGATACTCAGATTTAGAGGTTATTGTCATAGAAGTGGGAGCAAGCTTGGTCAGAGAAAATAAAGAAATCCAAAGGCAGACAGATCCTTAGGAAACATCAGAATTAAGAAGTCAGTAATAGAAGGAAGAGCTAGAAAAGCACTGATTAGAGGGATGAGAGAAGCCAGAAAGAATACTACCTTTAAAGCCTAAAGAGCAAAAGATACCCAGGCAGTAGAAAGAAGTTCAATGAAGACAGTAACTTGGGTGAAAAAGCCCATTAAGTGACAGGCTTCACCAGAGTTCCAGAGGTGCATCACAGAAACCCCCCCACACACACACATACTGCTTATATAGGTTAATAGACAGCAGGAACCTTTTCCGTGTGGTCTTACAATATAACTTCCCTGAGGGCAGGGATCGGCTTATCTTTTTGGTGGTATTTATAGACTCATCCCTAAACACAGAGCTTAGTGTTTTAAGCAACTAGCTGCTAGTTGCTGACTTGCTTTCAAAAAGCGTAACTAGCTGGGCACACCCAAGAGAGAAGGTCACAGAAGCGGCAGGAAGAAATAAGGCCAAGGTTGAAGAGAGGGGGATTAAGCTTTATAAAGGGAGAAAGGAGAAAACAGTTGGTAAGAATGCTCAGAAATTCTGAGGAATGAAGGAAAGGAGCACAGAGACAGCTCTTGTCAGATGGAAGGAAGGTGAAAAGGTGGGTGGGGTGTGGGTAAAGATTTGCAGCAGGTGCTGTGGGATGTGACATTGGAAATTCACCAAGGTAGATTAGAGAGACTACTTAGAGCAACTAGAGCCAAGTGGTCATGTAATAAACTGAGAGTGAGGGCGAAGTCAGCTTAGTTTCATGACTTTATCCACAGATCCTCAGAAGCTTTATAGTAGGAGCAGAGAAGATGGATGACAGGGATTATGCTGGGATTCCTGAGGTGGCAATGAAAGGAGGTGGTGGTGAAGTCCCTTTCAGCTCTAAATTTCTATGCACCTAAATTGGGATGGTTTTTTATGCACAATAATGGATTCTTTATTAAAACAGAAGACTCAGGCAAAAGATTATACAAGGTTTTAAACATGTTTAGGATACAATAGATTTTAAAAATAAGTAATTTAGATCTCAGAAGAAGTTATAAGGATTACTATATGAGTCCTTAAAAAAATGTTTTTTGTAACAAAATACCATAAATAAAAATATGCAATTACAAAGTTTCTGATAGCTATCCTTATGAAAGGACAGAATATGAAAAGAATTAAGATCAAATCATTAAAAGAACAAAATGATATTTAAAATGACATCAAACTGGGTATCTCCATTCACTATAGTTTAGAAATACTGTTGAACTGTGACTTATTTGAATTCCTAATAAATTAAATTGTTTTGTTCACATACAAATCAAACCTTGTACTCAGAAATAAACTATAGAATAAGAACATGAGACTGCCCCTGTCTCTCCCATCTCAATGGTTAGAAATGGGAAGTTGGCCTTAAATTCACACACAAGTACCATCTAGTGGCAAAAACTGGCAACCATGAGTAAATGGATATGGCTAAATAAGCTTCTCAACAACCAAATCATGACAAACACATTGTTTTTATGTGGTTTAAAAGTTGCTATTCATGGAATTTTTTACATGACAGTTATATGGAATAGCTGCCTTCAGACATCCCAGAGAAAATGCAGAAAATGCCCAGAATACCAAAGAAGGCAGCTCCTAGGATGCTAATGTGAAAGGGAAGTTCATGCTGTTACAGACACTCTAGAACTGGTTCTGGTCAGTTCATCATATGCGGAAGAGAAGGCTTTTGGGCTGTAAAGGCACTCAAAAGAGGTCTGCTAGATTTCAGCTACTTTTTGACTCACAAAAGTCTTGGGGGAGTTGACTGACAGTGCCTGGTGAAGGGAATGCAGCCTATGACCATCTGAGTTTAAAACGCACACATGGTTCCTTAGCATCTCGTCACTGAGTTCAAATTTGAATCCCTCAGAGTTATATCAGGGTCCCCAGGGTATAAAGGGAATGGAGCCTGCTCTCAACTCCTGCTCACTCTTGATCCCAGGTTTGCAGAATCAATGCCTCTAAGGGCAAGGAATAAACTATGGAAGAGGCCTTCAGGATGCCAGGCAGTGAAAACTCAGACAGGCTCATTTGGCTGTCATGCCACACCTGAACGTAAACCTACACAAGAACTGAGATAATTTTGAGCTTACTCCACCATCCCCCAGGGGGAGCAATGGAGAGCATGCCTTGAGAGGTTAGGATGGGAGAAGGGGCAAGGAGGGAGAGTCTGTTCTATGTGTCTGAAGTATATTTCAAAAAGCTAACAGATACTAAGTGGCTAAATGGAACTAAGCAACTAGTCACTGTCAGCAGCCAACTAACAAGGGAACACTGCTAGTGGAGACTCAAACAGATGGAAGCAGGGATAAAAGCTACCTGGGATAACGCCCCTGAGGGGCAATGCAACAACCTGGCTCTGGGACAGAGGGCCAGAGCTGCCAGGTTACACAATTAATGACAGGAGGGGAAGGGATAGTCCGTATGAAGATACAGAAAGAATAATAAGTCAACTTATAGATGCCTCAAAGCTAAGAAACATGTTAATACAATAGATATCAGAAACAAAACTGGAAATGATCTACAGTTTGGATTGACTGGATAAAAACCGAGATGAAATCTAGCAAGGATACATGTAAGGTATTGAATTTGGACTTAGCAAAACCACATCAAAGGAGTCATTAATCACTCTACGTTCATGGTCAGAGAGCGTGTGGAAAGAACATTGCATTCAGTACCTGCAGGGTATCTGAGCAATCTAGAAGATGTTTACTGAGAGGGTGACCAGGAGGGTAGGAGGGTCTCAAACGCTCTCAGTGGAAATACTTTAAAGATCTGAGGATGTTTAGAGAAGGGAAAGCAAATGGTAACATGTTTATAATTATTTTCATATATCTAAAAGATTAACACGTGGATGAAAGAGTAGACCCAGTGTTATACTGAAGTAAATAACTAGAACCAATGGGTGGCACGCACGGGGAGAGAAAAGAGTTCAGTTCACAGTATGTAATAACTTTCAGAAAATTTAGAGCTATAACAATGCACCAGGATGCCTTGATAAATGAGTTCCCAGTTCATTTGTTGTTCAGTCCTTTTTAGGGGAAGAAAAAGAGGTGAGGGGATTTTTAGAAACTGCCCACTAAAATTCATTTTTGAAGGAGTTCAAATAAATGACCTCTTCTTTTCTCTTTCTACAAATATTAATGTAATCTAACATTCAATGACAGAATGATGCAAGGATCTTTGAAAAAATAAATCTTTGAAAAAAGACAGAAGAAACCCGAACAGCCCATCTGTTCTAATAGCTACAAAACAGTTTCCAGTGGTTAGATCTGATGAAATTTGTCAAGAGAAAACCTGAAATGGTGTTTGGAGTGTACCACATCTCTCACCTACCTTGTCTTTTTTATCTTGTCGGGCATATGGAAAACATGGGATCACTGCAGTTACCCTGGATGATGATGCAATTTTGCAAGCATTGATCATAATGAGAAGTTCCATCAAGTTATCATTAATTTCCCCACAGCCACTCTGGATGATGTAGACATCTTCTCCTCTCACACTTTCACCAATTTCTACACTAAAAGGAAAGATCAGTGTTATTTTATTAATAAAGATTTTTGAGATTAAAGACAAATTAATCCATCAGATATGGTTTCAGAATAACCAACCAAAAACTTAGATCCCTTTAAATATGATCTTTCTCCTAGTCCTGGAGTTAACATTGCTGTTTGTTTACATTCGATAAATTTACCTGGGAAGCAGGGATCAAGGCACAAGTGTGGAAGTTGGGGAGACCTGGGTTCAAATTCTATTGAAGACACATTGGTTATGTGACTCTGGGCAAATCCCTTAACCATTCTGAATCCCAATTATTATTAAGTGCTATTGTGTTAAGCACTGGGGATACAAAAAAAAGCAAAGAACTCAGTCTAATGTAAAAATGGAAAGCGCAGCCACTGGTACCCACCTGAGTTGTTCACAGGAACAAATGAGAGCAGGTAGGTAGAACTCTTGGTAGAATTTAAATAAAGCACCATAATAAACATGTAGTATTCATACTGTCTAGAAAAGGAAGCCTACTTAAGTAGACTAATTAACTGCCGAAACGTAGTAAAATGACAAAAAAAAGAAAAAGAAGTTACTAATTAAGAATTGATAGAGGCATTTTTTTCCAGTCATATCTTAGTATTTATAAGGAGATGTTCGTACTCAGGCAACTTTAAGCTGCCAAAATACTAAAATGACTCAGTCAATAACAAAGAAATTAGCAACGTAAGGCATCACCTTAGTTACTGACTTGATGACTACAGAAATGAGTAACTGGGTGTAGATACAGTAATGAGGACATACAGTAACTTGTTCTTTATCAAGAAATAATGTCCATGAAAAAAAGAAAACAACTTATGAAGATTCCCTTCATATACACCAATCTATGTGTTTACTTTTGTACCAAAGTGCTCCAGAGTTAATATAAAGAGTACAGCTGTAGAGCCACTCAGATAACAGACAGTCCTGTTTAGTTAGAGACAGTCTTCTCACACCCAGTCTTTCTTTGCCTCTTCCTCAGATAATAATGATGGTATCTCTGTATCACAACACTCTGAAGTTGATAAAGTGCTTTCAGAACCATTGGGTCATTAGATCCTTGTGACAACCTCATCAAGTAAGCAGGTTGGGTATTAGTAGTGCTCCTTGGTTTGTTTTTTCCCCAAATGAGTAAACTGAGGCTTAGAAGTTAAGTTAATTGCATAAGATGCCCAGACCAATAAGCAGAACAAAAACCAGGCTACCTGACTTCTTCTGGTACAGAGCAAGCTGTGATCTAAGCACTTTAATACACTGTTAGTTGCATGCAAACTGGATGATATGGTTTCTTGTTGCTATGACAAAAAATGAAGTACTAATGAAGAAAATTCATTTGACAAGCCTTTCATTAAGCATTTGATGTGTGCCAGGAGCCTTTCTAGACACAGGGGCTACAAAGATAAATTCTTTGTTCAGTAAGTCCAACTCTTCATGAGCCTATTCATGGGTCTATTTTTCCATTGGGTTTTCATTTCCTTCTCCATTACCACTTTTTTTTGAGGGGGGTCCAAAGATAAATGGTAGGCTCTTAATGTTTGTTTGATTAAACAACAGAGACCAATTATAAAGAGAAAAAGAAATGCAATTAATTTAAAGTATTACAAATTAACACCTTAATCAAACAAGTAATTCATTACCTTCTCTATTCCCTACCTCTGATTTTATTAGAATAGGGAATTTCTGGTGAGTAAATTCCTGCCAAAGAAGATAGACATGCCAAGGCTGACTTATATACAGCCTCAGAGAGTTGCCTGGGGCACTGAGATTATTAATTAAATGACTTGCACAGGTCACAGGGAAAGTTTATGTTGGAAGCTGGACTTGAATCCAGGTCTTCTTCGGTCAGAAGCTGATTTATATTTGTGGATTTTTCTCTAGACATAAATCAATTGTACAAAAAAAGATAAATTATTGTTTTAGAATACCATTCTTTCAAAAAGCATTTATAAAGCCTCATATGTGCTGTGCTCGGTGCTTAGCAGGGATACGAAGAAAATTAAGATAGTCCCCACAAACTTCGTTAAAACTTTGAACATACCCTAAGCTTTTAAATTTAAATGAAATAACTAATTTAAAAAAACTTATATTTACCTATAATGAGTATAAGGTTTTTGCAATTAGTAGTGCACTAACAGAGAGACCTACTGGGTACCTGGAATACCATGAAGCAAAAATAAGCTAGAAATAGTATGGCTGTATTTCTGCTGGATGCACCATATTCTTGCATCCAAAAAGCTAATTTCAATTCCTCTAAGAACACGTTATCCTGTACGTTGGCCCTGGGATGTAATAAATTTAGACATCATGGGGACATACTGGATACCCAATTACAATGAGATTTCCCAAATCAATCAAACAATCAACCAACCAATCAATACTGGAATCTCTGGCTTATTGATAAGAACTCCAATATCATTAATTCAAGGAAGAAAGGACATTACCATCATAACCATAATGACCATTTGTTGATTTAAAAAATATATAAATGATCAGTCACACAGAGAAGCTAATCTTTGATTTAGATATAACAAGGTTATGGGAGAGAAGTAGTAGCATACAACCTTGGATGCTATCGGAAGAGTGGCCTTCAGTTTCCTCACATGTGAGAAGTGAAGGTGACAGATCAGTGGGGTTTTAGGGATTTTTAGGATCCCTTCTCATTTTAGGGCTAATAAGCCCATGATAATAATTCCGTGAACCTAAGTAAGATTTTACAACTGTTTGGAGTAGAAGAGCTTTACTCTTTTTCTCTTATTTCCCAAAAACCTTCATGAGTTTGGCAAGATTCCAATAACCTGTAAATCAGTTAATAAGCCTTTGTTACAGGGGATATGAAGATTCACAAAAGGCAGTCACTGCCTTAGAAGGATTTACAACCTAATCTAGATTAGGTTATGTGATAGACTGTCATCTATGGCAGCCTGGCCCATGCTATCACACAAACATTATTACAATGACTGTAAGATATCTACCAAAACCATCCTATTTCAATGGCTTATGACAAACTGGGAGCACAGAGCACACTAGATTGGTCAGCTCCTTTCAGACATGGCTAAGTAAAAAAGGAAGACCCAGCTGTCACAAAGCCAAAAGATAAATAATATCCTGGATGGCAGAATTGGAATCCAATTTTTTTTTTTGAATGCTGTAATGATGGGGTAAATCTGTTTATTAGGAGTAAATATAAAGCCCTACAGAAGCCCAGAATAGGCTTTAAAGTAAATTCATTCAATTCAATGAGTATTATTTATTAAGTGCCTAAGGCAGTGCCTAAGGTGTGGCAAAGGATAGAGCTGGGACCTGGAGTCCAGAAGACTCATCTTCCTGAGTTCAATTAATGCCATTTGCCTCAGCTTCCTCATCTGTAAAATGAGCTGGAGAAGGAAATGGCAAACCTCTTCAATAACTTTGCCAAGAAAACCCCAAATGGGGTCATGGAAGAGTGGGATGCAACCGAAAAATTGAACATTTATTAAGTGCCTACTATGTGCAAAGCCCTGTTGCTAGGTGAAGGGGTTACAATGTAATGAAACACAGTCTGTTTCCTTAAGGAGTTTAACATGCAAATAGGAATGTTAAAAAATACCTGGGAATTTTAGGGGACTGTGAAAATAAGTATATGAATGACCTAACATATGTAAAGTCATCAGACTTGTTAGTCTTTTTTTAATTCCACAGGTGTCAAACCTTTTTTGTCTCAGGATGACCCCTTAATCTCTCTTCCCATGCCATTATAAATACGAATAGCAGACATTTACATATGCTTGGCAAATGTTAAAATGTTTTACATATATCATCTGTTCTGATCTTCACAACTGAGGCAGGTGTCACAGGTTTTAGTTCCTCCATTTGGCATATGAGAAAATGGAGGCTCAAATAAATAAAGTAATTTTGCCCTGGTCACATGTCAGAGATAGCATTTGAATGAAGATCTTCCAGAGTTCACTCTATTTACTTTACAAGACTGCCATGAAAAGCATCTTCTGAAAAGAAATGGGGATGCTCAGTCACAGGGAGTGAGAGATAAGAACAGAGGACACAGACTGCACTGATGGATGGAAGTTAGAGGAAGGCAGATTTCAAGAAAGACTTCCTAATGACCAGAGCTGTCCCCAAATGGAGCTGCCCTGAGAGCAAGTTTCCAGTCAGGATTAGGTCTTCCATAAGAAGATAATCATGTCTCAGGGATACTGCAACAGGGACTTATGATGAAGGCTAGGATTTGGATATAAACCTCTAAATCAATAACCTAAGGCCCCTTTTAATCCTAAAACTTTATGAACATCAATATTTTATGGTGTGATTGATTGATCCATCAATAAACACTGATTAAGCACCTACCACTTACTATTATGTTAACAGCTACTGTCCTAGGCATTGGACACAGGTGAGATGCAGTGAAAAGAAGTCAAGGTACCAGGAAAAAGTATATCAAGATCCCTCTCACAAAACTCCTCCAAACATCTAGAAAACAACCAGACTGAATCCTAATCAGGAAATTTAAAAATGATTTTTTTTTAAGCTCAGAGCAGTAAAGAGATACAAAAGTCTATGGATCTTGAGGATTGGGTCTGGTCAGGTGGACCAGGAGGTTACAAAGAACTCAGGGATGGAAAGAAGAACAAGACCATGCACCTGGGCACAACAGGGTCCCAGACCCAAAGAAGGGAATCTCAGACCTTGTGCAGGAGGCAGGAACAGGTGCCAACTGGTAGCTCTGTTGCTAACCACTCAGTTCTGGGTCACACATCCAGGGTGGACTAAGGAGAACACCTATGCCCGGGGCGGCACTGCATGGGCAGGCCGCAGGTTACGTACTAAGTAAGGAATAAACAGAAGCAGCAGCTGTGTGGTCTCAACCCCACCGGAGCAGAGCCAGGGGGCTTAGTTCCAGTATCTAGCCCATCCGGAAGCCTTCAGAAAAATAACCACTTAAAGAACAAAGGGAATCCTACCCGTCTGTCACCCTGAAACAACAGAGCTTTCTAGGGGGCTCAGGAAGGCTAAGACCATAGATGTCTACTCAAATTCCAAAGGAGGCAAGCACACAGGCCTATTGGTCGGACACAAACCCAGGTCAAGAATTTGTAGAGCTCAGACCTGGGACAGGAGTCAGACTTCACCCTGCATCAGACCAGTTTGTGGGAACACTGAATGCTTGAAGATCTCCAGACTGAGCTGTCCCTGAAATCCTAGAATAATGTAACACTCAATAACCCAAGAAAGGAGTAGCAGGAGGAACCCAGACACGGAAGAAGGGGCAACCAATCAAAAACCCTGCCATAAAAACTGGACACAGTGACACAAACCCAAGTGAAGGTAATGACTCCAGCACCTACAAGCAAGGCCTCAAAGGAAAAAAAAAAACCAGCCTGGGAATAAATTTAAGTAGAATTACTGGAAGAGTTTTACAAAGCAAGAGCATTTTTTTAAGAGTAAAAAATTAGTTAT
The DNA here is from genome assembly GCA_023548195.1 of Bettongia penicillata ogilbyi. Taxonomy (NCBI): domain Eukaryota; kingdom Metazoa; phylum Chordata; class Mammalia; order Diprotodontia; family Potoroidae; genus Bettongia; species Bettongia penicillata. The sequence goes on from JAJHZJ010000737.1 coordinate 4,456,598, forward strand.
GAATTAAATGAGAAAAAAAATGGCAGAAATAATTGGAAAGGGAATTAACAGCTTGGCACAAGAGGTACAAACTTTGCCCAAGTATCAGACCCCCTAGAAATTAGAATGGATCAAATAAAAGCTGATGTCTTCCTGAGACAGTAAGAAATATTAACACAAAATCAAAATGCTGAAACAGAAGAAAATTTGAGGTATCTCAGAGCGAAAACAAATGAAAATAAATCTGCAAAAAAATTTAAAGATCACTGGACTGCCTGAAATCATGACCAAAAAAGGGCCTAGATAGTCTTTCCAAGAAATCATAAAAAGGCCCAGATTGCTTATATCAAGAGAACAAAGTAGAAGTAAAATCCACCTGTTGCCTCCTGAAAGAAATTACCAAATAAAAACTGTCAGCAACATTAGAGCCAAAATCCAGAGTTTCCAGGTCAAAGAAACAATCCTACAAGGAGCCAGGAAGAAAGAATTCAAGTACTGTGGAACCACAGCAAGGATCACACATGATTTAGCAGCCACCCCTAAAAGGGAATAGAGAGCTTGGAAAACAAAATTCCAGACAGCAAAGGATATAGACTTAGACTCACCAAGCAAAAGAGTGTAATCTTATGGGGAAAAAAAAAATGTGCCTTATATTTTTGTGATGCAATACCACTCTGCTACAAGAAAGGATGGAGGGAACAGTTTCAGAAAAACCTGAAAATACTTTTTTATGCAGAACAAAGGGAATAGAACCAAGAGAACAATTTACAGAAAGGCAACAATACTGTAAAGTCAAACAACCATGAAAAAGCTTAGGAACTCTGACTAACCGTAGTTCAGAGTTATGCTATGAAAGGGGTGAAACGACTCGGCAAAATAAAGCACTTTGGGGGGAATGTGGACAACATGGAAATTTATTTTGCTTGATTATACATGCTTGTAAAAGGGGTTTTGTGTTTCTTTCTTTTTCAATTGAGAGGAGCACATTTTGAGAGAAAATGCACCAACATCTGTTGGGGGAGAGGATTCAAGAAAGGCTCCATATAGAAAGTGGTGACTGAGCTAAGTCTTGAAGTTAGAGGGAGAGTCCATTACAGGTGGGAGCAAAAATGCTCTACAGGAGCAGAGCAATAAAGAAAAAAAGAGAATGTCTCTGAATCTCAACAATGCCGCCACAAACATTAAGCTGCTGCAGACTGCACTTTATTATCTAAAACTCAAAGTCAACATTTTCTTTCACAATTTTTTCAAATTCACTTTCTTATACAGTACTTTGAATATCACAGTCTTAAATACGTATGGGGATGTGCACATTCAAAAGAATACAAGTCCCATGCTGTGCTCTAGAGTAACCTATTCTAAATGAGGAAGAAATTTTTCTTAAAAATTCAGCAAAGAGTACCCTTTGGTCCAAGCAATACCACTGTCAACAACAAACTGATTCTCCCCCAGAAACTATTTAACCTATTTCGTTTTCACTTCTATGTGTACATAATATGTCCCCATTAAAAAATACAAGGGAAGGCATGGACTTTTCATCTCTGCATCCTCAGCACCTGGTAAAGTACCTGGCAAAAAATACATAAGCATACACTGAGCTGAACTGACTACCTGACTGGAAGGCTGCCCCTCTGTGCTTATCAGGCCAAACATGAGGAGCAGGGACTATTTGTTTTCATCATAAATACCCCTCAAACTCTTAAATAAAATTTTAAATCGAGAAAAATTCTCTAGACTAATGCTTCCCCTTCAAACCAGTGTTCTATTTAAATTCCATTCTAATTTGAATGGCTTATCTGAAAAACACAAACCCTTAGAGAAGTATATTTAATACCAACACTGATTACTGGTCTTTTCTGGCTTAAGACAAAAGCTATCTTAAGTTGCTAGGCATTTGGGGAGGGCTCATTTTATATGAGTCAGAGAGCAGAAAGACTGGGCAGTTAACCTGGTAAAGGGTATCACTGAGAACCTGGAAGTGTAAGCCAAGAGAGGGAGGAAAAGAGAAAGTGGGTGGTTAGAAACATGAGCAAAGAATAATTGAGGAGACTGAATGCAATCAGTACATGGAGAGTGACAGCTTGTATTCTTTTTGTGGAGATCTATTATGTTCACATATAAGTAAATACAAAAGGACATTAGGGGACAAAACTAGAAGAACAGTAAAGTTCAGGGCATGGGGAACCAGAGGAAATAGGGCTGGTTGCTCAGGTGAAGAATAGTTTCAAGCTGAACTCATTGGTTTACACCAAGAACCAAGTCAAAAACAAACTTGCTATTTTAAATGACCAAGGGCAGACTGGACTTCTCTTTCCAGCCATACAAGGCTAAGATTTGTTATTTGGTGAACACCCATATTACAAATGCTTCTTCTAATACCAAAAAAGTCAGCAAGTTGTTAAAGGGCTTCTTTTTCAATAGGAGTTGGGGGAGGTAGGAAGGGAAGAGGGCAGGGGCTATTTTGTTTGCACAGAGGCCACAAGCCAGTGTATATCAGAAGTGAGCCTTGACCAGGACGTTCTCAAAGTGTGTTAATGAATGTTTGTTGTGTGATTGAGGTTTCTTTACAGTTTGGGCCTGAGGTCATATTCTGGTTCTGTCAAACAGCGGTTCCTCTAAGATGCATCTTGCTGGGAAGATGAGTGTCTTGCCTGGGTAGGATAGCCTGCTTTCAATGGCATAGTGTATTTAGTGTTGGCAAGGATTTTAAGAGTCATCTTATTCTAACTGCCCATTCTTAAGAGTGCAAGACAGGATTTAAACTGAGGCTTTCATTCCTAAATCAAGCATAACTTAAAAGTCTATCAACTCACACACTCCACCCCCTCCAGTTTCCGACACATGCAAAGAGGTTTAAAGCTAAAGGAGGTGGAGACCCTATAACCCAAGTCCCTCTTTACACTTCGGATGGGATGGTCCCTTTAGAGGCATCGTTATCTCCACTGCAAGGGTTGGAGGGAAGAGATAAGAGAGGCCCAAGGCAAAACAAAGCAGTTAACAAGTCAACGAGCATCTAGTAAACACAGTGTCAGACACAACGCTAAAAATCCTGGGGATGGACGTTCTTAGACTGAGCTGTAGAAGTTCATAATGGGGGGGAGATAACATGGTAACAACAATGGCATACAAGACATATACAGATACATGAGATAAATGGAAGGTAACCTCAGAGAAGGAGGCACTGGCAGCTGGATAGTAGGAGGACTAGGAAAGGCTTCCTGCACAAGACAGAATTTGAGCAGAGGACTGAAGGATGCCAAGGAAACGGAGAAGGAAGTAAAGGGATGAAGCATTCCAGGTATCAAAGAAAACTAGTCTAAAGGCAGAGACAAGTAGCGGATGAAGAATTTTGTTTAAGCTACTGTAGTGGGCCACAGTGGCACCCGTAGCTAGAATCCTGAGCCTGGCGTGAAAAGACCTGAGTTCAAATGTGACCTTGGTCACTTACCAGCTATTTGATCCTCAACAAGTCACTTCACCCTCAACTGTGAAATGGCAATAATAACAGCACCTACCTTGAGGTGTTGTTTTGTTAGGATTAAATGAGATATTTCTAAAAAGTGTTTAACACAGTGTATAAACAATTATTCACTGTCTTTCCAGGAGGCCAGTGTTAGATTGTAGAGGGCATGGAAGGGAGTAAAGTGTAGTAAGATTGTAAAATTAAGAAGGATTCTGGTTATAAAGAGCTTTAAATGCCAGGGACTTTATATTTAGTTCTGCAACAGGGAGCCACTGGAGCTTATTAAGTGGGGTTAGGTTTGGGGTGGTAGGAAGTAACTGGGTCAGATCCATGCTTTAGAAGACACCTTAGCAAATGAATGAAGGATGCTTTGGAAAGGGCAGAGACCTGAAGAGGGAAGACCAACCAGAAGGCTTATGCAGTAGTCTAGGTAATAAATGATGATGGCCGAAACTGGAGTTTGATAAATGGAGAAGGGGGTGGGGAGATACATGAGAGATGTCATGAAGGCAGAAGCTGATAGCATTTCACAAAACCTTGGATGTGAACTGGAGCTAACAGGCAAAATGAGACAATAACAAGCGAGGAGGGGAAGGTAACTAAAGTTATGTTTTGAAAGTGTTCTGTCGGAGATATCCACAGGACTTCTAGTTTGAGATCTCTAGTAGGCATTTGGTGGAGGTCAGGAGAGAAATTATAGCTGGAAAAATTGATCTTAAGTATCATCTGTAGATGAAAACTGAACCCATGGCCACCAATAAGATCCATAAGAAGTCAAGGCCCAAGAGAGAGCCTGAGAGGGAAGGATCAGGAGAGATCGTACAGAATCAGAAGCAAGCAACATCACAAAAACGTAGTGTGTATGGGAGGGGGGACCAACATGTGAAATGCTGTGGCAAATCAGAGGCTGTTGGGAACTCTGCAGAGTTGGAGACAAGACCGAGGCGACAGAGCTTAGAAGAGCTACCATAAGTACCTAGAGAAAAGCAACCAGCCTATCAGCATAACTGAAAATGGAAATAATAGTAGCACCTATCTCCCAGGGTTATATTGAGGGTAGTTGTACATTTTGTAAAGCCATTCGCAATTCTTAGAAGCACTATAAATGCTAGCCAGTTGTGAGAACTCAGTAGTGAAGTGTGTGTGTGTATATGTATGTACGTATGTATATACCCTTTGACCACGAATACAAACAGGACTCACATGTACAAAACATCTTTACAGCAGCTCCTTTTTCCAATGCCAAGAACTGGAAACTAAGGAGGTGCCCATCAAAGGGGGAATGGCTGAACAAAGCCCATATATACGAATGTAAGGAACATAGGGCACCCTAAGAAATGAAGGACGACTCAGAAACATCTGGTTAAACCAACAAGAAACGAAGCCACACGTATAGGGGCGATGGCAATAGAGGACACTGGAGAGACAAAACAGACTGGCTGCCCCTGGGCCCGGAATGCTTTCCGCCCGGCCCTCATCTCTGCCCGCAGGCTTCCCCGTTAGTTTTCTCCGGGTAAAAGAACCCTAAAATGCAACGTCTCCCACTTCCGAGGTAAGCACCAGTCTGCCTGCACAGGGCACCTCGCACAGCTTAGGGCCACGCATGAAGCTCAGCGGGGGGTCAGGTCAGCCTGGAGCATCCAGAACGCCACTGACAGGCAAAGGCTAGAGACGAAGGATGAGGAGTTCCACGAGGGTGGCAGTTCTGGACTCCTGCGCAGCCCCAGGCTTTTTAAAATTATTATTCTTCCAAGCATTCGGAACATAAAGCACACTCTAGTGCTCATAAATGCTGGATGATTTAACGCTTCTGTTCAAGGGCAAAAGCAGGGAGACCCACAAGGACCCAGGCCACCCATCGTTTCCTGATACACCTGAAGGTCTCAGAACTTGAAGACCGCCCAACGTGGGGATCGGCTTTGCTCCGGCCAAGTCCTGGTTACAAGTTTTTGTTTTGCTTCACGAACTCTCTGGGTGGGGGAGGGGTAGTTAAAAGTCAACGCCTCTAGGACTTCCAGGATCGAACAAGGGAGACACCAGGGGCTGCCACGAAGCTCCTTTTCCGCACCCGCAGTCCCCCACCCTGTCAGCCGAGGCAGTCAAATCCGCCTCTGGGGTTGGGGGCTGAACTCTTTGGAAAAGGCTTTCGAGAAGCATGGATGAAAGGATGATATTTACAATGGCGGGGGCGGAAGCCAGGCCGCGTGACGGGAAGCTCGCGACCAGCTCCCATCCCCACCCCCGTCTCCCCACAAGACCTCCCCAGCTAAAACCCGAGGAAGAGGCGCGCCGACTCGGAGGCAGAAGGCCCGGCCTCGGTCTGGGCTACAGACGCCACACGTCACAAGGACACGCCCCCGCCCTCCCGCAGGAGAGGGGAGGTGGCGATGGCTCCGCCCCCCGGAAGGGGGCTCCTCCAACCGAGGCTGGAGGGAGGGACATCCGCGACAGTGCGGGCCGCGAAGTCGGCACGCTGCGTCCCTTCCCGCTCCGCGGCTCCCGCGCACTCCGGCCTCCCCCGACTCTCAGGCATCCAAGCCCCTCACGGCTGGCTCCCGTCTCCCCCGCCCGCCTCCCCGCGTAGCTTTGCGAGTGGGGACGTGCGTGATCAGCCCCTCCTCCGACCCCGGCACGATCCTCCCGCGGAGCCCGAGCCCACAGAGCCAAGGCCGGGCGGCCTCAGCATCCGCCGGGCCCGCGTGGTTTCTCCGCCCCCCCCTCCGCCGCCTTCCTCCTCCCGCCCGCGCTCACCTGGTCTCCTGGTTACTGAATTTCTTGGTGACCACCTTGCCCAGCTCCAGCCCCAGCCTGTCTGCCACTTTCTGGGACAGGTCTTGGTGCGAGCTGCCGCTGAACAGCACGATGTTGGGCATGGCGGGCGCTCGGCGGGGGGTGGCGGTAAAGACGCGGAGACAGCGGCGGCTGCTTCTGCTGGTGGCGGGAGCCCGAGCGGGAGGAGGCGGGAGACGGAGTCTACAGGGGCGGGGCCGGAGCCAGGCTCCGCCTCAGCTACTGAGGAGAAGAAATGGCCCCGCAGCCTCCTGGGTGGGAGGTGCTTCTTCCTCCTCCCCCGGCGACCTGCAGGGGGCGGGGTCTGAGCGGCGCTCCACCCTCGGGGGCGGGGCCTCGCGCTTCGAGTCGGAGCGCAGTGGAAAGGGCCTGGAGTCTTAAAAAAAAACAGCAGGCAAATAATTCTCTGGTTTCTACGCACCCTTCCACCCCACGAGTCTGAGTTTACGTAACTTTCCTCTAAAAGGATTCAAAAGACTGATCACCAAACTGTTAGTCTGCCAAATGTCCGACCGTGCACATAGTAGGCGCTTGCTGTTTGTCCAGGCAGGTAGGCCCCCGCAGTGCAGAAGACACAAGCTCAGGTTCGACCTCGGCGCTAGTTGTGTGACCCTGGGCCAATCATTTAATCCTGTTTGCCTCCGTGGCCTCATCGGTAAAATGAATCGGAGAAGGAAGTGGGAAAACCATTCCAGAAGCCTTGTGGAGAAAATCCCAAACGGGGTGATGAAGGGTCGGCCGAGACTGAAGCGCCTCCAACCACCATGTTTATTAAACAAGCCGGGGGCCCCAGATTTGGACCGAGAGCCGGTGAGCGCAGGCAGCTCACGATTCCTCCCCGCTGTCAGTAAAGTGCGCCCCCAGCGCTTCGGGCATCAAACACCGAGACTTGTGCCGTCCTCAAGCGATCCACCCGCCTGCTGCGTGTTTCTCCACTCCCCAGCTCCGGGCATCCTCACTATTTCTCGTTCCTGTAGTTCCCTTCCCCTCGCCTCCACTCTCGGCTTCCTTTAGCTCCTGCGAGCATCCCACCTTCCGCAGGAGAGCCAGCTTGTCCTGTTTACGGCTAGTTTGCACACGGTTGTTTGCCTGTTGTTCCCTCCTTTGGGGCCAGCTCCTTGAAGGCGGAATCCGACTTTCCTTTGTCTTCCCGGCACGGTACCGGCAGGTTGATGTTCATGACTGCCTCTCCTCCTCCTTGGCCTCAAGGAATTGGCTGGTTTAACAGTCGATAAATACTAAGCGCCTGCCATGTGCCATCTCTGTGCTAAACTCTGGGAGTACAATCCCTGATCTCAAGGAGATGGTAATCAAATGGAGGAAAGACAATACAAGAAAGCAAACTAGGTGGATGGGGGTGGAGGAAAGAGAAGGTACCTGGAGAGCTGGGCATTGTGTAGAAATAAGGGAATTCCCGAAGTAGTGGAGCTGGGTGAGAAATGAGGACCTTTTTAGGTCTTGCCGTGTAATTTTCTTCATCGTGGTCTGTAATACTTAATTCTTATTATGAGCCTTGATAGGTTATAATGGGAGAGATGAGATGAAAACAAGAGTTGGCAACTTATTGGTTATATGGGATTGGGAAGGGTGATGGTGTGCCCCACTGAAGCAGAGAAGAGTTTAGGGGCAAAAATACGGAGTTCTGGTTTTGCAAAAGTTAAATTTGCTATGACTAAAGTATCTCCGATTTGAAATATGGGCCAGTTAGGTTGTACAGTTGATAGCATGCTAGACCAGAAGTCAAGCAGACTTGAGTTCACAGCTAGCCTCAGACATTTCCTGAGTGACCTTGGACAAGTCACTTTACCTCTGTCTGCCTCAGTTTTCCTATCTGTCACGTCAGGATAATAATAGCCCTACCTCACAGGGTTAGTGTGAGGATAAAATGAGTGAATATTTATGAAGTACTTTGCAGACCTTAATGTGATTTGTAAATGCTGTTATTGTTGATGTCAAATATCCAATAAATAATAGGAGATATAAGACTGGATCTCCAGAGAGATCTAGAGAGAGACTAGGCCAATGCATTAAGCTCTGTGAATCACCTGGACAGACACCATACTTAAGTGCATGGTAGCTGAGTAAGTCACCCAATAGAGAGGGATGAGAAAAGTGCCCACTAAGTATGCAGACTTTAGCTATACTAGTAGGGGATGTGATATGAGGTGAACCAGCAAAGGAGGTAGGATCAAAGTGTTATGAAAAGCCACAGAGGAGAGAGCGTATGCAGGAGTGTGGTCAACAGTATCAAATGCTGGAGATATCAAAAAAGGAGGAGGATTTAAGGACAGGCCATCAGATTGGGCAGCTACATGGTTGCAAACCACCTTGGTCTGGTAAAAATTGTTAAAATATATTAAATTCTGAGGTGTCCTGCTTATAATAAAATGATAAATAATAGTCTTCAGCTCTACTGAAACCACTCTTCTCCAGCCAGGGTCCCTTCAAGAGTTAACCCAAGACCCAGGTTATTCTGACATATGGATAGATAATTAAGTTAACATAAGTTTATGTTAACAATTAAAATATATTGTCATATTTTAATATTCTTTGTTAGCTGCTCCTTTTGAGCCTTTTTTATTATCTAACCCACAGTTCAAAACTTCTCTATTTGTTGTAACCGATGGTTCCAGGTATGGATGGCGTAGTGGTGGCTGATGGAGCACCTGTGTTTTCTTGGTGTTAATTATTAGGTCAAAATTAGTATAGGCAACAGAGAATTGATCCATACTTTGTTTCATCCCAGCTTCAGAGGCTGCATCAATGCCCAACCTGTGATAGAACATTCTAAGCTTGTATTAGTCTGATCAGCCATAGTCAGACAGTGAAATTTCACTTTATCATGGTGATGTCATTTTGGTCCTCTTCCAGAGCAAAGACAACAACCAACCATTATCTAATTCTCATATTTATGGCTGCAAAGATTTCAATGATTTTTCTTACTTGAAATTTACATTGTAAAAAGCACGGACCAAGTTTGGTCTTGAGTAAGGCATTGATAGCCTAAGTAGTTTTATGGTAAAACACGACATCATTGTATTCTGACTTCATCCTCTAAGAAATAAAAGATGCTATCAGCTAAAATTTTTTAGCACTTTAAGGATAACAAAACCCTTTCCTCACGATTACCATAAGGGATAGGTGGCTATGAAAACTGAAGAGCAGACTGGTGAAGTTTCTTGCATATTCACACAGCCAGTGACACAGGCAGAGTCTTCCTGTCTCCAAATCTAGCACTTTAACTTCTATGTTGTAATGCCTTTAAAAACTAGGCTGTATACCAGGGGTTCATAACCTTTTTTTGTGTACTAGCAGTCAGGTGAAGCCTTGCACCCCTTCTCAGAATGATGATTTTAAAGGCATAAAATAAAGTACATAGGATTACAAAGGGAACCAATTCTATTGAAAGTTATCTGCATCTGTATATGTACCATATATACATACATAGATACATATATGAGGCAGTAGGTAGCACAATGGATAGAGGGAGTGCTGGGATCAGAGTAAGGAAATCCTGAGTTCAAATCCAACCTTGGACAAGTCACTTAACCTCTGTTTGCCTATGAATGGGCGAGCCACTGGAGAAGGAAATGGTAAACCCTCCAGTTCCTTTGCCAAGAAAGCTCCATGGGCACAGATCCATGGGGTTGCAAAAAGTCAGATCTGGCTGAACAACAACACACACATGTACATAGATATTAAAAGTTTACAAACTCAAGGTTAAAAATTCCTGCTCTACATTATTTATGTTTATTTATTGCAGAGTGGGGTGTGTTCTTCCTCACTTTGAGGAAGATCCCTCATTTTTGTATCGCCATAGAAATATAGAAATATCCAACCCTTTGTGAAGTGTTAGGTCAATATAATGGAAACAAATAGAAGTATAGAAATACAGTGGATGCTTTACAGCAGGCTGAGATACACTTTCCCCTCTTTATCAGTAAAACTGTTTTGACAATATTTCACCAAACTGCTATTAAATGGAAATGGCCTTAGGCTCTGGAGTGCATTTCTGTGCCCCATTATCTTTTGAGTCATAAAATTTCCTTAAGTTGAATCACAGAATTGACAAGTTGGAAGGGATCTCAGAAATCTTTCTGGTATAACCACTGCCTAATTCACTAATGTCTCCAATATTCCTGACAAATCATCCAGCCCCTGAGTACCAGTAACAGGAAAACTCTTTACCAACTTGGGCAGCTCATTTTCCTATTTTTGGACAACTCTAATTGTTAAAACATTTTTCCTTATGTAAGCCAAAATCTGCCCTCTGGTAGCTTCATAGACTGTCCATGCAAGAAAAGTCCTACCTCTGCCTTTTATGGCTAGCCTGAATTAATTTAATCCTTCTTCAGTCAGTCCACATGTGTTTATTAACATAGCCCTACTGTCAGTCTTGGTGACTTAATCAACTCACATGGATTTATCTCCCATATTTCTATGTAGATGATTCTCAGATTGATTGATCCAACCCTAACCTCTCTGCTGAGCTCCGGAATGATTGCCTATTAGATGACTTGTCCCCTAGACATCTTAATCTCAACAAGTCCTAAACAAAATTCGTTATTTATCCCTTCAAACTCTCGTTTCTTCCTAACTTGCCTATCACTGTTGAGGGCACCATGTGTCATCCTTGAGTCTTCATTTTCACCCTACATTTCCAATTTGTTGCCCAGTCCTGTGGATTCTACCTTTGCATCATCTCTTGTATGTGTCCTCTTCTCTCCACTCATATAACTGCAACCCCGGTTCCGGTCCTTATCATTCCATGCCTGGGCTATTGTAGAAGCTTATTAGTTTGTTTCTCTGTCACTTCCCAGTTCAGGCCATCATCCACTCAGCTATCGAAGAGATCCGCCTCAAGTGCAGGTGTGACCATACTTCCCCTCAGTTTACTGTTTCCTCTAGGATTACATACAAACTCCTCTTTTAAAACTCTTCTTCAAAACCTGGCCTTTTCCTACCTTTCTAGTCTTCTTACATGTTGCTCCCTTCCTGCTACTTTATGGTCCAATGACCCTGGCCTTGCTCTTCCCAGCACAGCATAGTGTATTTTCTAACTCCTAAACTTTTTGCAATGCTCTTCTACTTCACCTCCACCTCTGGCTTCTCCAGCTTCCTTCAAGACTCCACTTTGACCCAGTAATACTACTAGTAGACCTATTTCCAACATGTGTGCTGTAAAATATATATTTTACTTTGTGGTGGCAAAGAACTGGAAATTTCAGGGATGCTCATGTTCAGCAATGGCTGAACAAATTTTGCCATATGATTACGATGGGATACTATTTATTGTTCTATAAGAATGGTGAGCAGGCAGATTTCAGAAAAACCTGGAAAGATTTGCATAAACTGTTGCTGAGTGAACTGGCAGAACCAGGGAGACATTGTGCACAGTAACAGCAACATTTTTCAATAGCTGGCTTTTTTAGAGCTTCAGAGGGATGTGACAATCTAAGACAATTCCAAAAGACTCATGATGGAAAGTGTTATCCACATCCAGAGAAAGAACTATGGAGTCTGAACGCAGATTGAAGTACGCTTTTTTTTGTTTTGATTTTTTTGTTTTTTATTTCTCCTGGGTTTTTCCTTTTGTTTGGATTCTTCTTTCACAAAATGACTAATATTTAAATATTTAAGATGATCATATGTGTTCAACCTGTATCAGATTGTATGCCATCTGGGGAGGAGAGGGGAGGAGAGAAAAATTTAGAACTCAAAATCTTATAAAAGTAGATTTTGAAAACCATATATATACATATAAAATAAAATTTTAAAATACTTATGATAGTTCTTTATATGATGTCAAAGAACTGGAACTTGCAAGAATGCCATCAATTGAGGAATGGCTGAACAAATTGTGGTATATGAATATGATGGAATACTACTGTGCTGTAAGAAGTGATGAGCTCAATGATCTTAGAAAAACATTGACAGACTTGCATGAAATAATGAAGAGTGAAGAGAGCAGAACCAAGAAAACGTTGTGTATAGTAACAGCCATATTGTTTTAAAAACAACTTTGAGCAACTAAGTCATTGTGACTGTTAGAAATGTGTGTGTTTGTCCTTCGTTGCCGAAGAAGACCATGCCATCAGAGAAATGATCATATGACTTGCACTTGACTTTGTTTTGAGTGAGGGAGGTCTGTGCAAGTCACCAGCCTTACTTCTCCCCCAGAACCATCTGAATCCAGTGACCAAATATTCATCAGGATGACTGGAGATGACCCAGGATGAGGCAATTGGGGTTAAGTGACTTGCCCAAGGTCACACAGCTAGAGAGTGTCAAGTGTCTGAGATGAGATTTGAACTCAGGTCCTCCTGACTCCTGCACTGGTGCTCTATCCACTGCACCACCTAGCTGCCCCAACTATTATAAATAATCAAATAGAAAGGACATATAAAGGAAGATGCTATCTGCATCCAGAGAAAGAACTGATAAATAGAAGTATGTATAGAATGATTTTACATATATATGTTGTTGTGTATACATATTTGTGTCTAATGGCAGCCATCTCTGGGTGGGGGGAAGGAGAAAAAAGGAAAAAAAAAATTTATACGATAACTTCATTATATATTTAAAAGAAATAGAATATTTTTATATAGCAGATTTGCAGTTTTATGTGCAATCACCTTTTTTTTTTTATTATACTAAGTCATGGAAATGCTTATTTTATTCCATAAATTAAAGATAAAATTTTTTTAAAGATGCTACTTAAATTCATCAATCAATCTTCCTTTAGAGACCTTTCCTCATTCTTTCTACTTCCAATGCCTTTCCTCTGAGGTTTGTTTTATTTATTTTGTTTATATATTTGTATTATTTATTTATTTTATCCTGTTTACCCTTATATATATCTTGTAGGTGCTCTTAATGCAAAAACCCCCCAGAATCCCCTAATGTGGTTCTGCTTATTCAAATGTGTACTACTCTAGGTTATAATTATGCAAAATATGATAACTGGTTGCAGCCCAATGGAAGTGTGCAATGTGCATTAGAATGATGAAGCCACTACCAACTCTACAAAAACAATATGCAAGACACTTTTAAGTTTAATCTGCATTATTAAGATTTTTCTCTGTCACTTTCTTAAGTCTAGATAATAATAAAAAAAAAATAAACCAGTGAAAGAAACTCTGACTGGTAGCAGTCAAGATGTAAGTGCCCAGACTGAAAATTTGCCAGTCAACACAGCTGATTTGAGCTGGCTCCCAAACACTATGATTCAGGGGACTGTTTATTTGCACTAATCTGGAACTTGCTTTACGTGGTTGTTTATTTGTTGACTTCCCTATTAGAGTGTAATCTCTTCAAGGCAGGGACCTTTTTCTTTTTGTGCCTGTTTGTGTTTAGCACAGTTCCCTTACTACAGTGACCCACTTGGGGTCATGAAAGGTTGGATATGACTGAACAATAAAAACTGGTTTTGAAAATGAGGAAAATGGAAAGGAGAGCAAGCCTAGAACTAGAAGGAACTTCCCACAGACCATCTAATCCAGTTCCCTTGTTTTCCAGATAAAGGAACTGAATCCCAAACAGATCAAGTAACTGGCTCAAAATCACAAATCAGATATGACTGAAATGACTGAACAACGAATGTCAACACATATAAGATAGAGACTAAATAATAAAAATAGCTTGAGAAAGATAAACATAAACGCATATGTCTATATAAAATAAATATATTAAAAAACCAGCATTTGGGAGAGGTTTTATTATTTTAAAGTCTCATGTAGAAGTTTCCACCTGAGTCAGGCTTTGAAGGAAATTAGGGATTCTTAGGTGAAAAGGGAATACATTTCAGGCAGAGAGAACAGATGGTAAATGGAATATCATACATACCTCAGGATCACTATAAAAGTTTGGCAATGTTGAAGAGGAAATGAAGGGAGCGAACTTAGAAAGGTAGGTCAAAGCTAGGTGGTAAAGGGTTTTATCTGACAAATAGAGAATTTTTTCTTTGATCCTACAGGCAATAGGGAACTGCTGGTGCTTTTAGAGCAGGGAAGTGACATGATCAGAATTTAGGAGTATCATTTTGGCACCTATGTGAAGGATGGATTGGAGACAGGAAAGACTTGGGTCAGAGACCCCAATTAGGAGGCAACTGCACTACAATAATGTAGATAAGAGATGTTAGTGTGTTCAGTTGTCCAACTCTTTCTGACCCTATTTGGAGTTTTCTTGGTAAAGATACTGGAGCAGTTGGCCATTTCCTTCTTCAGCTCAATTTACAGATGAGGAAACTGAGGCAAACAGGGTGAAATAGCTTGCCCAGGGTCACACAGCTGGTAAGGAGGCCAGATTTGAAGTCACAAAGATTAGTCTTCCTGATTCTAGTTCCAGTTAACTCTCTGTCCACAAGAGATTAGGCTGAATTAGGATAGTGGTGGTATGAATGGAGGGAATGTGTCATTTGTCAAACATTTATTTAGTGATTACTATGTGTCAGACCTTGAGCCTAGATCAGCAGATGCAAAAAAAAAACCAAAACATTAAACTGTTCTTACCTTTAAGGAGTTTATGCCAGAGATTTGATAGTACAATCCACAACCTTTGTCAACTAATGGTATATCTGGAGTGAGGGAGAGTGAAAGGAGGCCAGGATGACTCTGAGATTATGAACTTTGGTGCCTGGATTGTTTAAATAGAAGTATATATAAAATGATTTCACACACACACACACACACACACACACACACACACACACACACAGGGACCATGCTTTAAACCCAATTAAATTCACTCTGGCTCTCATTGATTGACCAATAATAGATCCCAGGCCAAGACCTACCAAGAGTGAACGTAAGGAGAACAATTGTTTCTGTTTTGGTCAGAAACCATGAAGGGTCTTCTCCTCCCAGATCTACTTTATTTTATTTTTTTGACTAGGTAAAGAGGCCATTCTCCGCCTCATCTTTTTTCTAGATTTAATCAGTGAATGGGTGTTGCCTCAGGGAAACTGAGACCTGTTAAAGATCTTAGCTTAATAAGGCCAAGGTCTTCCGATGCATCCTGGGCCCTCTCCAGTTGTCCTGATCTATCTCACTGCAGGACCAGGATGGCTCCAGAGATCAAAGTGAGGCTGGGGACTTTGCACAGCCCTGCCTCACTTCAATCCAATTCACTTCATGTCATGGAGTCACCTCCGTGATATCATGGTCCTCGTCCAGAACGAAGGGCAAACAACAATAACATTTGTATCTTCCACACTGTAATGCTTCAAATTACTAAAATGTTCGACTACAGCTCATTTTTGTCTTTTTTCCTCTAGGCTAAACATCCCTGGTTCCTTCAGCTGAACCTTTTATGATGCAGTTTTGAGTCTTTTCATCAATACTTCTCACTCCATTATCCTTATTGTCCTGCATATGTTTCAACTTGTCAATGGTCTACCTAAAATGTGGTGCATTTATAGTGGCCTTGTCTATATTATAATGCCAAAAGAATTAGGAGGAAAAGTGATCAGTTTTTAAAAGAACAAACTACATATTTAAAAGCAAAGCGTTATTGTTCAGCCCTGTCTGACTCTCCATGACCCCATTTTGGGGTTTTCTTGGTGAAGATACTAGAATGGTTTGCCATTTCCTTCTTCATCTCATTTTACAGATGAGGAAACTGAATTTGGATTTGAACTAATGAAGATGAGTCGTCTTAATACCAAGACCAGTGCTCTATCCATTGCACCATCCAGCTGCCCCTAAAAGCCAAAACCATATGGCAAGAAGACATTTTGGGGAAAATATACTTAACAAAATGATAAATTAGAATGTTAGTTGAATATGTCTCAAATAGTAAAATAAGGAAATGATAAGTGCCACCTACTTCATGAAGTGACTGACACCCCTCTTGACTTTTATGTTGCCTGGAATGCCATTTCCACACTTGCACCATCCCTGATCCAAATTCTAATACATCCTTCAATGGGTTTAGACAGAGGACTAAAAGCAGGGGTGTGTGGGAGCCCTGCATAATACTCTAGAAGCCATTGTTAAACTTTTCAGGGTGAGTATTTACTTTGTAGAAATCATCAAAGGTGGGATGACTAGGTGGTGCAGTGGATAGAGTACTGGCCCTGGGGTCATGGAAGACCAGAGTTCAAATATCATCTCAGACACTTTTTACCTGTGTGCCCCTGTACAAATCACTTAACTCTATCTCTGGAAAAAAAATCATCAAACACTAGAAAGCAGATCTTAGTTTATTATTGTATTGATTGTCTGGACTTAAAAAAGTGATGGTGGAAATGTTAATAATGAAGATTAAACTCTGAAATGTCCCCGATTTTTCAGAGAGCTGGTTATTAAACATTTACTATCACATCCCTGGCTGGAAGGTATCCTCAAAGTAACCTAGTCTAGTGATGTCAAATTCAAATAGCAACAACATATTAACATAGTTCTATTATATTTTTATTTATGTTGGTAAATATTTTCCATTGATATTTAAATTTGATTCCCCAGCACCCAGGAACACTGTCAAGGTATTTGACAGCACCGATGGCATCCAACTTCCTCATTTTACAGGTAAGGAAACGGTCTCACATAAAGGAAGTGACTTGGCCAAAGTTAGATAGCAAGTAGCAGAGAGTGGATTTGAATTCTGAATCCAAACCTAGTGCTCTTTTCATTATAATCATTTAATAGAATATGATTATATTATGTATAATAAAATATAGATAATGGACATAGTTTAAATATGACACCATAATATACTACATAAATTATAACATGTTATATAATTGATATAATTATAGATCATATATAATTTCTACTATATGCACTAAGGATCTACTTCTTCATTATTACTATAATAATCCCACCTCCAAGATATTTTTTTTACCCTGAATTCCCCTAACAATTACACTGATTATCAGCAAATATTAGGAATACATCCATTCATTCAACAAATATTTGTAGTTCACCTACTATGTGCATAGCACTATGTTAAGGGATACAAAGATGTGGGAGATGTTCCCTGATCTTCAGGAATCTACATTACTGTGTTCTTTTTCTCTCTATTATGGAAACTTTCTAATTCCTTTTATTGATTTTTATTTTTAGTGGTGGGGTGAGCCCAGGACCATTTCTCCTTGTTAAGAGATTATTAAACTGACCGAAATCTGTTCCACTGGACATAAAAATCTACTTAAAGCCTCAAACATTCGTCAGATAAGTCAAAAGGGGAGCTGAGGTTTCCCAAGTAATCTGACTTGAAGAAGAGGTTCTGGGCTGACTGTAGGCATACACATCTCCTCTTTCAATTAGTCTGTTGTGAACCCTCTACATGTAGTTTAATCTGAAACCTGACTTTGTGTATCTGCTTAACTAGGTTTGCTTCTTTAGGGCACGTATGAGATTATGACTGCTGACGAAGTTTGTTCAACTTTTATGACACTGAAGAAAGCATGGGATTATAAATCTCTTTTAACTTTAACAGCCCGAAAGAATGTACAAGGTTGCAGTATGTGAAAGAATGATTTCTTTGTCACTGACATAATTTTATCTATAGAAGACCTCTTTAGAATCCTAACTGGTGTTCTTTACTAGCTTTTTCCTCAGAGACCTCAATCTATGCTTCAGTAAAATAAAACCTAGGTTCTTACTTCTATAATTTCTCCATTGTAGTGGATTTGTTTCAGCAGCCGTTAACCTACCACATGAACTCAAAGAGAAGATAGTACTCTCATACTATCTCCTTACCCCTAGGACAGTGAATACAGAAATCATGAAAATATATAAAAATAAAACAAATTCCAGGTACTATTGGCCACTGAAGATACCAAGGCAAAAACCACCAGTCTTTGCCTTCAAGGAGGTTATATTCTATGAAGGGGTGATGGTAGGTGGAGTTGTACAAATATATATATATATGTATATATATATATGTGTGTGTGTGTATGTATGTATGTATATATGAAGGTGACTTTCCAGGAAAGGTCAGTAACGTCTAGGAGGATTAGAAGTCTTCAGGTGCAGGTGGGCTAAACTCTGAAGGGCAGTCAGAATCCCAATAGGCAGAGGTAAGGGGAAAGTGCATCCCAGGTTTGGAATGGTACCTGAGGAATAGTAAGAAGAAAAGTCTGATTGAACCATGAAAGGGAGTAATATATAATTAAGCTGAGAAGATCTTTTCAGCTAGCGTGGACCAGGTTAGGGCTATAGATGTCAATCGCAGGAGTTTATATTTGTTCCTTTGGGTTGTTGGGAGCCATAGGAGTTTATTGGAATAGAGGATTGATTTATTTAGACCCATGGTTTAGGAAAACCATTTGGGGAACTCTGTGGAGGATGGGTTGGAACAGCGACAGACTTGAAGCAGGGAGACCAATTATGGGCCTATTTTAGTGGTTCAGGAGAGAAGTAATGAAGTCTCCTTCTTCTTGCACTAGAGTGGCAATAAATAATAGGAAGTTCTTCAATTCCTCTTTTTATCCAGGCTAACATTTCTTGATCTTATTTTGGTTAATATTCATCCTTTCTTAGGCAACTAGTTGGCGTGTGTTTAGAGCTCTGGACCTGGAGTCAGGAAGACCTGAGTTCAAATGCAGACATTTACTAGCTGTATGATGTTGGGCAAGTCAGTTAACTTCTATTTGTCTCAGTTTCCTCTTCTGTAAAATGGGGATAGTAATAGCACCTATCTCCTAGGGTTGTCGTGACGGTCATATCAGATTCATTAAAAGCACTTAGTACAGGGCCCAGTACATATTAGGCAGTATATACATGTTAATTATTGTTATTACTATTATCAAATTTGACCCCAGACACTTCTTAGCTACGTAACCCTGGGCAAGTCATTTAACCTCCATCTGTCTCAGTGTCCTCAACTGTAAAATGGGGATAACAATATACTAACACCTACCTCATAGGGTTTTTGTGAGATAGTATTTGAAGGAGCTTAGTATAGTGCCTAGCATAGAGTAGGGGCTTAACCAATGCTTGTTCCCTTTTTCCAACGCAGTCATCCTCTCTGTCTTATATATTTTCAGCCTCTCTGGCCATTATGAAAGGAAATCCACTTTGGATTTGAACTTCCTAGTTCAACTCTCTTCAAGGAATAATTGATAAATCTTCTCCTTTCATATTAGAGCCAATGTCACAAACTTCCTGCCTCTAAAATGGTAATTAATGGGTGGCCCTTTCAACTTCATAGAAAATGTAGAAAGTAACTCCATATTGTCTGGTAGTAATTTTAATATTTGAAAAGTATTTCAAAATTCTCCCAAAAGTAAAATAGTTGTCCAACCTTTTCTCTTATGACTTCGCCCTTGGACTTTGTTCATTCTGAGCTGCCTCATTTCTTTTTCCCTCATTGAGAATCTTGAAGTAGCTTTTCTGGGTTAAGCTGATAGAGTATCAGGGAGTAGCAGGTTCTTGTGGTATCTGATTTCTTGTTTCCTTTGCTGAATTTTTAAAATTCTCCAAGACCCCAACTTTTTTTTTTCTTCCTATCATTCTCAAGTCATCTGAAACAGGGTAGGATACTATTCTCTTTCCTTTCTTGAGTTTCCTTCTGCCTAGTTGGACTGAGGAAGGAGTTGCTGACCAGCAGGGACTGAATTGGCCACGGAAAAAGATCTGAAAAAGAAAAGGCAGTTTTGCATAGTAGAAATTCGGTTGCGTGAGCAGTCCTTTCCTTCTGTTCTACAATGCATTTGGAGATGCACACTTTATTGGGTGTTAAATTCAGAATAAAATAAAAAAAGAAAAATCTCTAAACTCTCTCGCCTACCTAATTAACTTTGCAAAGGTACAAGAGAGGGAGTAAAAGCA
The DNA here is from genome assembly GCA_023548195.1 of Bettongia penicillata ogilbyi. Lineage (NCBI taxonomy): Eukaryota > Metazoa > Chordata > Mammalia > Diprotodontia > Potoroidae > Bettongia > Bettongia penicillata. The sequence continues at coordinate 4,476,608 of JAJHZJ010000737.1, forward strand.
CTGGGATAAGTGTTTGTCTAAAATCTTTTTAAAATGGATTTCAATCAAATGAAATTAGATATTAAACTGAATTTATTTAAAGCTATTATTTTTTTTTGCAAAGGAGAATAATATGGAAGGTGAAGAAAGTGTGTTACTTTTTAAAATGGTTTTTCATACTGTAAAAATCTTAATTTGCATTACAAATTCTCCTCCCTTCCCTGTTTTTTTTCCAGTGCTCACTTAACTGAACGTCTATTTAAGAGAATGAGCAAATGTTTATCCATTCAATACAAATACACTGCTAAAAGCATGCCGTGCTGTGTTTGACCTATTAAAAATGATACTAATTGTTAATTCATTGTGTTAACTGTTACTACTGTATCATTTTGGTTTTTATGACCCAATACCTCTTTTTTTTGAAAGATTGTATTTAAGTTTCTTTAGGGCAAAAGTCATGTTTCATCAATCATTAACTCTGGTTGCACTCCTTCAAGGGCACACTGTTTTAGCTTTAATAAAAGAGAATGATTATTAACATAATACAATAAGAATTTCAATCAAAAAGTGCCCTTTTGAATACCAAAGTCCTAAAATTCCAGTACCTTTTAAATCAAAAATTAGCTTAAATGTACTTTGTAAAGTTTGCAATGCATCTCTTCAATTGAAAAGGTTATTTCTGAAGGGAGGGCTCTTCTCTGATTTGCCAAATGTGGAAAGGTCAGCAGGTTTCACCTGCATTTGAATAGTGTAGATAGCTAAACTAAATGCTGCTGACAAAAAGATGGATTTTTGAAAGGTCTAAATTTGCTGTTAAAATACTATATATTGCTGCTGCACTGTGTATATGTGTGTAGTATAGACACTGAAATTATCAGCCTAAAATAACAAAGCTCACATTTTATACAAGAATGGAGGTAGCATCCAATGTGACTCCAGATGGCAAATAGAGTACTCTATTGATAGGTAGATCCACTTTTCATGTTATGGGCTAACAGTTTAAAGGCAGTACAAGTGTGTCATTTTTCCCTTAGAAATGAAGTTATTTAATTTCATTTTAGGACTTTATACTTACATGTCTATCACACACTTAGTACCTACAATGTAAAAAACATGGATGAAAATCAGCCCAAATAGGAACTGAATAAAGTATAATTAATGGAGAAAATAAGTGCTAATGTAGCACAAAGCAAAACTGATGCAAAAGTTAAATGAAGGGAAAAATCAATGATTAGGAAATTTTGCCAATGGCAAAATGTACTAAAGTGCATACTTATTGATGTTCTTTGTTAGAATACAGAAGTCTGAGGAAATACTGTTAATAGACACTAAACTTTAAAAATAAAGTTATAGGATCATAGATTTCTAAAGCCAGGAGGCATTTTAGAGGTCATCTATAAATAGCGCATTACCTCAGCTGAGATCCTACAACGGCTTGAAAATCCTTCTCACTTCTCATAGGTTCATTATTCCCCCTTTCTCCTTGAATTCTAACTGTACCACTATCCCCCACAGTTAGAGCAGGTGAACTAGTCTCCTCTGTTCATAATTAGCATGTAAGAAAGGAGCTTTCTCTGCTATAATTATCCCTTTCATATTGTTATTTTCCCCATTGAGGTTTTGATATATCTCGGATTGGTGTAAGAAATTAAATGAGGATTTTGGGGGGAGTTTTGCAGAAGTTGCAGACAACACTAGGTCAGCAGACAACACAGAAAAAGTTTAGAAACTCAAAAATGCATAAAATGTAAGTATAACATTGCAAAATATCAACTCAAATTTTACAATAAGGTACTGTAAACACCTCATAAAAGAAAAATAAAAAATTCAGACTTCTTCTCTGGTACAAAGAGAGGGCCAAAAAATTTTACAAGAATTGTCCACGTTGTGAAGGTGCCAGCATCCTTAACCCTCACAATGTGGAAGGGATAACTGTATTGTGCTATAGGAAATGACAAGCAGAATGGTTTCAGAAAAACCTGGGAAGACTTGCATAAAATGATTTAAAGTGAAATGAGCAGAACCAGGGGCGTATTGTGTATAGTAAATGCCAATGTGGAAGGGATAATAACCATGCTTGAAATCTCTGAGTGTCATCTTCCTTTCCTTTTTTGTGAGTGTGGAGGGGTAGGGAATATGGGGCTGGGAGTGACTTACAGAGATTGTTCCTGTTCTTTAAGGCTAAATTTTATCTGCTCTCAGTTCTATTCCTTCCTACTTCTTAGTCTCCTGTAGTTGGTTGCTCTCTCATGCACCCTAAGCTTTTCCTCTTACTACTGCTCCTCTCAGTCCAAAAAGGCCTAAACCTTTTAACCCCGCTCAGCTACTGTTCTACCTCTTTTTTCTCTCCCCAACCTTCCTGAAAGTATTAACTATGCTTTGTCTCTCTAATCCACCGTGACTTTACAGAAATTGCCCTTCAAAGGTGATGCAAGGATCTAATCACCAAAGCCTCTGTAATTTCATCTTTATAGGTGTAAAAAGACACAGTATGTTATCCTAGAACGTACAGTAGGGGAAACAATAATTTCTGCCAGATCAGGGATACCCTTGAAGTTCTTGAAGAAGACAGGGCTTCTAGCAGTTCTCATAGTTTTATGCCCTTGAGGTAGCACCCTTGTTCTCATTCTTGTTTAGTCATGTCCAACTCTTTTTCTTGATGCTGGGGTGATTTACCATTTCTTTCTCCAGCTCATTTTACTGATGAGGAAATTGAGGGAAACAGGGTTTAGTGACTTGCCTAGGGTCACACAGTTGTTAAGTGTCTGTGGCCAGCTTTGTTCCCAGGACCTCCTGACTCTGTCCACTGTACTATCTACCTGATCATTTTTCTAACAACTCAAATGAGAAGGGAAAGCTCCTCATCTCCATTGATGTCCTACAGGTAATAATATTCTAATAATAATAAAACAGCTAAGACTTATATGAGCAACACTTTAAGGTTTGCAAAATGCTTTAACATTTCATTATTATCTTATTCTATAATATATGATATGTAATAATACATATGCAATATAATATGTAATAATGTATACAACCTATTTATGAGGTAGATGTTATTATTATTCCATTTTAGAAATGAGGAAACTGAGGCAAGCAGAAGTTAAGTGACTTGCTCAAAGTTTCTGAGACAGAATTCAAATTCAGGTCTTTGTGGCTCCAGATCCAGAGTATTATTATCTATCCACTGTATTATCTGGTTGTCAGGAGAATTCACAGAAGAGTCCAGCAGATTGGTTTATAGGGTGAGAATGAAAAAAGATTATATGGAACACTGGAATAGCCTGGCAAAGATTTAACTTCAAGTAGAAGTTTTTTTGTACTTTCCCAGTGATAACTGTGGCAGGGAAAGAGAGGAATTTTCTTTTAGAATTTTCTCAGAACTTTTCAGCGAGTGTCTCCACATTCCATGAGTCACTCTACTTTGTTTCATCTACATGAACACCATGACCCTCATCTGGGTATGCTCTGCCCGATTCCTCCAGATTTTTAGAGCACAGTGTCTGGCACATAGAAGACGCTTAATAAATCTTTATTAACTATTGAATGGAGAGGAGGGATGAGAGCAATGGTAGAAAGTACATTTTGTTGCTGTTTGTGACCCCATTTGGGGTTTTCTTGGCAAAGATACTGGATTGGTTTGCCATTCCTTCTCCAGCTTTTTTTTTTTTTTTACAGAGGACAAACTGAGGCAGACACAATTAAGTGACTTGCCCAGGCTCACACATCTACATCTATATGTAGCCAGATTTGAACTTAGATCTTCCTGACTCCAGGCCTGTCTCTCTGTCCACCGGGTCATCTAGCTGTCCTTACACAACAAAAAGGTAAGAGCTCTGCCCAAAAATATTTGCTGAGAAGCATAGATGCTAAGTGACTGGGAATTTAAAGGATTCTTTGGGAGAGGGTTTTTATTGGAATATTTCTGTTTTGTTTTTCTTGCTCTACCAATACGATGAACTGTAATAATATGTAATAATGTAATATTACTATAAACTGAATCTCCAACACAACTGAGGACTGGTTCTTATAATGTTGGGTTGCAGATAATTACCCATAGGTTTCCCATGTGGTATGCAAGTTAAGAGACACAGGAAAATCGTCCAAGGCCTTTTGTGACCTGAGTCTATAACGCAGGGGTTTACATAATGTCACTAATACCTGGGTAGGTTATCCTAGAAACATCTAGGATGTTAAATAGGATCCTTATTCCTCAGGCTTCTTTCTACTCAAATGGAAACAAAAAGGAACTTTAGGAAACACTACAAGAAAATTAAAATGAATATATGAGGACATAGATTTCCTATACCTATTTTACTACTTTGAGCCTCGATATAGAACTTGTGCTCCTGCTTTGTCCTCCTATCTCTTTCAGTCATTTTTTTGCCCCCTAGAGCTCCTCCTGAGAGAGACCAACAAAGAGAGACAGAGACAGGCAGTGATACCCTGGTACAGAGGCTTCTTATGATTCTGACATAGGAGAGAGTGATAGCCCCTTTGCCCCTCATGTGAGCAAGTGGACCGGCAAGTACCCTCTCAACTACAGTCAAAGAAAGGAGGATGTCATCTCCTCTCTGGAGTGTCCCAGTTCCCTTCCTGTTGTTCTTTTGTCCAAGCTTCCATGAGTGTGATGTGAGCTGCTAGGGCTGTGGCTGTAGTTGTGGATGTAGCTAGAATGCTAGAAACCCAAATAACTGGGGGCTGAGAATATAAAGAGAAGGGCAGAGACCGTGCCCCCATTGCTTCCCTGCTCTGAGATTGAGATGACTCTGGGCCAGTGCTGTCAGAGAAGTCTGATCCTGAAGCATCTGGGAGGAGAAAGGATTTTGACTTGCCTAGACTACTAGATATTGTAGGTACCATTGGGTTGGTGAACTGGAAGAAAAAAATTTAACTTCCCCATCTTCCTTACTTTCTCTTGTTACAAGTCCATGATCCTGAGATAGGGTATGGATGCTCCTCTCCCCCTGCCCTTTTTTCTTTCCCAGAAAGTATAGTGTAGGTGGAGCTGTAGGTGCATACCCATTTTACCCATAAAAGTGACACTAGGATAAGATCCTCTGTTGGACAATGGAGATATTGCACCTTTTTGATGGGTAATAGAGGGCTATGCTATCTTCCGCTAGGCAACGTAGTCCCAAGACCTAAAAACTGCTGGTTAGGAAGTTTATAGTTATTTATCTCTTACAGTTTTGTCTGAGCTGATTTGGCATATGTAATTTTGAATACTTCTCTGTATTTCCTCTCCGTTTTTTATTTTGGTGATCTTTGGGTCACTTTAGTAAATGGTTTTTCAATTATATGGGTCTTTTTTAGAAAGCTCTTTTATTTATCCAATTATTTTCTTTATCCAATTCTGTTTATTTCACTTTTAGTTTTCAAAATTTTTAACTTTGTACTTGTGTTGGTGTAATGAATGCATAGATTTTCTAATTGTTCCATAGTATGACCAGTTCATTGAGCCCTTCATTTTCTCTTTTGTTATTCAGGGATATAGACTTTTCTTTAGTTGCATCCCATAAATATTACTGTTTTCTCATCAAGAACTTTTTTTTATTGTTTTTATGACTTTGTCTTTATACTTATTATCTAGGCTGTTTTTTCTTTTGTCTATTTCAATCATTTGAGTGTGTACCTTTTGTTAATATTCCTTTATTAATGGCTATTTTGATTGTATTATGGTCCATAAAGAATTTGTTTAAGATTTATTTTTGCATTTATCTATGAATTCTTTATATCCTTGATCAAGGTAAGTTTTTTGTTTTTTTTTTTTGTCAAAGGACTGTGAGCTCTAGAAACACAGGTATAGAATAGTTTTTTAATTCAGTATAGTATAGGGAAAGTATACTGATCCTCCTTACCCTTTCCCTTTTAGACTACATATTACAAAACAATATTGGGATAACATTATATATATTACATATATATACATATATATATAATATAGTCTAAAATCCTTAGTTCACCTGGATGAGAAACCTTTATCTGTTTTTTCTTTAACCATTTAATTCTTTTTTATATTATATTTTATTTTTTCCAATTACATGTAATGACAATTTTTGACATTCTTTTTTAATTTTAAATTTTGAATTAAATTTTAAATTTAAACTTTGAGTTCCAAATGCTTTTCATCCCTCTTTGAGAAGGCAAGCAATTTGATATAGATTATATATGTACAGTAATGTAAAACATATTTCCATATTAGCCATTGAGAAAAAAACAGAACCCCCCCCCAAAAAAAAACAAGAAAAATTTTAAAAGTAAAATAAAATAAGTATGCTTTGATTTATATTCAGACCCTATAAGTTCTTTCTCCGGAAGTGGATAGCATTTTTCCTCATGAGGCATTTGGAATTGTTTTGGATCATTACATTGCCAAGATGAGCTAAGTCATTCATAGTTGGTTATCGTACAATATTACTGTTACTATGTACATTGTTCTCTTGGTTCAGATCACTTCACTTTACTTCAGTTCATGTAAGTCTTCCCATTTAACTATCAATTCTGAAACAGTATCTTGCACTAAACCCCTTTTAATTCCTTAACAAAGGCCTCACCACTTGCTTTGAGGAAACATAAAAAGTTCAAGGTGAAATTCCACTCTCTCTCAAGACAGACTGGGCAGTGACAAGGATAAGGACACTGGCCGCTTAATAGATCCACTTAAACACAGAACGAATTTTCCCCATGCCTTGACTAGGCTAGTGTAACATTCAGACTGAAAAAAGGAAGAAGTCTTTACTTCAGCTACGAAAGTGATCTTGAGTTCCCCTTTGCCCATGTGGAAAGGAGAACTACCCGCTCCCCTTTCCCAAAAACCCTTTCCAAAGCTGCCTTCTTTCAAAGAAGACATGGAGATATTTTGGTTTTTTAAAACTCCTCCTTGTATCATAAAGAAATCTGTTCAGCCAGTTTTGTAGCAAATAGTGATTTTCCTTGTTCTTTTAATTTTTTCTCTTTGGTAAGAAGTGCTGTTTGCTTTGAAGTGGAATTTTTTTGAAATGTGGTGTGCTTCTTTCTAGCTATTTGTAAATATTTTTTTCTGTCACTGAACTTTTCTTTTTTTTTTTTTGGATCTGTGAGGGATAGTCATAGAACTATTAGATGGTTTTAGGAAAATGTCTTTCCAGGTTATTATTGTTCTAGGACTCCAGAACAATAATAAACTTTGAACTATTGATCGATCTGGATTGTAGATTTTGTCTATTGTAGATTATTAGGGGCAGCTAGGGGACTTGGTGGGTAGGGCAGTGGTGTTGAAGTCAGGAGGACTTGAGTTCACATCTGACCTCAGACACTTGACACTACAGATAAATCAATTTACCCTGATTGCCTTGGGCGGGGGGGGGGGGGGAGAGAGAGAGAGAGAGAGAGAGAGAGAGAGAGAGAGAGAGAGAGAGAGAGAGAGAGAGAGAGAGAGAGAGAGAGAGAGGGAGGGAGGGAGGGAGGGAGGGAGGGAGGGAAGGAGGGAGGGAGGAGAGAGAGAGAGTTACAAATTGTAGCTTGTATTTAGAGATTTTTCAAAGGCATTGGGTAACTCTACCCATCATCACACCTACCTCTCTCTAAATTGAAATGTTTAAAATGAGTTTAATCTAAATTGCCTAAAACAAAAAGTACAAAACATTTTTCCATAACCTACAGACTGCTTGAGATCATTTATTCTTTGCTTAAAAGTCTTGATTAAATTATTAAGCTTCTGTGTCGAGATTGGTTTGTACATCAAAAACCCTTTCCAAAACTGCCTCTTTTCAAAGAAGATATGGAGGTATTTTGGTGTTTTAAAACTCCTCCTTGTATCATAAAGAAATATATTCAGCCAGTTTTGTAGTGAATAATGATTTTCCTTGTTCCTTTAATTTCTTCTCTTTGGGGAGATGTACTATTTGCTTTGAAGTGGGATTTTTTTAAATGTAGTATGTTTCTTTCTAAGTATTTGTAAATTGGTGTTTTTCTTCTGTCACTGAACCTTTGTTTTTTGGATCAGTTAAATTTAGAGTTTTCTTTGAAGGCATCTACTGACCTGAGAGGCAAATAAATGTTAATATTAGGACTAAAAAGACTTGGGTTCAGATTCTACCTCAAACATTTACCAACTGGTTGATCATGGGCAACTTTCTTATCTTTTCTGGACCCCAGTTTTCCCATCTGCAAAATGATTGAATTGGATTTGCTGACCTCCAAGGTCCCTTTGAGCTCTAAAAGTATGAGCCTGTGATCTATATTTTGTCCTCTGAATTCAATACTCAAGGAAAATTTTCTTTCATGACTGCTTGAAATATGGTGTTCATTCTTCTCATTTCTTCATATTTTCCTGTAATACCAATGATTCTCAGGTTGTTTTTCTGAAATCTGTTCACTAGCTCCAATAGTTTTATTTGCATATATCTCAAATCTTCCTATTGAGGTATTTTGTTTAGTGATGTATTGTTAATGTATTGATAATGTATTGGTAATGGGATAGGAAAATCTTTCCCATTCATTCAATAAACAGGCCTATGTGACCTGTTTAAGTCACATGGAAGCCTGAGAAACTGAGTCTAAGTCACATGGAGCAGAAAGGGTGGAACAGAGCTGAAAGGAAGTGAGACAGAGCAGGCAGAACTGGGAAAGAGAGAGGAAGCAAGCAACTAGCTGGGAATGAGAGAGGGAGTGACTTTGCTTAAGGGAATTGGTCTGTGGAAAGACCTGATAATGTGTATAGACTTCTTGGTTACTATGATGAATTTCCTTGTTACTATGGTGGATTTAGCTTTTTGGTGTTTGGATAAATGTTTTGGTTCTATCTTCAATGAAGAGAGTATGTTATATCTTGTGATTCAAACCTGGAAATCCACTGGCATATCATAGCATTTTCTGTGGGTATTGCTTTGGCGATACTTGTTCTATCTCTGGATTTTAATTTTCTATATGGATCATTCTCTTCCTTAAAGAATTCACCTTTTCATTAAGATTTTCCACCTTCTCAAATTTCAAGTTACCCAATATCATGTTTATCTTTTTTTCTTATCTTTTCATTGATTTTATATCGGTTTTTGTAGATGATGTCTTCTTTCACTTCTCTTATTGACAAATAATAGATCCATTTTTGCTTCTGGATGACCTGATTAGTCAAATTAAAGTTTATTAGTGGTCTCTTAGTTTATTAGTGACTCTTCATGCCCTCTTACTCTTCTGTCTCCCACCATCATTGCAGTAGCAGAAGGGAACTGCACAAGACCAAGGGCCATTTTTAATTTTAATTTTGGCCATGACCCCAAATTCATCACCAATTAACCTTGTGGTGATGTGCCTTTCCATCATAAGTTAGATTGGTTTCCTCAGTAAGCAGATCCTATTTTTTGCTGGGCCATATTCAAAACTTTTTAAGTATGACAGATTCTGCCAGAGCTCATGCTTCACAAACATAGCTTTTGAGAACACAGCGTTGCCTTGATATCCACAATGATATGTCAGGGTAAGATTTTGTAGAAGTCAGGAAGAAAAAAATCAGTGACCACCAATCTATATG